>OY720345.1:18094279-18631084 GCA_963082975.1 Labia minor
ATAGAAGATAAAAAAAAAATAGAAAAAATAAAAAAAATAGAAAATTGAATTGGTTTGCAGGTAAATTCTTCATTATTAGCCAATCAAACATATCGCTCAAAACTCAAATTCATATCTGATAAAAAAATAGAAAATATCAAATTTCTCTCATAAATTTGTCCTTATAGTGTCAACTACTCTGGTACATTCACATTATATATATATATAGAAATATATCTTTTAGTATTAGAGAGAGATATTGATGCAAATAATAATTTTTTTTTAATAAAATCTACCGTAATTTTTATAAATTGAGACATTTTACAGTTTTGTTGGAAACAACTTCTTAATAGTTTCCGTAAGAATTATCTAATTAGATGTCATTCTTTCTTAAATTTTCATTTTTCTTTTAATATGGGAAATATAAATAATATCGTATATGTACGTATACAAATTTTGGTTATTTTATAACTAATAAAAAAGTATGAGTTAGTAGAATATCCAGGAAATAATATTACCTGCTTTAAATATAAAAAAAAAACAACATTAAGTGATGGGAAACAAATCGCAGACCGCACAAACCCACATTCATTTCTTTAAAAAAAAAAGAGAAATCTTACATTCACACTACACATTTTAGAGATTCTTCATAAATTCCCATTGGAAAATATAATACCGGTCAATTGCTATTTTTTATCAAATATAATTAAAGCTATCCTGTGAAAAACAAAAACGAGACGTTAATGAATGATTCTTTGATTCTATTACAAGATGAACTTCTCATTGATTGCCTTAATAATATTAAAAAAAACTTTCAGAAAATAGTGTTTAAAAATTAGTATAGTATCTGAAACACCGTGCTATCCCTCGAACCTTTAACAAATTTATACAATTTATTATTATAAAATTTAAAAAATTTGCAATATTTTAATTATTTATTACAATTGTTAAATGGGTTTTCTAAAAATGACCCATCAAAAATTTGTTTCGTAAAATGGTACAAAAAAATTAAAATAACTTGATGTTTATTTCAAAATGAAGAATATATTCAAATTTACTTGATAAAATAAAATATTTGATCCTACAGTTTATATATATATATATGTTGTTATAATTATATTATATTTTATATTTTTCAAAGAAGCAATAGACTGTTTCGACTGATAATAATATAAATTATGAAATTATATTGACACCTGTACTTGTCTATATTTTAATTAAGGAAGGTTATATTTTTTTCAATTTATTTATGATAATCAAATATCATTTATATTATTTATAATTTAATCTAAAAAACATTTTAAATAATATATAATATAAATTATTTAATATTATTAGATCAAATTTATTGAAAAATTTATTTAAAATTCCTTCCTTTATAATTGTTCATAAGTAATTTTATTATATATAGATATGATATAATATGATGCTAAATATTTTTTTTTGTGTGTGGGGGAATGATAAATATATTTTGTAATTTTATTCTAAAATATTTTTAATTTTATTTCGAAATTAAATAAAAATTTTAATATATTTTAAATATAAAAAATTATTAATACAAAATTAATTATATAAAAACAAAAAGGCGGGAGGCAAATTTAAATATGGATGACATAGTGACGCCATTTAAATTTACTATTTTAAATTAAGAAAATACTAATAAAGTTGATTTTTCCTGAGGCTGAAACCAATACAGATCGATTTATGTATGGTGTGAATTTCAAAAAAATCATTAAAGCCCTTTAATATCCCAAAAAATATACAAATATATATATATATATATACAAATTTTGTTAGTATAATAAGGTAAGATATGATTGATGGGTGTAGTCCTCCCAGGGTGATTTAGAAGAGAAGGGCAATCTTCTCTTAGTTAAATCAGGACAAGGACAAAATTTAGAAGTATAATAACACAACATAACATTACTGTGAGAATTTTTAATCATAAAATTCATACAATACATTTATTTTTAAAAAAATAATATGATTAATTTTTTTTTATTTAAAATTTTATCATAGGTATTTATTAACATGTAAAGCACGGAATGATAAAAAAAATATTATATAATCGATATATTATATAAGAATATACATATTAAATTAAAAGAACTAAACCAAATGTAAATGGCATATAAATAAACAAAAAAAAAAATAAAATTATTAATATTAAAAATGAATAATTAAATGTTTATAATTAATTTTATTTTGTTTTTATTTAAATAATGATTATGTGAAAGAATAATGGAGATGAAAATATTTTCAAACTTATGTGAAAATTTTTTGATGAAATTTGTTGTAAATGGCATTCATATTTAATATGGAGAAATAATTTTCTGGGAAAAAAAAAATAATAATAAATTTAACCAATATCGATCAATATTTGTTAATAAAATTTATGACCATAGAAACAATTATAATTAAGGTTGGGTTTTTATGGGAAATTTTATTTAAAAAGAGAAAATATCAGTATAAACAAATTTATTCATTTATTGTAAAAAATTTTAAATTTTTGAGAATATTTTAAAATTTTTAATAATCAAAATAAATAAATACTCTTATCTTTCTAAATTTAAATATATTAATATAAAAATGATTTTTTTTTATATTTTCTTCATTCAGTAAAAATATTTCAAATTATAGTAAAAACAATAAAAACCGCTTAAGAAAAGTATCAAATTTATGAAATAAAGTATTAAATTTTATTATTAATATTATTAATTTTAAAAATTATTATTTTTATTAATTATATATTATTAATAATTAATAATTAATAATATTAATCATATTAATATATTAAATTCACTAACTAATATATAATTAATAAAAATAATAATTAATAAAATTAATAATATTAATGATTAATATTAATAAACTTTAATTATTAATATTAATAATAATAATTAATATTAAAAAATTAAAGTATTAAATTTATGAAATATCTAGTAAATTTGTAGTTATTGTTTTTTTTTTATTTTAATGAAAAATAAATCTTCTCTGGTGTGTTTATGAAAAAAGAAGAGCAGACAGATAGAAAAAATTTAAGTGGCCAGATTGTAGGTCTAATATTTTATTATACTTAGCTGCAGGCTATCTCCATATTATATACTAAATTTATGAAATTTAACTGATCCAAACCCACCAGGCTATCCATATATGGAATCGAATCAAATCTTTTTTATAATCGATCTTTTTATGATCATACAATCATTAGTCCTGTTAGTTAACCACTTTTGTGATTAGATTTCTCAATTAACCGGAAAATATTTAAACAGGAATTCATTAAAACAAATTATTTCCCTAAATTATATTAAAAATAAAGAATTGAACTATTTATTGCTTAAAAATAAGTAATTATATAATAAATAATGAAAATTAAATTAAATACCTTTAAATGATTCGATATTTGTCTTCCTATTAATTCTTATCTACATAAAGGATATATAATTAATTCTTTTTAAGACCCTAAAATTTTTAAATTTTTTTTTAATTTAAATTTTTTATTAATTAATTAATTTAATATTTTACAATGTTTAATAATCAAAATAATAAATAAAATACCTTTATCTTTCTAAATTTAAATTTTTCAAAATAAAATTGATTTTTTTTTTATATATTTTATTTATTCACTTAAAAAATTTCAAATTACATCAATACCTCGTTTTGTGTTTTTTCGAAGTGGCGTCGCTGCTTACATTTACATTTAAACATGTAA
The DNA here is from genome assembly GCA_963082975.1 of Labia minor. Taxonomy (NCBI): domain Eukaryota; kingdom Metazoa; phylum Arthropoda; class Insecta; order Dermaptera; family Spongiphoridae; genus Labia; species Labia minor. The sequence goes on from OY720345.1 coordinate 18,097,971, forward strand.
ATTAATCTATATATAAATTTAATAAATATTCAAACAATAATTGAAACAATATAAATAAAACGATTCAATATTTTACTTACATTGTGATTTATATTTTTATTTTTATTACAACTATTATTATGGGTATGTTATTTTTGTCAGTTTAAAAAAAATTAAAAATATTAATAAAATTTATCAAAATAATAAGTTGAAAAGATTTCCAATTATTTTTATTTATTTATTGTAAATTTTTCAATGTAACCATAGTAACCATAAATAGACTTTTACCAAAATATTACTAATTAAATTAATTTTGGATAAATTAATTTTGGATTTAACTACACTAAAACCTTCCCTGGGACGCCCACAACAATCCCTGAAAGTTTCATCGCAATCGGACGGGTAGTTTTTGAGTATTTGACAGACACACAGACAGACAGACAGACAGACATATATATATATATATATATATATATATATATATTCATACACATCGTATTTTTAATATTTTTGTAATAATAATCATTTTGCTGAAAAAAATAATTATGAATTTTATATATATATATATATATATACGTATATAAATTTCATTTTTCTCGTGAAGCTGGTGCGCATTCCGTCTGCTTTCAAATTTCTTACGCACAAGTTTTCACTTCTGTTGGCCAGTCCCACGACTGCCAATTCGACTTTTTTTTTTTTTTAATTTTCTTTGTTTTTCTGGTAGGATATCCCAGAATGTACTTCAAGGTAAATGTTTTATGGAAAATTAAGTGGAATGATAGGTGAAAAATTAAATGTGTAACCAAACATTATTTAAAAAATTTATGTTTACTAGTGAGATCATCGCAAATTTTGTAAATAGTATTTTGTAATTTTAATTAATTAATTTATTTATTATTATTTATTTTATTATAATATATTATTAATTTTAATTTATTTTTAAATAGATATTAATTAATTTATATATTGAATTGCTCGTTTCATCTAGATGAGTAAATTCAATAATAATATGTTCAGCAAACATTGAACCAAATTTTTGCGAAAGAAAGCCGTCTTACGACAACAGCCCCTATGGACTCAGATAGTGATTAATTTTAATTTTGTTTTTCATAAATTAATTAAATATTTTATTTTTATTTAATTGAATACGTCTTTTTTTTTGTTTTTTTGGATGTATGTAATAAAATTCTATATTATTTTTGTTTTTTAAATGTTTACTTTATTCAATTTTCTTTTTAAAAAGTAGTATTTTCGTAACCTAGGAACCTATTTTTGAACTTTATATGGTTTGCTATAGAAAATCTTAATTCTCTTTGCGTCGTTTCAATTTGCATCGTTTTTATTTTTTTTTTTTGGGACGTAGCCCCCACGCAAAGTGAGGTATTGGTAAACAATAAAAACCTCTTAAGAAGATAAAGTACTAAATTTATTAAATATAGTAATTAAATATAGTATCTAGTAATTTTGTTGTTATAGTTATTGTTTTGTTTTTTTTATTTTGATAAAAATAAATCTTCTCTGGTGTGTTTATGAAACAAGAAGGCAGGGAGATGGCGAGGAATTGATATTATATATAATAAAAGTGAATATATGGATTTCCTTCGAAATAGGTTCCTCCCATTTGAAATGTAGCCAATTTCTTTGGTTCGGAAGGGGCGAGGAAATTCCAGAATTGTTGCTCAACGTTGGCCTGCAGAGCTCAAGGCTGCAGTTTTTGGGCTTTTACATCTCTATAGTATTAGAATGATATTTGAAATTAGGTAAGGAGCGGGAGGAGAAAAAAAGATTAAGCAATTGAGTTTTAGAAGAATACGACCTCCATCTTACGTTGACGAAACTACTTCTCTCACTCATACACGCTCACACACTCACATCTTTATGTTTATATTTTTATATATATATATATTTAAACCTTCACGCAATCAAGATTAATTTTCAGCAATTAAATGAAGTAGTACTTACTTAAATGAAATCAGTTTTAATTTAAAGTAATTATAAATGTATAATTCGGGCAACAGGTTCCGCACACATTTTCCGGTTTTCATCTATTCACAATATACAAATAAAATAAATAATTGGAATCGCGTCTCAACTCTCACCTTCTATTAAAGAACAATTGGAGTCAGTTTTATCAAGTTTTTTTTTTTTTTTTGTTTCTCCTTTTAAGTTGTTTAATTTGCATAAAATTAATCTTGAAAGCGACGTTTGAAAACAAAAACAAAATGTTTTGTGCAATTAATTGTTTTCATTAAGAAAAAAAATTAAAATGAAATTTTTGAAAAATATTACAAGAAGTTATGGAATTTGAAATAAATCACAATAAGATTTCATTATAAATCCAAATATAATTAATAGTTAGAATTCTATTCATCAGTTTTATTCAAAATTTCATTATTTTTTTTAACTTCCTTTTACAATACAAGAATAATTTCAATAACTAAATAAGTAACTTTTCAAAACCCCAATTAATAGTGAATTTTATTTGATTGTTTATAAAGAAATTAATCTACAGGTGCTAATAAATATTAAATCAAAACATGTCAAAGATTCAAGTGGTTAAATATTAATGATAATAATAAGAATATCGCTATATATATTCAAGTAATATATATTATATTAAGAACACTCTATATAAGCAACTCATTTGTACCAAATTCAATAAAAAAGTTTCTTATTGGGAAAAATTGTATTTAAAGTACCAAAATATTAATTAATTAATTAATTAACATAAATTCTAGTAACTATTCTAATTAACTTCAAAACTGACAGCACAAAACATAAACATGTTTCAATAACAGAATTTTTTACAATTTGAGGTTATGTTCTTGTGAACAGCTGTCAACTTAAATAGTTGAACTAAAAAAAGTTGCTTGTATAGAGGTTGCTCAGAAAGAATGTTGCTTATAGAGAGGTCACTAAACTATGCATGTCAAACAATTGAGCCGAAAATACCAAAATTAAGGTCTGATAATATTTTTTTTTTAAATTTCAAAGTAATTGTTAATTAGAATGCGATTTAGTTTAATGGAATTGTAGAATGCAACTTATATTATAATTTTCAATAATTTTCAATCTAGTTAATTTAAGAAAGCAGAATCGATCGATTTAAGATAAATCGACCATTGAAAATGTATTAATACTAACGATAATGATAATAATACAAATACAAATTATTAAAAAAAAATTGAAGTTATCTTTAAGTAAAAAAATTAATCTTCTCATTTTATGACAGTAATGATTTTTATTTTAAGTTTAATTTTCTAAAAAGAGTAAATAGTGACATATTTAAAAAATTAATATAAAATTAATCTATCTATCTAACTCTGTGGCTCTAGGGAATTCGAAAGTTCTTGGCGGCAGCAACTACATTTGTTCAAGTGTCCCTATCCTGAGCCACAACCATCCATTCCAACTTCTACCCTCTTCCATCTCCCTCATGTTTCTTCCTACATTGTCCACCCACCACGTCTTTGGTTTTCCAAGTGGACGTTTCCCAATTGATCTCTCCACCAAAATATTTTTTGCCATTCTTTCCTCTTCCATCTGTTCATCGCAGCCTTCTCGATTTTATAACCCTAACTATGTCTGGAGAGGCATAGAGATCATGCAATTTTTCGTTATGCAGTCTCCAGCATTCCCCGGTTACCTCATCTTTTTTGGTTCAGAAATGCTGCATATAAAATTAATATTAAATAATTATAAAATTTTATTATATACATATATAATAAGAAGAAGAAGCAATTTAAAACAACTAATTAGTCTAATTAATTTATAATTTAATAATTCTAAAAATTGTATTTTATCAATTTTTTGAACATTGAAAATATGCTGTCCGTTTTATTAAAAAGCTTTGTCATACCAGGTATAGAAGTTGTAATCTATTTACAAAAAATATTAAAAAATAAAATAAAATAAATAAATAAATTTAATCAATCAGCTAATCAAATTTTTATTTAAAAAGATCTCTCATCAAATTTCCTTAAGATTATATTTATTACCTCTTTAATCGTATTTCTTCTTATTTCCTTTGAATTATATTTGCATTTAATTTATATTTCCTTTAAATAAATCATTTTTACTTTTAAAAAATAATAAAAAAGCTTTGCGCTTGACCGTTAAGTCAACGGATAGCGATTTATTTTGATTACCAGGTATTATTATTTATGTTAAGAGATAATTATAGAAAATGGCAAATGCAAATGTCAAAAAAAACTACACTCAACGGGATAAATTATCTTATTATTCAATTTAAAATTTTACGTAAGTTAAATAAATAATGTCTGTCAATTCGTGTCATCTAATAAATTTAATTGTTTGTATCATCCTAACATGTAACTCTCTGTTCATAATCACAATAACTGTAATACAGAATCAACAACTTATTATTATCATTATAAAAGTTGTAAAATTCATTGATACATTTTTTAATTCTTTAATTATAATTTTAATTAAATTTAATTAAATTTTTTAATTATTATTTTAATTAATTTTTTTTTTGTAATTTGAAGATATTTTCAAAAGTTTAAAATGGGCACTATAGTGATTTATGAATTTATACCTTTAAAAATGTATTAATCCAAAAAAAAAAGGTTTAAAGAGAGAATGTCAAAGAAAATTTAAACTAAAAGGATATTAGAGAAGAAACTCGTTAAAAAATAAACGATGAAACTTGTTCGAGAAAGTATATCTTGTTTATTTATTTCCATTTGCGGACACCAAAATGATGAACAGCTCGATCATTAGTTATTTGTTAGAAAATAACTCTAGATTTTTATAGAAAAAGTTTTTGTTTATATTTAATTACTATATAGAATGTGAAATTATACATTTGTATGCATAAGGTAAAACCGAGGGATATGAGCACAATTTGGGTTGTTGCTAAATCTCAAACACTAATACCAATTATGATATGATTATTTGTGTTAATGGTACCTGGGACTATTAGGTACTTTTAGCATAAATTACACTTTTATACTTAAAAAAAGAATTAGTAAAATTTACAAAAATAAAAAGGGGTGGTGATATTACGGAACCGGTGTGAGGGATAATGCTTATGGAAAAAGACATATAAAACAAAAATAAAAATCTATAATGTTGTAATGTTTAAATATTGAATTAGCTAAATTTTAAGAATTAAAAGAGTAAATAACTTAAATAATATATTTATATAAATAAATACTTAGTAAATTGTTTGGTTTCACTGTTAAGCCTATGTAAATCGCGCGCCATATCCCTCGCACGAGTAAGAGTTATATCACTCCTTCGGCACAATTTTACAAAAAGTTTTGCAATAATAAACAATGAGATATATGTAAATAAATAAGTATTAATATTAATTTTGAAGAATGTGAAAAAATGTAGAATACATTATATACTTACAAAAATTGCAAAAGAAATAAAATACGATCCTTTGAAATAAAGATGAAGAAATTTCACTAGTGTTGATCTTTAAGATGGCTGACAAAACAAATCCATTTAAATTGCTTTACAAAATAATTGTTCATAATTGATCATATATAAAAATGTATATTTTGTATAGTATAATTAATAATTTTGGATTTTTATTTAAAAAAAAATTTAAAAAAGATTTTGACCTCATCATTAGTCAAAACATTCTCAAACAATCAACTTCATTCAACTCTGTCACAATTTGTAGCTTTTATTTTAAAAAAATACAATTTTATTTTTATTAAATATTAGTAAAAAAATATATTAATCTAACTCTAAAAGTAAAATAAATAAATAAAAATAAATAAATTAGCTTTAAATTTTAGTTTAGCTCTAGTAATTAGATTTCTCCAACCCCACCCAAATCGATTCTCTCCAAACTTCATCATACCCATCGTGTTATCTGTTTATTACTATCATAGTTTAACTACTCAATGGTCTTTTTTTATCTAATTTATTTTCTTTATAAAGAAACTTTTTACTAATCTTTGATCTTTTAAAAATTATTCCGCCCACCCAAGTATATTTTTATCCAATATATTTTCTAAAATGTTCGAATAAATAAGTAATAGTAAAATAATAATTTTATAAATTCTAACTTAAATATTTTAGATATAAACTATTAATAATAATTTTAATGAAAGCTTTGAAATATTTTCTCTTAATTAATTTAAGAATTGGTATATTTAATGAAAGCATTTTTCAGTAGCAGATTCTCTATCTTCTCATAAAAAAAATCTATGATAATTATTTTTTATTTATTTAAATAAATTTCTTTTTTATACTTTAAAAAAAAAGAAAAATATTTATTTCTCGTTAGTATTCTTATCTATTTATTATATTGATATTCAAAATATTATTGTATATACCTAGTAACTTGTTTTCAATTAAATATATTTTTTATTTATTTTTTTTTTAATTTTTTTTTTATAACAAAGTAATTAATCAAAAATATAATCATAATTCGCACTTAATTATATCCACTCTAATTAATTCGCAATTTTTTTGTTGACATTTCCTTAAAATAAAGGAAATTACTCTTTTTTTTAGGTGTTATGATTACAAACTCCGACACCGCCCAATGTATATGATAGCTTACATGTTTTTTTTGTATTTTTTAATATTTTGATCAATCTTTTAGGGCTGCTTTAAAAAGCACGACAAACGACATCCCAAACAAACTGTACTTTGGAAAGCTGTCCAAAACGGTTTCTGTTTTTATTAAAAAGAGACGAAGACCTCTAATTAGATCTAACAGGAAACAAAATGCAACAAGCGGGGAGAGGCAATTTCTACTTGTTACGGATTGCCTCGATATAAATCCGTTGATAACCATCACTATGATATGATTTAATATAATTTTAAATGACACCTTCCATGTGCCGTTTATTTTATTTATTTTTTTTTTTTTCTCATTCTCTATTAAAAGTAGGTATGTCTCTTTTTTTTAATAAATACACACGACATTGCATGCCAGTTTATTTACAAGACTTGTCTCATTCATTGAATTAAATCATTTTCATTTTTACAGTAAGAAATAATCAAGAATTATTCAAAGACATTGAAACTATTATACACTAACGGTAGATTAGAGGTAACTTTCACTGCATATTCAATGATTTAAGACAAATAATTTTTTTTTTAAATGAATCTTTAATGAGTTTTACAAACGGTTTTTAAAAAATCATTTTTACTATATCCTCAAGATTTCGCGCTTCTTTTTATGTGAATTTATAATATGTAAAACTATGATAAAATATGTATACGAGGTCTGTTCGAAAGAAAAGGTGAATTTTGAATTTTCGCGGGTTGTGTACTTTCAATTAACGAATTTTATTTTTTGTTATGTTGGTAAACATGTTTCCCATATGTTGAGATCATCAGCCATTTTGGATTAGTAGTTTGTTTTGGCAACTGAAAAAGTTGATCACGTTTTGTGTGTTCTTCGATTTTTTACTTATCTCAACAATTATGTTAAAACGGTTTCCTTTCATTGGCCTCTTCAGTTTCTGGAATAGAAAACAGTTGCAGAGAGCCATTTCAGATGAATACGGTGGTTGAGGCATGATTACGGTGTTGTTTTTGGCCAAAAAATCACGAACAACCAATGATGTGTGAGCTTGTGCATTTTCGTGATACAGAATTCATGATTTGTTTTTCCACAATTCTGATCATTTGAGCCGTATTGTTTCACGCAAACTTTGCATAGCTTCCTTGTTGTAGTATATTCCTTTCTTTTTTAAGTAAAAAATCGAAGAACACACAAAAACGTGACTAACTTTTTCAGTTGTCAAAAACAAACTACAAGTTAATTTCCATGAAAATCCATGAATTGAGATACGAATTGCTCCCTCATCCCTCTTATTCTCCGGATTTAGCACCGAGTGACTATTTCTTGTTTACAAACCTGAAGAATTGGTTTGGCGGAAAGGGATTTGACTCCAATGATGAAATCTTCTCAAAAACAAATCTCTTTTAATGTCCTCGTCAAATCTTTTTTTTTGGGAGGGATAAAAAAAATTGGAGAAATGTTGGACGAAGTGTATAGAGTTCAAAGGAGACAACGTTGAAAAATAAAATAATTTTTTATCCAAAAACCTGTATTTCATTCAAAAAGTCACGAACTTATTGACCTGCCCTCAAAAAATTTTATAATAATAACATACTAAATCCAACAAAAAAAAAAAAAAATTGTTAGATACATTATAATAAATAGACGTTTTTCCCAAATTAATTTACAACTTGAAATAATATTTAAAAGTATAGACATTATTTATTTAATAGATAGAATTAAAACTTGTTAGAGAGTTATAGATAGAGGTCAGAAGATATTCATTTCTATTACACATAATTACTTGGAATATTAGAATGGAAATCTCTATCATTTCATATTCTAATATATCTTTTCATATTTAAAATAGTAGATGAAATAATGGATTTATTTCCTATTAATTATCAGAAGAATGAAGAATTGAAATTGAGGAGTCGGGGTCAACGTTTAAAAAGAGAGTGTAGGTGACATTATGATCGCACGAATACGCAGTCCTTGAGAGAAATAATGTTTCAATAATTAAACAATACAGGTTATATTCAATAGATGAAAAAAAAGAACATTTCCATTTGCAGAAGTGAAAGAGAAAGAATAGAAACGAAAAAAACCTTGAAAGAATATTTATTATAAGAAATATTCATTAGAAGTTGGAGAATATACGAGTATTTACAATAATATATATAACATTATATATATATATATACTTATTTAATTTGTCTATAATATTTTCTTGAACTTGACATGGAAAAAAGAGTTAATTTAATGAAAACAGGTGGCCATTTAGAGGAAGGAAAGCTGAAACGACCTGTGCTGCTGTTTTTTCTCTCTTCATCTCTTTCAATTTTCCTCTGTTTTTTTTTTCTCTCCAATCAAGTTGGATACTTGTGAAGCTACTAAACTAATAAATCTTTCAAAGAAGTAACTTCGACCTACTTTATTTTATTTTTACTTTTTTTTTTTATTCGAAACTCGTCAGGCTTCAATTTTTTAATGACAACTAATAATATAGATTATTTCTCACATATTTTAATAATTATTTAATAATATAGATAAGTAAAAGTTTGTTATTATTTTTTATTTTTTTAAATAAATAAATATTTCTTCCATTTTCATGGACAGTCATTTGAAATTATCTGAGAATGAAAAAAAAAATTTGTTATTAATATCGATGATAATTGAAAATTTTAATTAGGAATTTTTTTCTTTAAAAAATCTTATTTCATAATGTTAAAAATTTTTTTTTTTTTTTTGAATTCATTCAAATACAATTAATAGGAATTTTTTGCATCGCTGAGAGGTTACAAATAAAATTAATTAAAATTTACTTAATATTAATGGTTCTATCTATTGGCCATTTGTTTATGTACTAGGTTGTTCAATAAGTACGCGGAGCTCCTTCTATTCATCAATATTATCGGAAAAAGACAAGATATGGTATTGGAAGATCGTCGATTGACTGAAAGAGATTTAACAGAGGCTTTAGGAATTTCATGAGCAATATTTTTAGTGTTAATTTGGGTTTCAAAAAACTATGTGCAAAATGGGTGTCGCAAAAACCATTTTTAAAATAACTGAATTGAAGTAAGAATTCATGTGACATCCAGCCTATTCGCCAGAATTAGCTCCTTCCGACTGTTAGATCTTCCCACACCTCAATATCTCCGTGGAAAAAGATTTTCTTCGGAAGAGGCCGTCGGAAAACCACTACAGTCAAGGGATTCATAAATTTGAAGACCGTTGGAATAAGTGTATTGAAGTTGAGGGAAACTACGCTGAAAAATAGTCATTTTTACAAATAAAATTTGGTTTCTTCATTTCCGTTCAGCGAACCTATTGAACAACCTATTACTTATTTATACTAAGTAGAAAAAGAGGTATTATTCAGTCTAACCCATGTATCATGAATTTGGATAAAACTTTACCAGTGAATTTCTTTTTTGATTCCAAACAAACTATCCTTAAGCAGTATGTGGCGGACGCTTCTAGTTTACGAGATAAAAAAATTATTAAAGTTTGCATATAAATCCATTAATATTCATTTTAGTTAGCATATAAAAACAAAAAATTAGTGGAGCCCTCTGGTGGTCAAATAATAGAATATCAATGGAATATCAATGGATTTATATGCAAACTTTAATAATTTTTATCTCGTAAACTAGAAGCGACCACCACATACTGCTTAGGGAAAGTTTGTTTGGAATCCAAAAAGGAATCCACTGGTAAAGTTTTATCCAAATCCATGATACATCGGTTAGACTGAACAATTACCAAAAAAGATTTACTCTTTTTCTTAATAAAAATTTAAAGGTAATTTTTCGAGGTTATGAAGCACAGCTAATTTGTTAGTTATTTCATATACTAGTAAAGATTATCCATTGAAATTAGTATCGAAAAAAATGTAATCGTCTCATTATAAAAAAAATGAGATACCCCAATCGCTAATATCCCATTGTAAAATACTAATTTATTAATGTTTACATTTGTAAAAGTTTAAGTAAATGTGAACAGGAAATTTGTTATAAGGATTATAAAATAATTAATTGAATATAAAATGTAGTGATTTACATCATATTAGATGATAATGTCCTCTTTTTTTCCTTATGCGGAATTTAAAATTAAAATAACTTTATAACGGTCCTATATTTTTATTTATTTTTCTGGGTTTTTTATACCTTTTTGTCAGATAATCGTGATATTTGGATTCTGAATTTTAATCAAATTAACAATTTAAAAGCATAACCCATGAATGTTGAGTGATTGATGTTCGTTTTAATTTATATATATATATATATATATATATATATTTAAGTATTAAATAATAAGTTTATGGACTTATTTAAAAATCAAAAAAAAATTTGCCTCGTAACTCCCACATAATCTTTTTAATTAAGATTAATATCTCTTAAAAGCGATTCGATGGACCAAATATGGAGTGGCGATTTCTTTGGGAGCCAATCTCTTCTATCGGCGAGCCGACAAAGTGAAACAGGATCTCGTTAAAGCCAACATTGATTCACATCTACTAACATATCTTCATTTGAGAACATCTCTTCGGCAAGAAAAGTGTGTATATTTACTCTCCGTCTTATGATCAATGTGAAAGCAAAAATTGAGGGTTTAAGGTTATGCAAAATATGTTAAATTTATAATTTTTAGGATATGTGTTAAAATAAATTTGCACATATTTATGGAGTTAAATTCATTTCATTGAAAAATAGTAATTAGGAATGATAGTCTTAATGAAATATAAGAATGAATTGAATTAAATTTCAATTTTTGAATAAATTAAAATTGATTAATTGCCTTGGTTTTATATAATTGATATAATAAATTAAGAGATGTGTTAGATTAGAGGTGTCCAAACTTGATTATTCGAATTGAAAAATGTAATTATGATTAAGGTAACCTTAAATTTTATTTATAACAGTTTATTGCAAAAACATTAATACTAAACAAATATGGTTACATTATAAGTGTATATTTGTATACATACTTAAATAAAAAAATATTTTATATCATTTTTACCGACCGAGAATAGTAAGGGAGGTATTGTTTTCACACCAAATTTGACATGTGGAGATTTTTACATATCTCCACGAATCATGCATTTTGTTAACAGAAAAAAAAGTATTTTTAGCATGATGTCTGCCCGTCCGTCCGTCTGTCCATCCGTCTGTGTGTGGTTTGAATTGGACGGATTTTGATAAAATTTGGTATATTTACTTAATCCATCAACTTTTGGTGTATATCCAGAAACCGGAAGTGATAGTATTACCGATCGATGATAGGAAGGGAAGGGTTAATTTCACATGAGGATATTTTTATATATCTCCACGAATCATGCACTTTATATTGGTTTTATCCTCGGGAAAAATCATCTTCATTAGTTTTTTTTTAAATTTAAAATTATATGACGTCACCCAGCTCTTCGTGACGTCACAGCCAGCTCCTCCTTATATATTTTAAATAAAATAAAATTAAAAATATTTATGTTATATCCATATCTGTTTTTTATTCCATTAATAGATACATTAAAATTATTTGAAATTGTTTTTGTAACTGGAAATTAATTTATTTCAAATCGTCGGTCGGTTCTGTGCCTGGTCACACGTCAACTTTTTTTGTATAGGTATAGTGAAGGAAAAATGTAAACGCCATCGAGGCGCTGTTGTCGGGCAATCAATCGGGTGAAAAGGCCATTGCCATTGCACATTTTTCTGTCACTGTATACAAAAGAAAATTTTTAAGTGTTATATTAATAATTAATTAATTAATAATATTTAAAGTTATTTTATATTCATATTTATTAATATTTTTCGTTTTCAATAATAATATGTATAAATATATAAATGTTTGATTATAATATTTTTTTTTCATATTTTGATTTTTATCCTAAAAATTTGGTAATTTTAATTTTAATTATTGCGATTAAAATTGGTATATTATATTATATTAAGAGAATTTTTATGTCATATTAACATTTATATTATTATTTAAGGCTACTCTAAATATTATTTCCTAGCTAAATTGTAAAATTCCCTTATTTATTTTTTTAAAAAACTTTCTCTACCGTATAGATTGAAATAATTTATCATTTTTTTTTTAATTACTTTTCTGTGATAGAAAATGATTAAAACACCTATGCCATAAAATGATTAGCGAGGTGAAAGACTAGTTTGCAGAGTTATGGTTTTTTTTCACTAAATGGATTCTTATTAAACATTGTCCTTGCATAATATATAATATATACCTACATATAAATAAAAAATATGTCAAGCTTGAAATACTTTAATATATATTTTATTATGCATCTTATAGTATAGACTTAGACTATATGATTTAATAGACAATTCATAATATTTATAAATATTATTGAATAAGGAAAATCATTAAAAAAAGCCATTAATTATATGATTTTTTTTAAATATGAAATCATTTATGTAATTTATATTTACTAGTATATTTATAACTATCAAATAATAATTTTTTATTTTGTTTTAATTTTTATATTTAATTTATTAGAAATTGCTGGAGAATAAGTATTAAAATGAAAGTTTTTTTAACCAAGTTTATAATATAATTAATTAAAAAATATTTTTTATAATATATATATATATATGTATATTGAATTCTACAAATTAAAGATATTAAAAAAAACTTGACATAAAAAAATTAACATTGAGCATTGAGTTCTTAGCTGATGACCCCCTTTTCCTTGTTAAACATTCGACACGACCCCTTTTAACAATTTGTACAACATAATAAGTTATTTATTATTTTTCAAGCTTAGTCATTATAATATAGAATCGTTTATAGAATGATTAAATGTTTTATAATGTGACATAGTATGTATAGAATGATACATAAATTTATATTGAATAGTTATATAATTAGAATTTGAAAAAAAATATTGATAAAAATAAAAGTTAATAATTATGCATTCTATAATTAATATTAATTTATAATGTAAATTTTCAAATACCTGATAGTGAAGTGATTATAAAATTTTAAGATAATATTTTTGTATTTTCTTATTTTAAAAAGAAAACAATTGAAATCATGGTTGGGAAAGTGTTTTTGTAATAAAATAACTAATTATTTTTTACTATCATATTCTGCCGGTGGCATAAAACTCTTCTTACAATATCAGAATAAAATAATTATTCAAATTGTCTTAATAATTTTTTTGTTTTTTTGAAATATTTAATAATAACAAAACGAAATTTAAAAAAAATGAAGTTAGTTACAAATTAATAATTTTGAGAATTTGTAACTAACTTCATAATGTTACAGACATCACATACATACGACGGAAATTATAAATATTTAAATCTAATAGTTATTTTTTGAAAAAATAAAAATAAATTTTCACAAAAAAAATAAATAAATTATTTATTATACTTTACTATTTCAATACTTGATGAAAATCTATGGAGGAAAGTATTATAGTGGATTCAACCTTATCTAAATATTTAACTAGGATAAATTTGGAATTAGATTCATAAATTCAATGGATTTTAAAACGTGGAAATTTTTTTATTTAATTTCAAGATTAAGATTACAATATTTAACCTTACGGTTTTCGGTAAATTAAAATATTTCCGGAGAGAAATTTGATTTTTTTTATTTTATTTACATTCCAAAATATCTCTTTAAATATTTACATTTTGAATATTGAGAGTATAAAAGAAAAGAGTAGAAGAGATGAAAGTATTTGTTTAATTGATTGAAGAGATTGAAGAGATGAAAAAAAGGAAAAATAAAGGAAGATAAAACAACAACAAAATGCAAAACAAAATTACATTCATAAAAGATAACGAAGACATAACAAGGCAATATGATAAATTTTAACTTAAATAGGCTCATGTTTATAACACTCAACTGAAAACCGGTAAATGAAATGCATATATAAATAAACAAAAAATAAATAAATAAATTAAATAAATATATTGTAATATAAAAGAAATAACACATGTGATAAAAAGAGTATGAAACAAAAGTCATTGTTTTTTATGTTAATTAAATGTTGTGGGTTGCAAATTTATGCCTCTATTAATGTTAATTGAGTAGAAATAAATTCAATATATTATGAATTATACAAATATAGTAAGAAGTATTGCCTCATAGAAACTAGGAATATATAAAAAAGTCTTTCTATTTAAATTAAATTGTCCAAAATATATAATTAACAAGTTTCATTATTAATAATTATTATTCATTTGTATTATTATTGGTCAATGAAGAAATATATATTAATGAAATATGATAAAAAGGAATATTGTGTTTTTGGAATATAGGATTTTTTAGAAAATTTGTTTTTTTTAACCTATTTAAATGGAAATATAATCATTTTTTTTTAAATAATTTAGTTTCTTGGGGTGTTGAAATATAGTACTTTACTTGTACCTTTAATTAATTTATTACTAATAATATTTATTAATTAATTTATATCAGTGGTTCCCAAACATATTTGGCCTAACGTCCCCTATTCAGATAAAATTTACTTAGCAAAACTAGGGTATTAATATTTTTTTAGCTGTTTAAAAGAAAAGGTGTATTTTAATTTTCACAGGCTGTGTACATTCGATTGTCTATTTTTTTTTTTTGTTATGTTGATACAAATATGTTTCTCATATGTTGACATTATCAGCCATTTTGGATTAGTAATTTGTTTTTGACAAATGAAAAAGTTAGTCACGTTTTGTGTGTTCTTCGATTTTTTACTTAAAAAAAATAAGGAATACTACAAGTAAGTAATGCAATGTTGCGTGAAGCAATACAGGGCAAACGATCGGAATTGTGGAAAAACAAATCACGAATTGTGCATCACGACAACGCACGAGCTCACACATCATTGCTTGGTCGTCATTTTTTGGCAAAAAACAACACCGTAATCAAGCCTCAACCACCGAATTCACCAGATTTGGCTCCCTGCCACTTTACCTATTTCCAAAACTGAAGAGACCAATGATAGGAAAGTGTTGTGCTAAATTTGATGGGACAAAGTTGGAATCGAACAAAGTGCTTCAATGATTGGAAGAAGCGTTGGCAAAAGTACATTATATCTTAGGGGAATTACTTTGAAGGGGCCAAAATTAATATTGATTAATAAATAAATACTTTTCGAAATAATTCAAAATTCACCTTTTCTTTTGAACAAACCTCGTATAAAAATATAATTATGTATTAATGTTTCTTCTTCAAGTATGTTTCCAAATAAACAAATTTTTTACAAAATCAACGACTTTATGAAAAAGCATACATTATCTTTGAATTAATTATTTAAGATTTGTACCGATAATGAAAATTGAGCTAGAGAGGTCTGGAATAATAATAACATACAATAATCATATTGTTGTATTTATTCTTTATCTTCAAACTATTACAAAACTTACTTAAACAAACAACACTTAAACAAATACCCAATAGTTATTTTTAATAATTTAATTAAAATTAAAACAATCCCCTCTAAAAAAATTATTTTATTATGATTGTGTTAAATTTCTTAAATTGAATTATGCACTATTCTGTTTATCAGAGTGAATCTTTATTGTTTTTAGAAAAACCACAACACTGGTTGATATATTTCTTTTGAGTTATATCTAATTAGTAATTCAATTAAATTTTATAGTTTTTTATTTGCATTTATATCATTTAAACAGGTCTGATTGAATTTAAATTGCTAACTTTTAGGTAATGTATTTAAGTAGGAATGTAAAATTTTAATTGAATGAATAGAGAAAAGTAAAAATATTGAAATTTTTTGGATAACCAAAGTAAACATATGTAAAAAAACATTATTAATTTATTATTGAAATAAATAAATAATCATTGAACGTTATAAATTGAACTTTAAAGTAAAGTACCTGGCAGTACTTTAAAAAAATGATTCCTTATGAACTATGAATATTTAAGATTAACTTATGATTTAAAATAAATAAACTACAAACGACAAATATAGCCCTTAAAGTACGTATTAATGCACTGAAAGACAAAAAAGTATGGCCTGTGGATATAACATAATTATATATTACGTAATTTGATTACAAAATATTATTAAAATAAAGATTTTTAATTTTATTTTATTTATAATATTTCGTATTTAAGGAAGCGCTGTCCCGAGTTCCCCGGCGCCATTTTTTATTATTAAAATTCCTATTTTAAATTAAGAAAAACCTACAAAGATGATTTTTCTTTATTAAAATGATCTATGGTGTGAATTTCAAAAAAATTTTTAGAGCGGTTTAATATCTCAAATATATATATATATATATACTATTTACTATATATACAATTTTTGCTAGTATAATAAGATTAGATACAATTTTATAACGTTTTTCTTAACTTCACTTGTTTATCATTAATAATTATTACCCTTTTTCATCAAACTTTTTTTTAAGACATTATATTTTAGTTATTGATGATTATTAAGTTTTTAGTTATCACATAAATTGGGTATTCAGGATTTTATTTATTTATTCAAGATAAATATACTAAAAATTTTACTAACATTTATTTTCATCAAAAGAATATATAAAATAATAAAATATAAAATTTATAAAACTATAACTGTTATTTGTTTTGTTATTGTTTTATATATAAAATTTCCAATTAAAATTCCAAAAGCAGGCATTTAAATCCACTTCCTTTTATTTCCTTACTTTCATTCTTATCATTTTAAAGGTCATCAAAAGTTAAGATTATTTCACAAAGATTATTCATTTAAAATTCAGCATGAATGGAATGTATGTAATTGAGATTACCTTTTTTTGCATACTGGTTAATGTAAACTTGATATTTTTAAACGGAGAGGAAATGCGGGCGTTAAAATGAAATTTCCTTGTAGTTTTTTTTATTGTTTTATTCATAATATAGTCAAATAAAGAATTAAAAATAGTAGGGATTTTTATTAATTCTTTGATATAATATAAACTTTTTATTTTATAATAATATAGATTAGTGAGTTATAAAAAATATCGTTTTTAGTTTTCTTATATATATACAGGATATATATATTTATATATATATATATATAGTTATATTTGATGATATAATCGGATAAGAGACCACACCTTGTCGAACACACCTGTTAAAAGTTTCACCAAAATTGGACCACCTAAAATATAGAACAAGTTTGTGTGAATTGAATAGAAGTAAGGGAGAGAACTTAAATACTATATATATATATATATATATATTAGGAGCATATTTGACATTTATAATAATTAACTTTTTTCTCATTGCAGTGAACTTTTAATCGATTTGGACATATTTAATTAATAAATATTATAAATTGTATTCTGCATATTTTAATGAATCGAAATGAATTAATTAATCGAGTAAGTATATATCTAGATATATATATATATAAGAGAATTTTCTGGTAGAAATTTTGAAATATCAAGAGTAGACCAAAAATAATATCGATTAACTTAAATTCTTAAATAATACGTATATACAAATATTTAGGTAATCAATATATATATATACTACATGGGCTGAAAAGTCCCGGGATTTTTCAATAGGTTACGCCACTAGAAAATGAAAATGACTCATTTCGAGAGGCTCATCTGTCACTATTTTATGTATGAAGTATCATGACATTTCGTCCATTCGTTTACAAGCTACAGTCGTTTGAGTGATGCTACTTTCGCCTTCATAAGAAAAATGAAAAAAACAGGAATATCGCGTCTTGATAAACTGCTGTTATCGAAGGAGCAGATGTGGGATAACATTCCTGTAACCACTGAAATGATTTTTCACAAGTTTTTCCCATTAAAAAACAATGTTTAATGAAGGCGAAAGTAACATCACTCATACGACTGTAGCTTGTAAACGAATGGACGAAATGTCATGATCTTTCATACATAAACTAGTGACAGATGAGCCTCTCGAAATGAGTCATGTTCATTTTCTAGTTGCGTCACCTATTGAAAAATCCCTGAACATTTCAGCCCTTGTAGTGTATACATATATATATATATATATATATATATATATATATCATGTCATATTCCTCTCCGATTTACAATATACAAATATTTATATATTTATTGAATAAATGTGTAAAGTTCATAAATAAATTTAAAAATAATTATTTAATATACAAAAATTGTTTTGGGTCCATTTATATTATTTGTGACTGATTAATTTTGTTTTGAATAAAAACTTGTTTATTAATTATTATTGAAAGATATTTTGTTAGTAGGATTAATATATATATATATATATACCTTAAGAATTTGTAAAGTAAACATATATGTATAAAGGAATGTGTTGAATAAATATTATTTTATTCTATGATTATTTATAAAAAGAAAATTGTTTTATAGTAAAAGTATTCTAAAAAATAAAAAAAAATATTTCTTAAAGTTTATAATATATATAATTTATTTTATAGAATCAGACAAGCTTAAAATTATTATATGTATTTGTGTTTGGCGCATTTAATTTATTCTAAATTCTCATTTTCATGCTCGACTACTTCTGCAATATAATATAATAGACATAGACATTGCAAATATTTCCTCTTACAATAAGAAGATTATACAATATTTAAAATTCTTATGTCATTGAAAATAATTATATTCTACTTGTTTTGTTTATAAACAAAAAACCGAAGTGCAGGTTGTATTATTATCAAACTAATATTTTTATATCAAACAGTTTAACTGAAAAACAACAACAACTAATTTTAATAATTATTAAATTATTTTGTAAATATTATGATTTAATTGATTTTCAATCGATGGAATTCAATTAAATTATTTATTAGTTTCTCATTTTTAAATAAATATATGTTGAAAAATAAATTGAAATAAAAATACTTTATTTTTATAACGTTTTTCTCAACTTCACTTGGCGTCTGTCTATCTGTCTCTCTGTCTGTCTGTTCGCTCTTTTGAAAAATTGAAATCAATTTTTTTGTTTATTATTTTTATAATTGTATTTGTTTTCTATTTATATATTAGGAAATAGTAAAAGAGAAATGTTATTCGTAAAATAGAAATAGTAATTGGAAAACTTGTTTATTATTTTTTTTTTTTTGCCAATTTCCGACAAAAAACTCGTGATCCAACTTTATTATTATTATTTGTATTATTACTCTTGCTATTGCGTTATTGCAATGAATCAATATTCATGTCTGGGCCTTCCTCTTTTTCCTTTTGGCTTGGTTGGAAGAGGAGCGAGCGACTCATGGAAATGTTTAGATTTATTTTACAAATAAAAATAAATTCACTAATGAAATTATTTTTTTTTATTATTATTATTTTTTATTCGAATCCGAATTTCATAAAAAATAATTTATTAAGTTAAATATTTCTTAATTAATTTTTTTATATCGATTTTGAAATAGCTTTCAAAAACTTAGCATTTATTTTTATATTTGTAACATAAATGATAAATATAATATTTATTAACTATACTCTAAACTCTAAATAGTATTTGTTATTGTTTCTGTGAATAACTACTTTCATTTTCTATGTCGCTCTATGAACATTGTAATATATCAATATATGTATAGGAAAATTTATTTTATTTAAAAAAATTCTGGAGTGTCTTCACTTCACTATCTCATAAATTTGAATTGGATTAATTAACATATATTATATTTAAATTAAATTTAATTAATTAAATTGTAAATTAAGTAGTTTATAATAATTTTAGAGAGTTTAACTTCTTGCTTTA
Organism: Labia minor; assembly: GCA_963082975.1. Taxonomy (NCBI): domain Eukaryota; kingdom Metazoa; phylum Arthropoda; class Insecta; order Dermaptera; family Spongiphoridae; genus Labia; species Labia minor. Next base: position 18,118,138 of record OY720345.1, read on the forward strand.
AATTTTATTTATAAACGGTTATTAAAATTATAGTGGTTAACTTTCATAAATAATTTATTAAATAAGTAGTATAATAGTTTAGGAATAATATAATTGTCTCTGTCGTGGATATTTAATTTTTCTAGAAATAATTTGATTACTTTTAAGTTTCTTCAGAGAATTACTTAATTACCGCAAACACATTATAATAAAATTTTATCTTATAATTAAACTTCATTAAGAAATAATTAAATATTGCAACTCTTACTTTGGCAAAATAATATTTTTAGTTATTCTTTATAAATTAATAATAGAAAATGAAAATCAAAATAACTTTCTTGAATTGATGGATGATCAATTCACAATTCAATGATAGGTGGGGAATTTTGAAAATTTATATTATTTTATTGTGTTTTACATATTATTCTGAAATAAAAAAATTGAAAGGTACATTAGTACTTATAATTTATCTATTTATACATTTAAATACAAGGGAAGGTCAATAAGTCCGTGACTTTTGGAATGAAATACAGGTTTTTGGATACAAAATTATTTTATTTTTCAACGTAGTCTCCTTTGAGCTTTATATATAGTTAGTCCAATGTTTCTCCAATATTTTTTATCCCTTCCAAAAAAATAAAATTTGTCGGCAACATCTTTGGTGCCGATTCACCCCGAGAAACCCACTGTTTTGACTGCTGTTTCATCTCTGGTGTGTTGTGATGGATTCACATTCCAACCACGGTTACGAAACGGCGCAAAAACTCAATTTCAGTAATTTTTCCGCAAAAAATAATACTTAATGAGCACACGAAATTCACTTTTTTCCATTTTCTTTTCAAATCACGAGTTAGCCAGCTATTAATGAATGTCAAACGAAAACTAAAAGACCCAGCTGGTTCAAATTTCGACAGGAGTCAACTGATAGATGCCTGCTGACAAGGGCAGTGTTGCCATTTCAAGAAACGGGAAATTGAAAAAGTCACGGACTGCCCTCATATTATAATAATATAGCTTTGAATAAAGTTAGTTATAATAGTTTTAATTTAATTGAATTTAAATAGATAAATAGTTAAATAAAGTAACTAATAGGTCAAGAAAGAATTTAGGTGTGAATTTTTTAAATCATCAATTATATATATGATATATATTGGATAGAATAATTGAATGAATTAACTAAACCAAAATAATTTTTATTCTACTCATAGATTTTAGCTGATTTCCATTTCGGCAATCTATTAACAGTTATGATGGTAAGGTGTGCAAAAAATGCATTGCTATTTTCAGACAAACAAATAACAAGAATCTTTCAACAGAATATTTAAAACTACTTTTACCGAATGATATGTATGTAATTAAATTGAAAAAAGAAAATTTAGCAAATGTATTGGATTATAGTGTGTGTACTATAAAGGAAGGATGAGAAATTCAAATTGTGTGGCATATATTATCTCTTAATTTCTTCTCCCCCTTTTTTTTAATTTCCAAAGAAAATCTCTTTAGTAAGAATCCCATTCTCAGGGAGAGAGGATAAAAGATGACATCACCTTATCGACCTTGAGAGTGCCGTGGAAGAAAGAATACCACCGTAAGAAAGGAGGTTAATTCTTTTCGGAGCATACTTTACTATTTAATTATTATTTCTACATAATAAGTGGATGGGAGAAGCAAGTAACAGCAGGATAAAGGAAGGAGGAAATAGCAAATGCGTTCATTTCACTCCAAGAAATACAATTGCTTTATCAAATTATACTGTATTTGAAACCCAGATAATGATTGCGTTCACAGAAAATTTTTTTTAATCCCTCTTCGAAAAAAATATATAATTTATGAATAAATGAATAAAAATTGAGGAAAAATAAAACATATTTTGAATACAAAATCAATTAGAAGTAGAATGAAGAAAAATATTTTTGGAATACTATAATTTTCGAGATGAAAATAGTGTAAAGATCTTATATTATTATTCAAGCAAAAATTGTATATATATTTGTATTTTTGAAATATTAAACCGCTAGGATTTTTTTTAAATTCACACCATAGATAATTTTTATAAAGAAAATCGATCTGTATTAGTTTCAGCCTCGGGAAAAATCATCTTTATTAGTTTCTTCTTAATTTAAGATAAGAAATTTAAATGACGTCGGCAGCTACGTTAGCCAACGCTTCCTTGAATACAAATATTATAAATAAAATAAAATTAAAAATATTATAAATCAGTGCATTAATACATTCTTTTAAATTATTTGAAATTGTTTAAGAACGTTTATTAGTATTTTCTTAATTTAAAATAGGAAATTTAAATGACGTCAGTAACTACGTAAAACAGCGCTTCCTTAAATACAAATTATTATAAATATTAATAAAATCAAATTACGAAATATATATTTTATTATATACACAGGCCATATTTTTCTGTCCTTCAGTGCACTAATATGTGCATTTAAGAGAGGTATGTTTTAAGACTATTTTTTTTTAATTCATGTTCTTTTAAATTATTTGAATGACGACTCGGTTAACCAAGTATTATATTTTATTGATCAAAATAAATTTCCTTTAAGTTCAATGCACTTCATCCAAAGATGTCCCAGCGCCATTATGCCATCATAAAAATGCAAATCTGTCTTTTAAATTGTCCTCTAAAATATCCTTCGATAGTTGCTTTTAGAGAGAATGAGTTTTCAGTTGTGTATAATACTAAACTCAAGTTACTTCTCTTGTAATAAATCATCGAATAAAATCAGTTTTATTTGATATAAAATTGGTCTAGACTCTCTTGACAAACCTCTCATTCTCTGGGGGGAGGGGGGAGGGGGGGAGGGGGATTTTTCCAAAATCAATATGCGCGGTATTTAATAGAAATCAAGTATTCTTCAGAATTCTTGTAAAATATTTGTAAATTGATTTCTATTTTTATTAAAATTTATTTTTATTATAATTAATATATTATGAATTTCACTTAATCCTTAATTAAATGATCCAATAAGAGAAGAGAGGAACCTTAAGACATTGACATTAAATTTTATACTTAAAAATAATGATTAATCGAGACGATAGTTTTGAGGACGTAGATCAGTAGAGCAGAAACATTCTATAGAAATTGTACCCGAATGATTTGTTTTCTAATTTTTTTTTTTAAAGTATTGAAGAAAAAAAATATATTTTTTTTAATGTAAATTTAAATAATTTAACCTTATTTAAATAAGAAATTATTCATAAATTATAATAGATCAGAGATTAAATAAATATATAAGACAAGTTGGCTGTGAATTCAATGATAAAAATTCCAAGTGAGAATTTCTTATTTTAATAAAAGAAAAATAAAATCTAAAAGAATGTTGATAGAATAAAAGTTTAGAAGATGATAATTGAATAGAGTAATGAATTTTTATTTTCTTCTTTTTCTTCTTCTATAAAGAAATAATAATATTAAGGTACCAAAATATATATATTTAGGATTTTCTATAAAGGAGGCCATGTATACAGTAATAGGTATACCACAAACAAGATGGTTTCTAAAAAGGTGCTATTGAAGAAAATAACACCGTCAATAATTGTGGGAATCAGGCCGAGACTGGGACAAAAGATCAGCCAGCCAAAGGTCCTAGAGTCAAAAGCCCGTTTCACGAGCAATTCTTTTTTCTGGCTATATCATCCTTCATTTAAGGAAAATTATTAATATATGTTAAATATATATATATATATTATAACACATTAAAATTGTATTCATGTATTAGATTCTTCCTAAGTCTTTCTCTCTTATATATAAAATTATTGATTATTTTTTAATTAATTATAAGTTCAAAAGAAAAAGTGATTTTTGAATTATTTCAAAAAGTATTTATTTATTCATCAATATCCATTTTTGTCCCGTTCAAAGAAATACCCCTCAGATATGATACAATTCCAAAAGTCGAAGCACTTCTGAAATGCGCTTTTTGGTATTGCCATCAGCTCGTTCTTCGCTTCCGTCTTTATTTCATCAATTCTGGAAAAACCCTTTCCTTCCATTGATCTCTTCAGTTTTGGGAATAGAAAAAAGTCGCAGGGAGCCAAATCTGGTGAATATGGTGGTTGCGGTATCATTGGGGTGTTGTTTTTAGCCAAAAAATCATGAGCAATTGTGAACAATCGTGATGCAGAATCCATGATTTGTTTTTCCACAATTCCGATCGTTTGAGTCGTATTGCCTGACACAAATGTTGCATAACTTCCTTGTAGTATTCCTTATTAATAGCACGACTTGTTGGCAAGATGCACCACGCCATTGTAATTGAAGAAAACAGTGAGCAAAACCTTCCCATTTGATCGAACTTGGCGTGATTCTGTAAAGCTCTTGTACCACTTATAAACATTTTTTTGAGACAAAGTAGACTCGCCGAATGCCACAGTCAACATTTTAAGTCGTTGGAGCACTTTATTTCATTTTTACGCAAAATTTAAAACAAATTCTTTAAAAAATAGAAGAACAGAGTTAAATGTGACTAACTTTTTCAGTTGTCAAAAACAAACTACTAACCTAAAATGGCTGATAATGTCATAATATGAGAAACATATGTGTAACAACATATAAAAAAAAATATCGATTATCGAATGTACACACCCTTCGAAAATTCAAATTTCGCCTTTTCTTTTGAACAGACCTCGTAGATGAAATGGTTTGTTTATTTTATATAAAAGATTTAAAATGTAAAATAAAATAAATATAAACATTAATCCAATTGCTTTTTTTAATAAAATTAATTAAATAACAAGTTTCAATAAATATCAGAGAGTATAAAAAACAAGATTCATGGGAATGAATCATTAATCTGTTTAAAATGGGAATATAAGATTTTCTATAATCTTTAGTATCATTTTATAAATGTTATTAATACTATAATGATATTTAGTAATATAATCAGGAAGTGGAGATGGCTAAGAATAAGGCCGGATGTAGGAATGTGGTTGTTTTGAAATCAAAGTAATATGATAGATAGATAAACTATATCTGCATATATTATTTATTAACATTAGAAGTTTAATTTATGGGGATTTAAAATATGTATATTTATTTTATAATATATTTAATTAATAGTATGTGGATACAAGACCGTTGATATTTATTGAAAATATGATGTGTCTATTCTATTTAATTAAAATTCTATGGAATGTAGATTTTCATGGGAGAGTTATATTTCTTATAACCGATTAATGACTGAATTGTAGGGTGATTTACCTCCCTAATTGGGAAACTATTCAACAAAGGTTGAAAAAGTTCTGTGAGAATGATTTTTCTATTTTGATATATCTATAATAAATTAAGTAAAAAAAAAATAAATAAATAAAAATACACTAAATTAATGAAATAAACAAATGACGGAAATGAAATATAAATTAAAAATATGATAATGAATATTAATTAAAAACATATTTATTATATATATATAGAAGAAGGTTGTTATCGAAGGGCCGACTTCTAAAGGGGTTAATTTAATTTCTCAGCAGATTAAGACATTATGACTATTCAAATGGTCCATAAGTATACTCCGTAATTGCCTTAGGATAGTCATTTTAGTTTTGAATTGTTACAAGTGGGGAGAAAGAATTTCTTTGATTGAAAGTAAGATTTTAATTTATTTCACCTATAATTTATTAGTTGATTAATGATCGAAACGTTTCAGAAAAAATTTAATAGTGATTGAATTTATACAGGCAATATTTGACTGTGTTTGGTCATATTTACAAAATAAATTTACTTGTCCTAAACTGAGATAGACACTTGATAAGTGATACCGTGATTGTTGTCTTAAATGAGCCGCTGTTACAGACACTGAGTTTCGTAGCAGATAAAAAATTTAAATATTTATTAATAATAACTGAAAGAATTAAAATCAACGATAATTATTTAGTTTAATCACAATTAAAGTGTAATAATTAAATGAATAATAAATTCACAATTAAATTAATAGTGATTGACTAACAATTTAATTAAATAATAAATTTATAATAGCCTATTAATTTTAAATTCTTATTGTAACGACAAGGACAGGATTTCAGTTTTTATTTCTCCCTTGGGGTGGTGGAAAACTTACGGCCAAATTAAGGAAAGGTTTCGCCTTAAATATGCCGATGACAAGTTTTTTATATTTCACAAATATCATATTAAAATTGAATATTATAATTACTTCTAATATATTGAAAAACAATATCTAATGTATCTATTGCATTAACAAAAATATAAAAATATTACATTATTGAAAGATTTTATAACAAATTTTCTTTAAACAGTCATCAATAGCAACCTTCCCCTACATTGGTAATATATATATATATATATATGGTATATCTTGTATATGATATTATAGCAAAAGATGATTATAAAAAAAACTAAATGTTTATAACCTTAATACTTTCTTATTTTGTACATTATATATATTTCAAGTTATTTTTATATATTTTTTTAAAAAATACCTACTAAGACATTTGTATGAGTCTTATATTAAAGTTGTATGAATATGTTTAGTTGTATTATAAGAATAATCAAATTTGTCATGAAATTTGAGATAGATTATTGGACAAAGCTTGAATTCCTAAATGTGATATTCATCGAATTTTAACTGAAAAAAAGGAATTTGGTATAGAAGAGAGAAAGAGAGGGGGGAGGAAGTTGATAAGATTAGATAACAAACACTTAATTGAAAGAGGATCGGAAATTAACGGACCATGAAAGTGCAAGTGTGAAAAAGATCAAGTTTTTAAATATTTTCAGTATATTTATTTATTTATTTTATATTTTTGTAAAGTCAGCTTTCCGTTTGTATTGCCTTCATCATTTTTGTCATCTATTTAAGGTATTTGGAAATTTTACGTTCATTCTATTTCAAACTAACCCAATCTCTCAAATATAATTCCATCATTTATTTTAATCTATATTTTGTAATTCTAATAATCAATTTAATTATTCAATAGGTTAATGATATAATAAGCTGGAGTGTCTCCACTCGACTATCTCGCAATTTGAATTGGATTAAATAACATAATATATTATATTTAAATTAAATTTAATTAATTATAAATTATAAATTAAAATTAATAAATAATATTTATTAAACCAGCGCATATTTGGCTCTTTGTTGATGGCAGGTGAGATTTGCAGTGTTAAAAACTTAATTCTGGTACTTTCAGCGATTCAATCAAGCTGAAATTCTATATATAGCAGTTTTATACAATTTTTAATCATATAAAAAATTATCAAACATATATCTTTATTTTTACGGTCACTTTAGAGGAAAAAAAATCAAAACGTTGTAGGTAATGACCCTCTTCCGGTTGAGCTACATTTCTCAAAAGTTGATAGAAAACTATGAATTTTGAATAATGTCCATGTACCAAATTGCATCATTCTAGCTCAAACCGTTTTTGCGTAATCTTGTCTACATACATACACACATACGATCACTTTAGAGGAAAATTAGCTGGAGTGTCTCCACTCGACTATCTCGCAATTTGAATTGGATTAAATAACATAATATATTATTTTTAAATTAAATTTAATTAATTATAAATTATAAATAATAAATATTAAACCAGCGCATGTTTGGCTTTTTGTTGATGGCACCATGGCACGTGTTGGCGCGTGAGATATGCAGTGTTAAAAAATTAATTCTGGTACTTTCAGCAATTCAATCAAGCTGAAATTCTATATATAGCAGTTTTATACAATTATTAATCATGTGAAAAATTATCAAACATATATTTTTATTTTTACGGTCACTTTAGAGGAAAAAAAATCAAAACGTTGTAGGTAATGACCCTCTTCCGGTTGACCTACATTTCTCAAAAGTTGATAGAAAACTATGAATTTTGAATAATGTCCATGTACCAAATTTCATCATTCTAGCTCAAACCGTTTTTGCGTAATCTTGCCTACATACATACACACACACACACATACACACACACACACATACACACACACATACACACACACACACAGACATTTTTCTCAACCTTAGTGAAAATGATTCAGGAACCTTCAAAACGTATAAAAACATCAAAATCTCAACATCGAAAATTTTCGTGATCGCAATACTATCTCTGGCGAGATAGTAAAAATCAAAACATGGTAGGTAATGACCCTCTTCGAATGAGCCATTTTCTGAAAAGTTGATAGAAAACTACGAATTTTGAATAATGCCCGTATACCAAATTTCATTATTCTAGCTCAAACCGTTTTTGCGTATTCTTGTCTACATACATACACACACATATACACACACAGACATTTTTCTCAACCTTAGTGAAAATGATTCAGGAACCTTCAAAACGTATAAAAACATCAAAAACTCGACATCAAAAATTTTCGTGATCGCAATACTATCTCTGGTGAGATAGTAAAGACTATATTGATGGTATATTCAATTTTTTCTGTGTTTTTAAAATAAACTATAAAACTATTTAAAGATTGTAAATATAAATTTTCATTAAACATATAATAAATTTAAAATAATTGATATTTACTAAATTAATAATTTGTTTAAAAATATAAGTATGATTGAATATGATAGACTGAAAATATGTTATTTATTTAATTATAGGTTTGTCTGTTGTTAAATTTTTTTTTTTAATACTATTTTTTCTTTATTCGGTGATAATATTTGAGTATTTATTAAATCCTTCCACACCTAATTTAAATAATTGTCAAATTATATGTTGCCAACCTTTTATTTACAAATTATAGCGTTTAAATTGATGCCAATTGATGACCTATTTGCTCTCATTTGCTTCATTTTTATATTCCAAGTGAAATCTTTTAATTTTTTTGACATGAAAACAATATGTATTTTTTTTTGTTTGGGTGTTCTTACTTATCTTATATATTTGGATTGAAAACATGAATTATAGTGGTAATAGTAAAAAAATGTAAAGTTGCCTGCAATAAGTGTAGGCTCTGAAAGCGAAGTGAAGAAGAAAGGTCATGGGAAAAGAAAAGGCCATTATTTTGCATTGGAATTGGATGTTCCTTCTCTGGAAACAATCAACGCAATTCAAAACGAGAGGATGAACCAAGATGAAGTGAGATGAAGCATGATGAGGTAATCGGCTCCGCGGATACAACCCGAGGACAATCACTATTAAGCTAATTACCTCATTTCCCACCTAAGTTACCCTTAAAACAATTTCCAATGTATACAATGTTTGGAATTTAAATTTTTCAATTTTTTTTTTTTAAAATAAAAAAAAATAATACTCTTATAGTAATTCCTATAGTAAAATCAGATTAGTTGTCATATCATAGATTTGAATAAAACTTTACCAGTGGATTCCTTTTTTAATTTCAAAGAAACTTTCCTTATGCAATATTTCTCGGCCTCTTCTAGTTTACAAGGATTCAATTTAGCTACCATGTTTGTTGCATTTGGCCAGCAGAGGGCTTCAATAAATTTCGGGAGGGGGGTTTCAGTTCGGTTTAGATATATGAAAATTAAAAAAATAATCAATTAAATAATTTCCCTATGTCCAAACCGAACCGTAAAAAACGAATATTCGTGAGTAAGTGAATAATTATTGAATAACCAGCTAATCTGTCAAAGTTAAAAAAAAATCTTTATTTATCTCATATACTAGAAGAGAACTAAAAAAATTGCATAAGAAAAGTTTCTTTTGAATTAAAAAAGGAACCCGCTGGCAAAGTTTTCTCCAACCTGACAACTAATCTGAACTCTTACCTCCTATATTTTAGGACATTCAAATATTATTATATTGGAGTTACAAGTTTTATTGTTTAAAACTAATCATATTACACACACAAATTTTAAATTTTAAAAATTTTAAAAATAAATATAAAAATTAATGTTTCAAGTTTTATTAAAAAAAATCCGATATATGTATTCCATGAATTTAGAATTAAAGAAATATTCAAATATATATTTCTTATATTTATTTTATTAATTTTAAATTTATTATTATTATTATTGTTTTCTAATGGTAATGGAAATTTATTACAGAATAGTTACTTTCTGTATTATTAACTTTTTAAGCAAGTGTGGACACGCTCTAGTAATTAATTTTATTAATATATTTTTTTAATAAAGTATAATAATAATAAATAAATTTAATACAATATAATATATAGATATACATAGATATTTATTTAATAATATATTAAAAAACTTTATTTATTTATTTATTTTTATTAATTTCCCTATTAATGACCTAGCTTGAAAACAAGTTTTTTTTTAAAATTCTTAAAATCCCCATAAAAAGGTCACTATGAGTAAAAATTTATTAGAAATGTTTCCAGTTTCCATAAATACATAGTAACAATTCATATTCTGATAAGGATTTAAGAAAAATTATATACTCGTTAATTTTCATCTTTATGTTAATTTTTATTTTTCGTTTCATGAACTTTTTGACTCTCATCTAGAAAATAATAAGGTTTATGTTATTTCTAAGTATATAAACAAATCATCATCATCATGTAAATTTTCAGAATTTTGTTTATTTTGTTGCGATAATTTCCTATAATAAACTTAGATAACTCTAATTTTCTTGGTTTGATAATCGTTTGGAAAGTGGTTAAAATAGAGCGTGACGAGACATGAAACTCTATTCGAAGAGACAGTCAGATATTCCTGAAAATCAGAAGGATTGGCCTCTCTTGAAAAATAAATCAATAAATAAATAACTATATAGGTCTTGTCATATTTATATACAAAGAAAATTCGTGAATGACTTTCCTTCTGTTCTGCTTCGGGCTCTTTTTTAAGGAATGCCAATTTCTCTATACAATTCATTGAATACTGCTAACATACTAACCGAATAGTTGGATTAAAAGTCACTAACGTTGCCAATAGGGACGAGACATGCCCTACAGCGACTGTTGAAGAAATATATATTACAAAGAGACATTGCATTAACGTGCATGGAGATGTGCTCAAAGTTAAAGGGACCACGTATTTGATTGGAACAGCTTCATTCCTTTTTAACATGAAAAAAATTAATATTTGAATATAGAATAAAATGTATATGTTTAAACTATATTTAAGATAATTATTTTATATAATTTATAAATTCAATTATATTTAAAAAGATTAAATTAAATTAAAAACAAATGACAAACTATAATACAGTGCATGGCATGATTAAAGACCATAATTTAAAAAAAACTGATTGAACTAGCTGTGAAGTTAAATTTTTCTAAAAAAATTAAAAATTTTAATTAAAAAAAAATCTGGAGTGTCTCCACTCGACTATTTCGCAAATTGGAATTGGATTAATTAACATATATTATATTTTAATTTAATTTATAATTAATTATATATATATATAAATTATAAATTAAAATTAATAAATAATATTTATTAAACCATTAACTTTTTGTTGATGACACCACGTCATGTGCTGGCGCGTGATTGGCACTCAACATGTTAAAAAATGAAAAAAATTAATTCCGGTACTTTCAGCTGAAATTCTATATATAGCAGTTTTATACAATTTTTAAAAATGTGAAAAACTATCAGACGTTTATCTTTATTTTTACGGTCAGTTTAGAGGAACAAAATCAAAACGTGGTAGGTAATGGCCCTGAGCTACATTTCTCAAAAGTTGATAGAAAACTACGAACTTAGAATAATGCCCGTGTACCAAATTTCATTATTCTAGCTCAAACCATTTTTGTGTAATCTTGTGTACATACACACATACACAGATATATATATATATACATTTTTCTAAACCTTAGTGAAAATAACTCAGGGGCCTTCAAAACGTATAAAACATCAAAATCTCGACAACGAAAATTTTTGTAAAAATTAATAATTTATTATAGAATAAAACATTTATGTTTCTACAATATTTAAGATAATTATTTCATATAATTTATAAGTTAAATTATATTTAAAAGATTAAATTTAATTAAAAACAAAAGACAAACCAAATAATTTTTAAAAAATTTGATTTAATTAGCTATGAATTTATATTTTTTTAACAAATTAAAAATTTAAATTAAAAAACAATGTAAAGGACATGGGGCGCTGTTGTCGGGCAATTGCCTTTCTCAACAGGTTGATTGTGCGACAACAGCGCCTCCTGGTGTTTATATTTTTCCATCACTCTACATATTGGTATCTTTATTTATTTCGTCTTATTAAATGATCACTCTGGCTATTAAATGACATTTATTTATATTGTATTAACATATTTTATTATATTATATACTAGTACTTAAATAACATATCATTAATGAATTGGGGTTTTTATATTTATTATGTTTAATATATTATTATTTTCATTTTTAATACTTTAGATTAAAACCAATTAGTTATTTATTTATTGACAAACATTTAATAAACATCAAACAAATATGATGAAATGCAATGAATTTTGATTTATGAATTAGACATCAAAGGTGAAATTAAATGTATTTTGCAATGAAACAGTTTGATTTGTAATTTTTAATGAGTGAAATTAATTAATTTGTTTCTATTTACATTGTTCAAAGTAAAATTGAAATAGCATTTGAACGTTATTTGATGTCAAAGTTAGGCCATCGGGCATAATATGATAAATGATTTATTTATTGAATCATTAAATTTGAGAGAAATATAGAAGGGAAAGAGAGTTATCTATATCTACATAGATATAGATAGAGATATGTGGTTTGTTCAAAAGAAAAGGTGAATTTTGAACAAAAAATAAAGATATTTACTCTATAGAAAATTACCCGACAATAAAAAAATGATTTGTTAAATTTAATACTCATTTATGCTCATCTGTGCCAATAGAAAGGTTATTTTCTTTTGCATCATATATACATGCCCCCTCTAGATCTTCTTTATCTGACGAATTGTTTAGATAATTAGTGTTTTTGAAAGGAAATCAAATTTATTCCTCTGATAATATTGATTGACGGCATTATTAGCTAACCTTTATAAAAATTTACAAGATTTAAAAAAGTTTTTTGAATTATATTTTTATTAAATTATCATTTAATTATATTACCTTAATAAGTTTTATTATAAATGTATATAAAAATTTAAAAATCGTATATAATTTTATAAATAAAAATAAGCTGGATTGTCTCCACTCGACTATCTCGCAATTTGAATTGGATTAAATAACATAATATATTATATTTAAATTAAATTTAATTAATTATAAATTATAAATAATAAATATTAAACCAGCGCATGTTTGACTTTTTATTGATGGCACCATGGAACGTGTTGGCGCGTGAGATTTGCAGTGTTAAAAAATTAATTCTGGAACTTTAAGCGATTCAATCAAGCTGAAATTCTATATATAGCAGTTTTATACAATTATTAATCATGTGAAAAATTATCAAACATATATCTTTATTTTTACGGTCACTTTAGAGGAAAAAAAATCAAAACGTTGTACGTAATGACCCTCTTCCGGTTGAGCTACATTTCTCAAAAGTTGATAGAAAACTATGAATTTTGAATAATGTCCTTGTACCAAATTTCATTATTCTAGCTCAAACCGTTTTTGCGTAATCTTGTCTACATACATACATACACACATACACAAACACACAGACATTTTTCTCAGCCTTAGTGAAAATGATTCAGGAACCTTCAAAACGTATAAAAACATCAAAATCTCAACATCGAAAATTTTCGTGATCGTAATGCTATCTCTTACGAGATAGTAATTAAACAAATTTATATTAAATATTCTTTATTTTCCTAATCCTAAAAGTTTCTGTTAAGATTGTTGGTATTGTGAGAGTGTAGTCCATCTCGGATATTCCTTAAAAGTAATTTATTTATGAAATAAATATGTTTTAAAGCACTTAAATCGTTTACCCAGGTATGCTCCTCGAAGCTACCTGAAGTAAAAAAGAAAGATTTTTTTTTAAGGAACTGTAACGTTAAGAGTAACGCGTTTCAGGAACTTGTAACTGTATCGAGTTCCACAAAAATGGAAGGAACTTGTAACTGTATCGAGTTCCTCAAAAATTGAGGAACGGACCAGCCCTGGATATATAGATAAATGTTAAAGAAAGTTTGATTCGTAAACTACCGGACCCCCTCCCCCAGTACTACTTAGTGCCTTCCTTCTTTTCTTCCCAGCTTATCTCTTATTCTCTCTCTCTAGCAATTCAACAGGCAGTAATTGACTTTTCACTTAACACATGCCAACCAATTCATGTTCTAATTCATTTAAAAGTAGATATTTCTTTAAACTGTCTTTCGTACCCTAATTAACCTTTATTAATATAAAACCCAACCCTTTTAGCGAAATTAGCACAAACTAAAAAATAATCTCAACTTCAACATCATTAATTCTGTCTAATAGATAATTATTTTAATTTGAAATGTAATTATAAAATAAAATTAAAAAAAAAATATTTAAAAATCGTAGAATTAAATTATATCATTTATTTTTTTTTTAAATTAAATTCATTAGATATGCGGAATAAATGAATAATGTGAAAATTTACAATGATAAAATTAATTTTCTTTGTGAATTAATGGCCTTTGATTTTATTATTTTGGTTCGAGGAGATTACCACAATTATTGTTAACAAGCAAAAGAAAGGACTCACAGTAAACCTCGCTAGAAAAACGATTATCATTTTAAAGCGTAAAGATAATTATTTATTAAATATATTCAGTGGCGTACCTAGAACTTTTGCCGCCCGGGGCGATCTCCAGTTTGCCGCCCTTTTTATTATAAGTCAATCAAATAGTGGTATTTATAAATTTATAAATTAATGCACATAAATAAATTATTAAGTTATTTAATCAATATTAATTAATACACAGAGTAAATTTTTTTACACATATTTGTATGCACTTATATAAACATATTAATATAATATTTACTCTTCTAGCTTTCATACTAGAAAAATCGTGTATAATGCTCTCAAAATTTATATTTATATTTTTTCCGCCGGCCCTGCTTTTCAAAAGAAAAATCGATGATTTAAAAAAATATTGGTATATCACTTCAAAGTAATCATATAAACTTTTCAAAAGAAATGACATTTATAAACTGATATCAAAAAATTTTAGTTAGGAAAAATTGCCGAACAAAATCGTAAAGATGCGTTTACGAATTCAACGAATTTTAATGAATACAATAAAATAAAATTATTATCCTGTTCTTGGAATTAGAATTCAAAATTTACACTAAAATGCATTTATATACACCGAAGAATAATATTCGAAATCATATAGTTAATCATAATTTATATAAATCAAATAGTAAACTTATAATAATCATAATAATCATTTATTATTCAAGAAAGAAAAAAAATAAATATGAAATGAATAAGTTGCTTTTTACAACAATAACTAAATATAAAAAATGCCGCCCCAAGATAAGTGCCGCCCGGTGCGGACCGCACCCACCGCACCCCCCTAGGTACGCCAGTGAATATATTCTTATATATATATTTATATTTATTTATTTTTGTTTAAAATTCCGGTCATTCATTTTTATTATAGCTAATATTATTGACTACTACTAATAAAACTTTTTTTAGAGGGACAGGCGACTTCTAGCCGCACGAGATTAAATAATAATAATAATTTATAGGAAATTTTGTTTCAAACATTTAAAAAACAACACAATGTTTAAATTTAAAATTAATAACTAATATATTCAAATAGTCGAAATATTTTTTTTTTATTTTTATTTTCAATATTTAATAACAAAACAAAATTTTAAAAAAATTAATTAATTAGTAACAAATTAATACTTTTGATAGTTTTTTTTTGTTTATTATGTTTAATAAATTTTCTTTTATGATAAAAAAATAATATTAATATCAAAAATTAGAATATTTCAATTTGTATTTCAAAATTTTTTTTATTTTAATTTCTATAAAAATTGTAAATTGTAAAATTCTAAATTTGTAGATAACTTCATAATGTTACAGACATTTCATACATACATAGGAAATTATTAATTAATTGTTTAAAATCTCTTACTCTTAACACGTTCCCACCGGCTCCATAATTTGTCTATTTATTTCATGTTGCGGCATGAGTCACCGGTGGTACATGCCGGCGGGAACATGTTAAAACTTGTATGTGATATTTTTAAATTAAATTTTAAGAACTCTAAAATTTTATTGAAGTACCTAATTTATAGATGAGTTTTATTTATTATATTGCTTCCACAAGCCCACAATTCTCCCTCCCTCTTTTTATAAAATAAATTTTTTGAAACATTACATTATCAAGACATGAATTGAGCCATTTTTGAACAATTTATATTATTTAACCTTCCTTTGTCTATTTTAATATAATTTTTCTCTTATTTATAATAAAAAATTATTTCATTAAAAGGTGAGAAAAAATAGTAGTTAATTTACGAGGTCAAACGTCATGAATCCCAAATCATTATTCACCTATTAAAATAATAAGGGAAACAATTCAATGCCAGTCAAATTTTATTATTCATCTAATTATCATTGAATATAAATTTTCAAAATAAGAATATGAAAAATTGTACATATAATTCCACCTTTAACCTTGAAAACTATAAGTAGGTACATATTTTGGAAATTATTAGGTACCAATTCCTGTTAATAACTTTAGATGATTAATTAATATAAAACCATCAATTATTAATAAAATTTCTGATTTTTTTTCAACCTTTTCAAAGGTTGCAAAGGGCTTTTCATTATTACTAACAAGGTGTGTTACCAAGATTAATTAGACTTTTATTGTTCAAAGTATTTAAAGAAGTTACCACAAAAGAACTAGCAAGTGGAGTGTTTATAATAAACATTGGTGTTTTTATTTATAATTTTAATTAAACTTAAATATTTTTTTTAACTTAGTTTTTAAATTATTTAGCAATTTTATTATTATTATTACTATTTGTATATATTGTTGTTGTGTTTAGAGATAATAATAAACTACAAAATAGTATATATACGAGGACAGAACAACAAGTCAGTAACTTTTGGAATGAAACACAGATTTTTGGATAAAAAAATTATTTTATTTTTCAATGTAGCCTCCCCTTTGAGCTCTATATACTTTGTCCAACGACTCTCAAAATTTTCTATTCCTGCCAAAAAATAAGATTTGATTTGAAAAATAAGATTCGTTTGTGAGATGATTTCATC
This sequence comes from Labia minor, assembly GCA_963082975.1. Classification (NCBI taxonomy): domain Eukaryota; kingdom Metazoa; phylum Arthropoda; class Insecta; order Dermaptera; family Spongiphoridae; genus Labia; species Labia minor. The sequence goes on from OY720345.1 coordinate 18,135,212, forward strand.
GTTGGATTCAAATGTCTTTCGTCACTCGTGGCTAAATCCGGAGAATAGGGCGGATGAGAGATCCCAATTCATGGATTTCCATGGAAATTCACTTTTTTCTATTTGCTTCTCCAATCACGAGGTAGTCTGCTATTAATGGATTTCCATCAAAAACTAAAAGACCCAGCTGGTTTAAATTTCAACAGGAAGACGGGAGCAGTGTTGTCATTTCATTTGAGAGACGGGAAATTCAACAAGTCACTGACTTATTGACCTGTTCTCGTATTTTATATAAATAGTATACTTATAGTAGTATAATGATATTAGATGTGTATTTTTTATTATTATTATTGTATATATTCATATATATTTGTTAATATATATCTTTGTTATTGTAAACAAAAAAAATAAAATTATTTATATGATATGTACCGAATATAATACAAATGCGTAGGATGGATGAAGTAGGTTTGATTTCCGATTGGTCAACGATCTTAAAAAAAAATAATATAAATTATAATAGAGAACTTTTAAATTTAATTATCATATAGGTATTTAACCAGATCCTCTTTAAAATATACATATTATAAAAATATACATATAATAAATTGGTTAAGTTAATTTTAATTTATTATCTATTTTTTTTATTATATTACTACTTTTATTTACTATTTATCTGTTTGGCCTTAAGGACCTCGAAGGTTCTTGACTGAAGTAACCACATTTGTCCAAGTGTCCCTATCCTGAGCTATCACCATCCAACTCCTATTTTCTCCCACCTGTCTTACTTCTTCCCTTCCTACATTGTCTGCCCACTACTTTCTTGGTTTTACCACCGGTCGCTTCTCAAAATCGCTCTCCCCTTAAATTTATTTTTCGCCAGTTTTTCATCTCCCATTCTTGCCATTATTTTAATAAATATTTATATTATATAATATTAATATTTTATTTCTTTGTTTACAAAGAATATATTTAATAATATAATAAATTGGTCACGTAGAATTTAAAATATTCTTTATTCTCCTTACTTTATAAATACTCCTTTTCGTAGAGAAACTTCTAGAATACTGATATATAATTCATATAAAACTAATAAACTGATATGTAAATATTCTACTATATAAGTTATTAAATTATTTCAACTAGTGACTATTAGAGTGAACACTCTATATAAGCAACCTCTCTATAAGCAACATTCTTTATAAGCAACCTCTATACAAGCAACTTATTTTTTTAAAGCTAAATATTTGAGTTGACGGCTGTACGCAATAACATAACCTCAAATTGTATTGTTTGTGTTTTGTGCTGCCAGTATTGAAGTTAATTTCTGTTAATTAGAACAGTTACTAGAATTTCTGTTAGTTTCTGTTAATTAATTAATTAATATTTTTGTACTTTAAATTCAATTTTTCCCTATAAGCAACTTTTCCCAATAAGAAACTTCTTATATTGAAATTGGTTCAAATGAGTTGCTTATATAGAGCGTTCACTATAATTTCATAAATTAATTTTTATTGCTTATAAAAAATATAAACTTATAAAGAAAAGAATATTAATGCAACAATAATAAATTGTATATGTGTATAATGTAATATGTAATAATTTTTTTTTTTTTTTTTTTGTTGCAGATTGGGATTGTATGCAAAATGCATGCTATACTTGAATTGTTGAGTGCCATCACACGATAAAAAAAGTATGTGAGTTGGACTGAAGAGTGTGTTGTTTTTTTTTTTTGGAGGGTCCTCAACTCGTCATGCGATCCAAAGAAATAAAAAAATCGTCATATTATGTTTGGTTTCTGGGAGCTCAAGAATCTCGGGGGTTAAGGGGGGTGGAGTTTATTGGTCCAGTTTTGGATGCGCTGGTTGCACGCGAAAGAGAGATCGAGCCATTCAAAGTTACTCTCCAGGTAAGCATATCAAATTTTCTTTTTTCTTTTTATCATTCTCTGGAAAAAATACAAATTTATTATTTATTACTCTGAAAATTCTGATTTAAAAGTAATAAATATCCAACAGTTTAATGGTAGTTTCTAAATAAGTTATTAAATAAAATAGTCATAAAATGACTTATTAATCTAATTTAATTCATTTTAATATAATTATATATATATAAAAATCTTAAAAAATGAAATAAAAATATTCAAAAAAGATTTATGATCAATCAAAAAGTTTTTTTTTTTTTATTTAAGTTAATATTAATTCTACTAGTTATTTCAGTTTACTAATTTCCACTCCATAAATTAAATTTCCTGTTTGATTTAGCAATGATTTATTAACTAAGAAAAATGAATAAATAAATTTAAAATATATATTTTATTCAAATTTAATTTTTTATTCATTATTATTAAGTTTATAAAATAAAAAAAATATAATATATACTTCATGGGATGAAAAGTCCCGGGATTTTTCAATAGATGACGCCACTAAAAAATAAACATGACTCATTTCGAGAGGCTCATCTGTCCCTAGTTTATGTATGAAATATCATGACATTTCCTACATTCGTTAGAGTGATGCCCACTTTCGCCTTTTTAAGAAAAATGGAAAACAGGAATATCGCGTCTCCTTCGAGAACAACAGTTTATTAAGATGCGATATTCCTGTTTTTCCATTTTTCTTATGAAGGCGAAAGTAGCGTCACTCATACGACTGTAGCTTGTAAACGAATGGACGAAATGTCATGATACTTCATTCATAAACTAGTGACAGATGAGCCTCTCGAAATGAGTCATGTTTATTTTTTAGTGGCGTCATCTATTGAAAAATCCCCGGACTTTTCAGCCCATGTAGTATATTACCCTAAATGAAACTTATTATATTAACATTTTTTTTTATTTCAAAAAAAATTGTTTCTTCCTCACATTCTCCGACTATAAACTATCTATTATATCAAATTTGGTTAATCTATATCAATGTTTCCCAATGTGGGCCCCATGCCCCACAGAGGGGCAATTTGATTGTAAAGGGAAGCAATTCGAAAATGGACTCGACACGAGTTTAACCCTTTTAATATTAAAAATCATGTATATATTACATAGGGGGGCTTAAGAACTTTAGGACTTAGGCATGGCACAAAAAAGGTTGGAAAACACTGATCTAGATACTAGTTAATCATCAAAATTTTAGTAAATATTATAAAATTGTAAAAATCAATTCAGAAAAAATTTCTAGTTAATAATTTGCAATGAAAATAAATTAATCTTATTCAAAAATAGACTACTAATTAATTTATTATGAATTATTTATTATTAATTATTATTATTTATTTGTTATGATAATTTATTATGAAATGTCTGAATGGGTAATATCTTTTGAATTTCAATCTATGTGTTCACTCATATACATAGATTTGGTAATGAGTAAGAAATGAGCGGACACACCAGGTAGTCCGAGAAGAGCGATAGGAGAAGAATAGAGAAAGGGAGGAGGTAAAGGAACTACAATATATTATGATATATAAAAAAGTTTAATTATAATTAAACTTAAAAATATAAAACGTACATGTATAGTATTGAATTATTATAATTAGAAATTTTCTTCACAATTCAAGAATTATAAATTAAATGATAAATTGAAAATGAATTATTTGTATTTTAAAGATATTTGTGTAAATGAATATTAAATGAAAAAAAAAAATTAATCCGTTTTTATTAAAACTATTCATAAAAAATAAAATTATTTGAATAAGAAAATTCAATAAATTAAAATATATAATTTATTAAATGAAATTTTTAATTTAATTTTGTTTTGTTTTTTTCAACTACCTCTTTTTCTTTTTATAGACCCTCCTGGGCATCGAAGTCAATTTTATCCTAAATTGTCTCATTCAATATAACAAAATGATATTTTATTATACTAGCAAAAATTGTATTTATATTTGTATTTTTGAGATATTAAACCGCTCTAAGGATTTATTTTGAAATTTAATAATAATATTTATAAAAGGAAATCAATCTGTATTGCCTCGGGAAAAATCATCTTTATTAGTTTTTTCTTAATTTATAATAGGAATTTTAATAATAAAAAATGGCGCCGGGCAACACCGGACCTTAAAATATTATAAATAAAATAAAATTAAAAATATTTATTTTAATAAAATTTTGTAATCAAATTACGAAATATTTTTATTATGTTATATCGACAGGCCATACTTTTTTGTCTTAGTAATTGTAATAGGTAAGTTTAAGGGCTGTATGTTTTATGACTATTAATATATGTACTTTTAAATTATTATATATTTTGTCGTTTATTTATTTTTAATAATAATCTTAAACTTAAATATTCATAGTTCATAAGGAATATTTTTTTAAAGTACCGAGCGGCGGCTCGGTGTACCAATTTTAATATTACCAACCAAACCCGATAATAAGGAATAATAATACTATTAATAATCTGGCTCGGTGAACCAGGTACTTTACTTTTCAGTTCAAGTTCAATTTATAACGTTCATTGATTATTTATTTATTTATTTCAATAATAAATTAAGAATATTTTTCTTACATATGTTTAATTTGGTTATCTAAAAAATTTCAATATTTTTACTTTTCTCTATTCATTCAATTAAAATTTTACATTGCTACTTAATATTAAATACATTACCTATAAGTTAACAATTTGAATTCAATCAGACCTGTTTAAATTAAATTAACAAAAATAAAAAAGTATAAAATATAATTGAATTACAAATTATATATAACACAAAAGTAATTTTTTTTTTTTAATTTCTGTTCTTTTAAACTATTTGAAATTGTTTCATATATTTTGTCGTTTATTTATAATTTAAATAATAATCTTAATCTTAAGTATTCAAAGTTCATAAGGAATATTTTTTTTAAAGTACCGAAATTTAATATTATCAGTCAAACCCGATAATAAGGAATAATCATTGCTAAAATACATTAATAATAAATTTCTATAAAAAATAATTTTTTTTTTAAAGTTTTTAAATAATTAAAAAATGAACCAGGTCCTTAATGATTAATTTCCATTAAATTTAATTTCCATTTGTTTAAAAGAAACAAAGAGGAGACTCTTCCTACTAATATTTTCAATTAATTAAAAGTAGTTCAATTATTCATTCATCGGTAACATTGCTTTAACAAACCTTTGTCAAATTATAAAATTTATGTATATACTATGATGTATATCTAGGTTTGTATATCAGAAACGGCATCTTTCCTTAAGGCACAACACCAATGAATATTTAAATATTATTCTATTTTGCTTCATTGAGTTGTCTTTCTTATGAATTTCAATGAACTTTTCAAGGAGGATTCTAATCAAAATTTATCCGATTTCTCTTCTCCTGTCGGCATGTCATATATATATATATATATATATATACGTACATCTAATACTTATAAATAAATAAATAAATATATATAGACAATTCAGCAAATAAAAAAATGTAAAATATTATTAGAAAATATCAAAAAGGAATGTTAATAAATCAATTGGAAAATATAAAATATACATATAAAAACAAATTCTATTATCAATTTAATTTCACTTCACATATTAAGAGAGAAAGTTAAATAAATCTCCCAATTTATATTTTTAAATAACTGGGAATAAATCTTTGGTAAAAATTTACACATCTTTTTTTTTTTTTATTTAAATTTAACTTTTGAAAGGTATTTATTTGATGTTTTATTATATAATTTTCGAAGCGAAATTTTAAAAAAAAATTTCATGCTCAATATTAAATTCAATTTTTTTTTTCTTAAATGGGATTAAAATCAATAAGTTGACCTGTGGCCAGGTCCGAACCGACCGACGGTTTGAAATAAATTAATTTCCAGCTACAGAAACAATTTCAAATAATTTTCATATATCTATTAATGTAATAAAAAACAGATATGGATACATAAATAATAAATATAAACATTTTTAATTTTATTTTATTTATAATATATATGCAAGACCAGGCTGTGACGTCATGAATGGCTGGATGACGTCATATAATTTTAAATCAAGAAAAAACTAATAAATATGATTTTTCTCGAGGATAAAACCAATACAAAGTGCATGATTCGTGGTGATATATAAAAAAATCTCCTTTGGTGTGAAAATAACCCTTTCCTTCCTATCGTCGATCGCTAATACTACCACTTCCGGTTTCCGGAATTGCACCAAAAGTTGATCAATTCATCCCACTGATGCATTAAGTAAATATACCAAATTTCATCAAAATCGGTTGAGCCGTTCAGGCTGTACACATCTATACGGACGGACAGACGGACGGACGGACGGACATCATGCTAAAAATACTTTTTTCTGTTTAGAAAATGCATGATTCGTGGAGATATGTAAAAATCTCCACATGTGAAATTTGGTGTGAAAACAATACCTCCCTTACTATCGTCGGTCGGTAAAAATAGTGTTATCAAACTATTATTAAAATCTAAGAAAGCAAGCTCTTTTTTAAAAAAATCGTTATTAACGTCCTTAATTTGGAGATAAACTTTTATTTCTATATATTTATGAAGAATATAATGTTAATATATATCAGGGATGGCGAATCTAATTGAAAGTGGCACGTTTGAAATATTTCATAGCACGCAAAGAGACAAAATTATGTTTTTAATAATTATAACTTTTTTCAAAAGAAATGAATTAAAATTGAACAATTCACATTAAAATTAAAATTTATGAAATGTGCAGTACTGAATATTTATTTATCTATCTTATTAGATTTTGCCGGCAAATTGTATATTTTATTACTGAAATATCTATTGAATTCCCTCGCAGTATAAAAACATTCATGATAGATTTAGTTTGTATACCGTTTGGACTTCTATTAATGTCATTGCTTGTTGTTGCCGTACAAATTGCATTGTGCAGGATTTAAAATTTTTTGAAAATTTTCACTCTTCCTGACCTGGAGAATCCAAATATGACTTTTGTATTTTTCATGTCTGTCTGTTTGTTTGGGAAATTGTAATCTCAATATTGATTGGGGCGATGAAATATTACCAGAATATTCTTATATGCTCTTATTTTAATATATGCTGTAAATTTGATCAATATTTATTAAAAAAAAAGAAAATTTATTTTTTTAAAATTTATATCAAGCTTAACCAAAGCATTATTTTGCCCATAGGACGGTTGAAGAATAGTGCCAGAATGGCAATCTTTTTCTAGAATTTAACATAGCATTGTCAAAACAAGAAATTGTAAGTGGTTCACGTTATTAGAAATAAATTTTGCTTTTTGGTCATTCTGTACAACGAAAAAGTACAAACTAAAATCAATTAAAGAATTTACATACACAATAAAAAAAATAATAGACAATTCTAAGATAATATAATTTACTTAATCATTTTAATTCAAATGTTAAAAATATTTTTTTTATAATTTATATATTTATAATGTTGTTTGGAAATTAATTTATTTCAAATCGTCGGTCGGTTCTGTGCCTGGCCATATTTTTTAATTTAAAATTATTTTAAATCAATTCATATCTAAAATATATATAACAAAGTATCAATTTAAATCAGTGTTTCCCAAACTCTTTTTTGTGCCATGCCCCACCTAAACCCTACTAAAATTCTTATGCGATATTATATTAATAAAAAAAATTATTAAAACGTCTTTTAGGTTTAGTTTAGTCAGTTATGACAAAAAAATTTTCAATCAAAAAAAAAAAAATTTGGGATCAAATGGGTTAAGACTAAAACAGGAGGGTGTATTTAGAGCTCTCAACCTTTTTTTACCGCGGCACACTTTTAACGGTTTAAAAATTTGGCGGCACACAAAGAAAAAGATAAGTGTAAAAGTTTATCATATTGAAAAAAAGTGGTCCCAAAAAAAGTCGGAAATGTTTAAGAGCCTCATAATCACGCGGCACACTTTTGAAAATCTCGCGGCACAGTGGTTGAGAATCAGTGATTTTAGAGGGACTATTTTAGATGAGAAGAATGCCAGCTGATAACCTATAATAATTTTATAAAAACAATATTCCAATGTAAAAATAAATTACTAATTGTTTTTATTGTTATTATTATTATTTTTAAAAGGTTTCAAATAAGGGTCTGAAGATCATTCAAAATGTTCCCGTACCACTCGCCCGACGCGCTGGTCCAACAGCACATCTTGTTGGACACCACCATCCCACATCATCACCTCCATCCCTGTCACCTAACTCTTCGGCTCTTAAGGATATGAAAGCTGAAACTGTGAAACATGTGATTCCCCATCATGCCATTACTTGTGTGCTTCAAGAACGCGATCTGGTCGCTTGTATCCTCCTTCTCTACAATCCAGTCACTAATTGTCCTGTTCATGTTCATGGATATCGGTAGGTGTTTTTATAGTAATTAAATCATTTTTCTCCCTTCTCTTCCTATAATAAATTAATTCTTTCAGATGTGATAGTGTTGAAACAGCCGAAATTCTTGCTGGTCAATTACACACATTAACAGAGCGGCCAGAAAATCAAAAGAAATTAGTTGAAATTGAAGCGAGATTAAAAGCAAAAGGACTTTTAGCTTCATCAGGAAATAATCATCATTTATCTTCTGGTAATTCATATGCATCCGATTTAAAGTTAGAAATTAGCTGTAAAAACAATAATAATAATAAAAAAAAAAGAGAAAGTTTAAAATTAATAAAAATTTAATTTAATACTCATTCAATAGTAAAAGCAGAGTTATAGAACTTGGGAAATATTAAACAAATTGTTTGGATTTAATTTATTTACATATTTTTACTTTAGTTTATTATTCAAATCAAATATGTCAGATATAGATTTTTCGGTTAAAAATGTTTCTTTCTATCGTACAATATCTTTTTACTAAAATATAAATGTTAGAGTTCTAAATTTTATCCTGTAATATTTTTGGAATTGTATATTATCAAGAAATTTATATTTTCATGATATTTATAATTTAATTTCAATGAATAAAGAGAACCAGGATCTGGTTTAGCAAGCAATAATTTCTTCTCTGATTTTATTTATTAGTTATTACAAAACTGAAAGTAAAAAAAAAATAATATTATCTTTTTTTTAAAATTATTATTAAGAAATGAGTTTATATTTTTGGAATTAGGCTCCCGGCAAGGAATTGTTCGTCCTCCTCGATCTGCACTTGGAGTCCAAGATTCAGTGGGTTCCGATGGGAGAAGTACGCGAGAATCGGAATCGAGTGGAGGATCAAGTAGAGAAATTCTTAGTCCACCAGGTAATGTCATTTCATATATTTATAAATATTTTTATTTTCTAAAGAGTATCTTTTTCCAGGACCAGGATTAGCAACGTTGTATGACTCTTTAGCCGCTGAATTGAGGGAGAAACTTAACGGTGGTAATTCGGCAGTTACAAAGGGAAATCGTCCAAAAGTAAACTCTGGTCCTTTGTTACTTCCTCCTAGAGATTATGACACAGTACATCGTCAAAAGGGTAAATCCATTTGATAAATGGAGAATAATCTAGAAAAATTGAAAGAATATTTTAAAATTTATTAAAAAAATAAAAATGATTTTTAGGGAATTTGACAGCAATCGAACTTCGTCGTTGCCAAAATGCAAATATTGTAGGGGCAGCAGGAGTTACTGGATCTTCAGCTCAAGGTGGTAGTTCCGGGGGTGGTGGTCAATCATCTGCCATTAGAAAAAACACAAGTCGAGCAAGCAGTGGAATTGGCAGCGATCCTTTATCCGAGAATGACGAACGATTCTCGCCAGAACAATGCAGCTCAGGTATGATTAACTTCATAAGATAATTATTAATATTTATTTAATAATAATTTCAATATTAATATTAATTACCAATGGATAAGACTCACAACTCGAACAATAATAATAATAATAATAATAATGTTTAATGCTCATTAAAAAATCTGAAATGTTTCCACTCGACTATCTCGCAAATTTGAATTGAATTAATCAACATATATTATGTTTATAAATTTAATTTAATTAAATAAATTATAAATTAACTATGATTAAATTGAATTAATTAATTAAAAAATTAAATTTATATAGTATTGTTATTCAATTAAATTAATTAATTATCATATATTAAATTTAAATTTATATAAAACCTTTAGCTTCATTTTTAAGTCGAAATTTAACACATTGACTGCCAGACAGAGGTTCATTGATGCCTTCACATGGAAGTAGATTTTACCCAGAACATATTTATTGTAAGAAATATGACTTGAAAATAGTAATAAAAGATAAATATGTGATACCCATGTATTATTTAAGCTTTTCATTGAATAATTTTATAATCACGCGCCAGCGCGTGTTTCGCTCTTTGTTGATGACACCACGTCACGTGTTGGCGCGTGATTGGTAGTCAATGTGTTAAAAAAGTAAAAAAATTAATTACGATAATTTCAGCTATTCAATCAAGCTGAAATTCTATATATAGCAGTTTTATACAATTTTTAATCATGTGAAAAACTATCAAACATATATCTTTATTTTTACGGTCAGTTTAGAGGAAAATAAGTTGACCTGTGGCCAGGTCCGAACCGACCGACGGTTTGAAATAAATTAATTTCCAGCTACAGAAACAATTTCAAATAATTTTCATATATCTATTAATGTAATAAAAAACAGATATGGATACATAAATAATAAATATAAACATTTTTAATTTTATTTTATTTATAATATATATGCAAGACCAGGCTGTGACGTCATGCATGGCTGGATGACGTCATATAATTTTAAATCAAGAAAAAACTAATAAATATGATTTTTTTCGAGGATAAAACCAATACAAAATGCATGATTCGTGGTGTTATATAAAAAAATCTCCTTTGGTGTGAAAATAACCCTTTCCTTCCTATCGTCGATCGCTAATACTACCACTTCCGGTTTCCGGAATTGCACCAAAAGTTGATCAATTCATCCCACTGATGCATTAAGTAAATATACCAAATTTCATCAAAATCGGTTGAGCCGTTCAGGCTGTACACATCTATACGGACGGACAGACGGACAGACATCATGCTAAAAATACTTTTTTCTGTTTAGAAAATGCATGATTCGTGGAGATATGTAAAAATCTCCACATGTGAAATTTGGTGTGAAAACAATACCTCCCTTACTATCGTCGGTCGGTAAAAATGAAAACGTGGTAGGTAATGGCCCTCTTCCGGTTGAGCTACATTTCTCAAAAGTTGATAGAAAACTACACATTTTGAATAATGCCTATGTACCAAATATGATTATTCTATCTCAAACCGTTTTTGCATATACACACACACAAACATACTGGCGAGATAGTAAAAAAATAAATATTTTGTTTGAAATTTGAATTTTTCTCTGAAAAAGCAAAAATTTCAGTGAGTCGGTCACATTGCCTTAATTGGATTTTTTTATATGTAGATTATATAGGTAGTATATACATATATTATGAAGATATAAAATATATTTTAATTGAATAAAATTATAATTAATTTTCTCAGTTGACTGTCTATAAGAGAGAGAAAACTTAATTAATTAACTTAAAATATATTATTTATTTAATATTTCTAAATGAGATCTACTTCTCTTTCAATATTATATGTATACTCCACTTTTAAATTTAAAATGTTCTATTAAAAATATTAATTAGCAAAATATGTCAAAATGAGCCTAAACTTATTTGAACAAAAATTCTTATTTAAAAAAAAAAACATTTTAACTTCGATTTTTAAATAATATTTTGAAATACAAATTTCAGTTGAATAAAAAAAAAAGATTTTTCTTTAAAATTAAATATTTTAAGTACATAAGCGAAAGATCCGAGAGAAAGTATTGATTTCGATTTTTTTTTTATTATTATTATATTGATTCATAGAAATCGTGACTGATGTAAAGGTCTAGTAAAGGTCATCTCGATCATCATGGTACATCATTTTGGTGTCATCTTACAAACTACACCTATTAGAAGTTGTCCGACACTACATCCCTTTCGGCCATATTTTACGAATTCTTAGTATATGTATATCTACCGGATACTCAGCAATAACTTTCATCTATTTTTTCAAAGAATTCACTTTCTGATAATTTTTCGTTTGTAATTCGTTTGTAGTAAATAATATAGAAATTCAGAGCAAAGAATGAAGATGAATGAAAGAAAAAAAAATAAATAAATATGGGTTATGAAAGTTTAAATGATAGAATTAATTTATTTCCTGTTTATGATTGTCGAAATCAATCAGATTAATTATATTTTAATTATATTTTTTAAAATAGAAAAGAAATTCAAGTTTCAAAGAATTGTTCGGATGACTAAAAATTTTGTAATTTTTACTTTTCAATCGGAAAGATATTATAATGCCGATTCATTTCCGATATCCATTTTTTTACTGTTCTCTACGTTTCAGGTCATTCTGATTCCAAAAAAGTAATTTTCACGTTGACGTATGTGTGTGTGTGTGTCTGTATTTTATTTTGCTCCCCAACCACCCATTCCACTCAAAATTACAAGCTCACAAAATCGCTCAATCTTTATTTTCATTTTCATTATCTTTATACCATAATTCGTTTCTTTTTATTAATGATTTTAAAAGTCCTCTATATTAGAAAATATTTTTTTAAATTTTAATTAATTTTAAAAATTTTTTTAAATTTTTTAAAGTTAAATAATATTTATTTATTTTTATTATCAATATACTTTTACTATCTCATCAGAGATAGTATTGCGATCACGAAAATTTTCGATGTCGAGATTTTGATGTTTTTATACGTTTTGATGGTTCATGAATCATTTTCACTAAGGTTGAGAAAAATGTCTGTGTGTGTGTATATGTGCGTGTGTATGTATGTAGACAAGATTACGCAAATACGATTTGTGCTAGAATAATGAAATTTGGTATACGGGTATTATTCAAAATTCGTAGTTTTCTATCAACTTTTCAGAAATGTAGCTCATTCGAAGAGGGTCATTACCTACCATGTTTTGATTTTTTTTTCCTCTAAACTGACCGTAAAAATAAGGGTATAAGTTTGATAGTTTTTTCACATGATTAAAAATTGTATAAAACTGCTATATATAGAATCGCTGAAAGTACCAGAATTAATTTTTTAACACTGCAAATCACGCACCAACACGTGACGTGGTGCCATCAACAAAGGGCCAAACACGCGCTGGTTTAATATATATTATTTATTAATTTTAATTTATAATTTATTTAATTAAATTTAATTTAAATATAACATATGTTATTTAATCCAATTCAAATTGCGAGATAGACGAGTGGAGGCACTCTAGCTTATTTAAAATATTTTACTATTTTTAAAGTTCTACCACATATATTCAAATGTTATATATATATATATATATATATATATGCTTAAACATATCTGTATACTATTTTAAAAAAAATAATTTTCTGAAAAAATAAGAATATAAAAATAATAATAACGTAACTATCTTTAACTTGGAATTTCTCATTTAATATTAATTAATATATAATTTATTTAATAATTTGAAAAAACTAAGAAGGAATTGAATAAATACCCAAGAATTCATCTCTTAATTGATCTAAAAATTATTTTTAAATCTTATTTCGTTTTTTAAAAAATACTCAAGATTATTAGATAAAATCCTATTAAAAACTTGCATTTGATAAAAAAAAATGCAAAATGCTCTTACATATTAAAATTATAAAAATGATTATATAAACCAAAAATTTAAAAAATAATCTAAGTATTTCTTCCGTAATCAATCTTCTTTAATTTCTCTTTTGCCTTTTGATGTTTTAAACATTATTTATGATTGCTATTATAGATTGAAAGTAACACAAATTTCAACTATTTTCAAATTTCATTAATTTTGACTAAAAAATAATAATTATTAAATTTAAAATATAATAGGTACTCTTTTATTATTTTCTAAAATCTTATCTTATTATGCTAGCTAAAATTGTATATATGTATTTATCTATATATATTGGTTCTCAAAAACCGCTCTAACGATTTTTTTCAAATTCACACTAGATATAGTATTTATAAAGAAAAATTAAGTTTTATTGATGATATCTCTTGAAACATACAGCTTCATTATTAATTTCTTAATTGAAAATTATATATGGAAAACGTCAAAATTTTTAATACTGCCTGCTAAGACAGTAAAAAAATGACAATTTTTTATCTAAATACATATAGTCCAGCGGTTGGACTGATGTTTTAACGAGTGGATTTCGTCGGTTCGAAACTCGCCGGGTGAATCGTTATTTAAAAATGAAAATAATGATTTTGTTATTTTTTTTTCTTTTTATCTATTGTTTACTTTTTAATAAATTACTATTCTATATTTATTTATTCATTGTTCTTTTATTAATAAAGTTTTAGATAGTTTTATAAGTTTTAATATTTTTTCAATAAAATATTATTCAATATATTTATTAATATTATTTTATTTATTATTATTGAGTACCCGAAGTTCCATTCATTTTAATCAGATTGATGCAATGATGCAACAGTTAATAATTGTAATATTGTAATAAATTTCTATCTTGAAAATTGTTACATATTATACAGGATATTTTAAAAACTATTTCTTTCTTTAATTAATATTCATTTTTTCTATAAGTCAGATATATTTCCAAATATTAAATAATTTTTGAAGTGAAAACTTCTTTAGCGGCGTTGAGCACTTTTGCGGGATGGGGAAAAAGTATAGAACTCGCGTGATCGTGACCAACACCATGAAACCATCTGCTTTCAAATTTCTTATAACAGAGCGCGAAATTTGAATTGTCATTAGAACTGTTTTATAAATTATCTCTAACATATAAATATATATTTATTATGTAAAGTTCATTTCATATATACATATATAATCAAAATTATACGAAATGAACTTCACATAATAAATATATATTTTATGTTAGAGATAAGAATTATAAAACAGTTCGTATTGCAATATTTTAAACAAAGTTGTGTATTTATATATATATAAATATAAGTTACAAATTTGTTTAAAATATATGTTTAAAATAATATATAAGTTATATATATATACATGCATATGAAATTCATCTTTCTCGTGAAATAGCGCGAATTTCGTCTGTTTTAAAATTTCTTACGCAGAAGTTTTCACTTCTGTCGGCCAGTCCCACGACTGCCAATTTTGCTTTTTTAATTCCGAAAAGCTGCAAAGCACGTTTTTTTGTCTTTAGTTTGTTTTATAACCACTTGGGGCGCTAAACAGTTTTTCAAAAAAACACTATAGAAAAAAAATATATGTACCTATATATTATATATTTATGTATTATTGAGGAGCACAAGTTCATTAATTTTAATCAGATTGATGCAAATGTGTAACATTTAATAATTGTAATAAATAATTAAAGAATTGTGTATCAATATTTTTTAAAGGGTAGAGCGAGAGCTCGGTGTCCCAGGTATTAATATTACCAGCCAAATCCAATAATAATGAATCATTTTTTTTAACTTAAGTACCGAGCCGAGGCTCGGGGTCCCGGTACTAGATAGATTAAACTCAAAATTAGCATTATCACAAATATTATATATGTATATATTTTTTAATTTCTATTCTTTTTTCTAAATATGAGTATATTTTAATTTTAAATTATTAAATGAAATTTATTATATCCTAATCATCAATTATTTATTAATTAAGAATAATTTTGATGGCAATAAATAGAACTATATTTAATATCAATTTGAAAATTTATTTATTGCGATGCACATAGTCACCAAAATATAATAGTAAGATCTATTAGATTAATCAATTAATTAATTCAATTACAGTTTTATATACGAGGTTTGTTCAAAAGTAAAGGTGAATTTTGAATTATTTCGAAAATTTATTCATGAATATCCATTTTGTCCCCTTCAAAATAATTCGCCTCAGATATGATACACTTATGCCAGCGCTTCTTCCAATCATCGAATCACTTCTGAAATGCGCTTATTGTTATGGCATCAGCTCGTTCTTCGATTCCGACTTTATCTCATCAATTGTGGCCAAACGCTTTCATTTCATTGGTTTCTTTAGTTTTGGGAATAGGAAAAAGTCGTAGGGAGCCAAATCTGGTGAATACGGTGGTTGAGGCATGATTACGGTCTTGTTTTCTTCCAAAAAATCACGAACAAGCAATGATGGGTGAGCTGGTGCATTATCGTGATGCAGAATCCATGTCTTTCCACAATTCCGATCGTTTGAGCTGTATTATTTCACGCAAACGTTGCATAACTTCCTTGTAGTATTCCTTATTAACAGTACGACATGTTGGCAAGAACTCATAAAGTCAAAAATCGAAGAACACACAAAAACCTGAGTAAAATTTTCAGTTGTCAAAAACAAACTACTAATCTAAAATGATTGATAATGTCAACATATGAGAAACATATGTGTACCAACATAATAAAAAAAAATTTCGATAATCGAATATACACAGCCCGTGACAATTTGAAATTAACCTTTTCTTTTGAACAGACCTCGTGTGTTTGTGTGAATATATATATATATTGAAAAATTTATAGAATTAGTAATTAGATATATTTGATAGAACATTTTAAAGAAAATAAAAATTTCTATGTTTCTGTGAAAGAAATTTTAATGCATTTATTTGGAAAAAGTCTCAGTAGACGAGTATAAATTCAAAATTCCTAATAAATTTTCATTTTTTTTTTTTTACTTTTGATTACACTTCAAATTAGGCCTAAAATTTTACTCCTTGCGAATGTTGATCATCTCGCTATGATGACCTATTCTTCCACTCCCTCAACTGTGGACACCTGTTTGAGGCTACCTGGAATCAGGGAGAGTGTCGGCTGCCAAGCAGGAATTTCATTTGCGCTTGAGGCTTTAGGTCAAAAGGCCAGCTTCTTTTCGGATTCCTTCCTTTTTCTTCATCTTCTTCCATTCAGATTACCTATCTATCTCTCTCTTTCTTCTTTTTTCTTCTTCGAGTAACATTCTAGGTCATCAAAGTTGTTAATCGATCTCTCTCATCAGTATCTAAATAGGCGGTGTGCCTTGCCTCCCAAGAGACGCACCTCTTCCCAGAAATTTCGATTAGATTCAAACATTAAATGTTTACACTAAAAAAAATTTAACGGAACAATCTATTTTTTTTTTAATTTAGAAATATTTATTAATCATCTAAACTAGGTCAATAGAAAAAAAATTAAATTAGAAGATTATCCATGTTATTAAAAAATAGTTTTCCAAAAATAGTAGATATATCTTTTGGGTAATTATTCAAATTAGTCTTTATGTCATGGATTTGGATAAAACTTGACTAGTGGGTTCCTTTTTTAATTCCAAATAAACTTTGCTTATACAATTTTTGCGGGTCGCTTCTAGTTTATGAGATAAATAAAGATTTTTTTAGTTTGACAGATTAGCTGGTTATGAACGTCGAAATGTGTGTGCCATTAATTAATGTTTTATTGACTAATTCGCTAATTATCGACTTATTCCTAATTTTTCGTTTTTTCGGCTCGATTTGGATATAGCGAAATTATTTAATTGATTAATTTTTTAATTTTTCTATATCCAATCCGAAATGAAATAAAAACCCAGAAAATTAGTGGAGCCCTCTGCTGGACAAATTGATATAACATGATAACTAAATAAAATATCAATGAATTTATATGCAAATTTTAATAATTTTTACCCCGTAAATTAGAAGCGACCCGCAAAAATTGCTTATTAAAAGTTTATTTGGAATTAAAAAAGGAACCCACTGGCAAAGTTTTAACCAAATCCATGACATAAAAGCTAACTTGTATAATTACCACCTTTTGCCTAAAAGATGGAAATATTTCAATCTAATTTTCCATTTCAGATTAATTTATATATAATTTAAGACTATTAGCATATCAAATATTTTTTTCGATGATGTCTAATAATTCAATTAAACTTGATTACAAGCCAATAAAATTAATTGTTAACATACATATTAAGATAGATGGGAAAATACTTATAACGATACTATAATATAAAGTTAATTATTGTTTGTGAAAGTAAACGTTGAAGATTTTTTTTTTATTTATATCAATACAAGTATGGATGAGAAATTGACAGGTTTGAAATGTTTTTAACAAGCATTTCATATTGACATGTTTATTATTTCGTAGAATATAAAAGTTTAAGAAAAGAAATATATATATATATATATATTATTTTCTACTTGAATTATACATATTTACGTAGGTAGATGCCTTCCAAAGGATCAATATCCAAAAATGGAAATATATTTTTAACTTAATTAAAACTGCTTAAAATAGCATCTTTGGAAATTCTTATCTTTATCATCCGGTGTTATCATATTGGAAGGTTCTGCATAAACTACATTCCTCCAACTGTCATTATTCTAAACTCCCCTTTTCACACTCTTTATAGCCACTAGCGGGCTTCCCCAACTCCTTAGAAATGTCTGAAACCAATTTTTTTTTAATATGATGTCTCATTGTTGCACCGCTAAGAGGCACTGTAGGCGCATAACCGACAACTCTGCATACAAAAACCAGGCCCGATTTTTTTTCAATTAGTTACTGACTGCACTCGCATGGTGGCGCCCAAAACTTTGTTTCAGCAAAGACAATAGAGTTTACTAGTCTGTTAGATGGTCTCTGGCCACTAGTTTCGCCTATCACAAATAGCTGGATTTTACAACGTTGTCTATTGGAGATGATGCCATCTCCATACATGAATGGAAATCAGGATAATTGATCATTTAGTTTTGTGATATTTTCTTTATTTAAAATAATTTATCTCTATCTAACTCTGTGGTTCTCCGGATTTCGAAAGTTCTTGGTTACAGCAACCACATTCCTCCAAGTTTCCCTATTCTCAGCTACATCTATCCAATTTTTCATATTTTCTCCCCTCTCTCTTATATCCCTTCTTACATTGTCAGCCCACGTAGTCATTGGTCTTCCAATCGGTTTCCCTACAAATAGATTTTTCACCAATCTTTCCTCTCCCATTCTGGCCATCTCGCTTTAAATTCTCGATTATTATTATCCTCTCTGATTACAGAACTTAAATATTTCAATTTTTCTACATTTCCAAATTCTAAATTCAATGAAACTAAAAAAAAAAAATAATAATTTTGGCTATATTTTTTCATCATGCATAACAAATTATTTTCAATTTATATCCTAGATTAAAAAAAATGTTTATATCTCTAATTTCATAAAATCAAAACAGATGTTTAGTTAATGAATTTTTACTTTTTATTGGAATTTTTCTTAGAAGAATAAAAACTAATAAATGTTTTTATATATAAACATATATAGATATATGAACATATCTATCTGATCATATACTGAAAGAAGTTATATGTCTGTAGTCTGAAGCAGGGAAATTATTATTATTTCTTTAGTGATCTGTTTTCTTTTCCTTTTTCTAAATATGTCTCCAGGCAAACGTGACACACAAGCATTCTATACCCAGTATATGTGTGTGTGTGTGCTGATCTCTTTCTCTGAACTCATTCCAATTTATGTTGGCTGTGTCCTTTTTGCAAACTCATTCACTATTTCATTCTTGGTGGTGGTTATCTTATGATAGATAATCTCTTTATATACCTAAATTCATCATTGAATTGTAATATATGCAAATAGGAAGAGAAAATTTTTTAAATTTTTATTTGAATTATAATTCAACATATTTTAGAAGAATAAATAATAATAATAATAAATCTTATCTTATTATACTAGCAAAAATTGTATATATATATGGATATATTTGTATTTTTTAAATATTAAACGGCTCGAAGGATTTTTTTGAAATTCACACCATAGATAATTTTTATAAAGAAAATACCTCCCTTACTATCGTCGGTCGGTAAAAATAAATCTGTTTAGATTTTAGCCTCGGGAAAAATCATCTTTATTAGTTTTTTCTTAATTTAAAATTGAAAATTTAAATGATGACAGCAACTACGTCAGGCTACGCTTCCTTAACTACAAAATATTATAAATATAAATAAAATCAAATTACTAAATAAATATTAAATATATTTTATGACTTTCAGTGTATTAATAAGTGCGTTTAAGGGCTGTATGTTTTATGACTATCTTTTTTTTTAATTTATGTTCTTTTAAATTATTTGATCGGCGGCTCGGTGAAACAGGTACTATTTTTATATATTTGAAAACAAATATATCGTGAAAGATATATTGATTATTGAAAAAAGTCAAATGTCAACGTCTGTAGTTAGAAGTAAGGAAAATTTTTCTTTAGTATGTGTTCTCTTTATTCATCTTCTAAATATGTCTGTAAATTATTTTACATCATTTTTAAGTGGTTAATAGAAAAAATGAATATAAATTAGCAGGTGATTTTTTTATATATATATTTATAATAGATAATTCAGAGATGGACAAGATTGAAAGTGGCATAATCATTGTTCCATATATTATTCCTAGTTATGTAGCAATACAAATTCAAATTAAAACTAATATGGTTACATATATTATGCAAAGTAGAGGTGTATGTGACGGAAAATAGAGATCACTAGTTTAGTGCTGCGCCTTTCTCCACAGGTTTAATTTATGAATCAAAATGAAAGAAATTAATTTTCAATACGATATAAACAAAATTGTCAATTATTTAAAATTCATTTGTTATTAATAATTCATTTGTTTCATTTTGATTCATATATTAATCCTGTTGAGGAAGGCACTGCACTAGCTAGGCTGATGTTCTCTTTTTTCTGACAATGTATAATGGCGAAAAATGTTAGCTAATTGTTTACAAAAACGGAAGCTTCAGAGATTTGGCTAGAACTTTACCAGTGGATTCCTTTTTTAATTCCAAGATACTATTAAATTAGCAAATGGCTCGGTCACTTAAAAAGATAAAAATTTGCATATAAATCCATTGACATTCAATTTAGCTACCATGTTTTATTCATTTAGCCACTAGAGGGTTTCGTTAATTTTCGGGGGGGGGGGTCGGTTGGATGTGAATATCTGAAAATTAAAAAATTAATTAATTAAATAATTCTCCTATATCCTAACTGAATCGAAAAAATTGAAAATTAGTGAATAAGTGAATAATTAGTGAATTAGTCATTACTAAATGGCTGCTCATTTGGACGTTCATAACTATTTTATCTGTCGAATTTTTATCTCAGAAACTAGAAGCAACCGAGAAATATTAGATAAGGAAAGTTTCTTTGCAATTAAGAAAAGAATTCACAGAAAAAGTTTTATCAAAATCCCTGAAGCTTCCTTTTTTGTAAACAATTACCAAATGTTGAGGGCGCTGTTGTCGAGCAATCAACCGGTTGGGAAACCCATTGCCATTGTCCACCAAAAGCGCCCCCATCGCGATAACTTTTTTCCATCACTATACATATACATATAAGAAAATACAAAATAATTATTTCATATTTTTTATAACAAATAAGGATAGCCCTAGTTAAAAGAAGTGTAATTAAATATCTAGTCACAATAAAATACCTTCTGAAAATAATAATAATAAAATAAAAATAATAGATTGAGAGCGACAGGGGCGGATTTAGGCCTTGGCAGAATAGGCAACTGCCTAGGGCCCGTAATTTCAAAAACGGTTCAAAAAATCGTGAATTTTTTCAGACAGACTTATAAATATTTTCGACTTTTTTAAAATTTTTTCAACATGGTTCTAAAAAAACGGTAAAATGATTTTTGCGATCAGACTTTTAAATATTTTCGACTTTTTTAAAAAAATTTTCAATATGGTTCTAAAAAAAAGGTAAAATGATTTTGCGATCACGATTTTTTAGGCTCTAATTATCACCAAGTGTGCCCACCCTTGCTATATTATTTCAAAAAAGTACTCTTCAATAATAATTTTTTTAAATGAAAAATAAAATAAATAATAGATTTTATGTTATTTTATGGGTGGGGGTCCGGAATTCTGTCCTTGCCTAGGGCCCGAAAATTCCTTAATCCGGCACTGGAGAGCGATAGTTAACTTAATAAATGCGAATCGCGAAGCTATAATCGCGCAGAATTGACTGGATTAAAATATATTATGAAGAATAATTTTTTTTTTGATTATATAATATTTGTAAAGAATTATATTTAATATGCTCTACCACCAATTTATTTATAATATCATTTTATACTCTCTCCTCTAAATATAGAGTAAAGGTTTTCAATATCATTCAATTCTATATACTTTGAAATTATGATTTTAATTCAATTGTAATTGAATTTTGCGTTTCAATTACTATTGAAATAGCCATCAGAGTTAGGTAGTAATTTTCTCTATAGACCTCCTTTTGACGTAAGTAATGTAAATTTGGTATTTTTAATATCATTTTATAAAATCTATAATTTATATAATGGACTTTTTTAAAAAAAAATATAAATGAAAGTTTGGAGAATGTTATGATTATTATTATATAAGGACCGTATTAACCCAATGCTTTTCCTTTATGCCCCCTGGATTGGTCTTTTGTTTTAGGAAGGGAGAGAGAACAATGAAATTATAACAGTGAACTTTAATGTAATTATTTAAAAGCACATTTACATTAGGTTAAGGTTCCAGAAATCCACTAAGCGATATCATTGTTTTCGATTTTAAATAAAAGGTTAAATTTACTTTCGTATTCAAGATATAAAATTATTAATATCTAAAAAAATATTAAAAAATTTTTACTTTTTTACAAATCTCATATACTTAATAAAATATTACTATATACAGTGAATGTTCTATATAAGCAACATTCTTTATAAGCGACCTCTATACAAGCAACTTTTTTTAGTTCAACTGTTCTGTATAAGCATCTTATCTTATTCTTATTATACTAGCAAAAATGGTATATATATGTATTTGTGAGATATTAAACCCCTCTAAGGATTTTTTTGTAATTCACTCCAAAGATAATATTTATAAAGGAAAATCGATCTGTATTGATTTTAGTCTCGGGAAAAATCATCATTGTTAGTTTTGTTCTTAATTTAAAATAGGAATTTTAATAATAAAAAATTAATTAATTTCTGTTAATTAGAATAATTACTAGAATTTCTGTTAGTTTCTGTAAATTAAATAATTAATTAATATTTTTGTGCTTTTTTCCCAATAAAAAACTTTTTTATTTAAAATTGGTTCAAATGAATTGCTTATATACATCGCGCGTTCTCTGTACTATATATTCAATATGTACATGTAAAATGTTTGTTTATTATAAATAAATAAATCAGTTTTTTTATTAAATTGTATCTGTTTGTTTTTATAAAAAAGAATATTTTTTTTTT
Source organism: Labia minor (assembly GCA_963082975.1). NCBI lineage: Eukaryota > Metazoa > Arthropoda > Insecta > Dermaptera > Spongiphoridae > Labia > Labia minor. The sequence continues at coordinate 18,158,368 of OY720345.1, forward strand.
AAATTGTTTAGAAATTATTCTTATAAATTTGATGATTATTTTGTATATAACTTAATAATAATTATATACTTAAGATTCTAGAGTGTATGATTTAATGAGAAAGAAAGAGAAATTAGATTTCCTCCTTCAAATTCAAAATGATTCAACCACACGAACTTACCAACTCTTAACCAAAACTTTCATTTACAAACATTTAATTATATTTAACCTAATTGCAAATAAGATAAAAAACATAAAAATAAGAATATGAAAAACTTTTAAATCATTTACTTTATGATTGTTTTTAAAACATCCAAATTTCATAGCAATTTTTTTTTTTATGATGATAATAATTCTATATTTTCAACCAGACAAGAAATACAAAGGCCCTATCTGTATACATTATTATTCAAATTTCAAAAACGATTTTTAAATTTACCTATTTGGGGGAGTTTTTGAAATAAAAAAATCGTTCTGTCTTGGTCTCATAAATAAAATTTATTGTTTTAAATTATTTTTTTTTCCTTAATTTAAATTAATTCTTCAATTAAATTGTCAATAAATATTAAAAAATCTGGAGTGTCTCCACTCGACTATTTCGCAAAATTGAATTGGATTAAATAACATATAGGTATTAATTTAAATTAAATTAATTAAATTATAAATTAAAATTAATAAATAATATTTATTAAACCAGCGCATGTTTGGCTCTTTATTGATGGCACCACGTCACGTGTTCGCGCGTGAGATTTGCAGTGTTAAAAAATTAATTCCGGCACTTTCAGCAATTCAATCAAGCTGAAATTCTGTATATAGCAGTTTAATACAATTTTTAATCATGTGAAAAACTATCAAACATATATCTTTATTTTTACGGTCACTTTAGAGAAAAAAAATCAAACGTTGTAGGTAATGACCCTCTTCCGGTTGAGCTACATTTCTCAAAAGTTGATAGAAAACTACGAATTTTGAATAATGCCCATGTACAAAATTTCATCATTCTAGCTCAAACTGTTTTTGCGTAATCTTGGTTACATACATACACACATACACACAGACATTTTTCTCAACCTTAGTGAAAATGATTCAGGAATCTTCAAAACGTATAAAAAAACATCAAAATCTCAACATCGAAAATTTTCGTAGTATTATTTTCAATAGTATCTCTGGCGAGATAGTAAAAATCTAAAGATCAAACCATTTTTATTAATACAATTGTTTTATTAATCTCACTTTGGATTCAAAATATAGGGAAAAATTACTTTGTTATAATCTATTTTATTATAAATATTCTTCTTCTTCTTATTATTATTATTATTAATTGTATTTATACCGTTTTTTACACTCCGTTCTACGTTTTTCCAAATTTTTTTATTCCTTCAAAAAAATAAGATTTTTCGAGGACATCAAAAAAGGTAATTGTTTGTGAGATGATTTCATCTTGGAGTCAAATGTCTTTCGGTTTAGCCCCGAGTGACTAAATCCGGAGTATAGAGCGGTTGAGGGAGCAATTCATATCCCAATTCATGGATTAACATGAAAATTCACTTTTTTCCAATTTCTTCTCCGATCACCAGGTAGTCTGCTATTAATGAATGTCAAACAAAAACTAAAAGACCCAACTGGTTCAAATTTCAACAGGATTCAGCTGATAGTTACTTCCTGACAGGAGCAGTCTTGTCAATTCATTTAGGAGACGGGAAATTCAAAAATTCACGGACTTATTGACCTGCCCGCGTATAAAACGTATAATAATAGTTTACATATATAAACATTTGTATTTATTTATTTAATATTTTTTTTTAAAGAACCGATATACTTAGGTTCTATTATAATATAATATATTTAGTCTTATAAACAAGTAGGAGAGCAGACAGATAGATAAATGTTAGTATGTGGGAGGGTATCTTTGTTCGCGTTTAATCGATTGATTCTATTTTGAAAGGGGAGTTGCGTGATTTTATGAAGAGGAGAAAGGAAGACTTTAAAGGGATAAAAAAGAATCATGAAGCATTGCCAAACTTAGTTCGAAAAGTCGTGAGCATCCTTACAAAAGACTATGCCTTCTTTTCTTATAAATAAATTATTATTGAAATTATGTAGTTATAAATAATCATGACAACAAAATTTATTTATTAAATAAAGATAAGCTTTTTATTAAAATAAAAAACGATCACCATTTTACGATTTATGTGATTTTATGTTTTTATATGTCTAATAATAAATAAATATGAAAATAGTGTAAATATCTACATATATTTTTCTTAATAAAATAAGAGACTATTATTATTATTATTATGGTATTTACAATTATTTTTTAAATTATATATATATTATTTTTTTAAAAAAAGTGAAAGTATTGTGTGTAAATATTAATTAAATTAATATTCCTCATAATGTTTTTGTTTTCTTTTAATTTGCTAATTTTTTTTTTTCAAATGCATGTATTTCTTATGAATCCTTCTTATTTGTTTCTTTTAAACAGATGATGACGACTGGCAGCAGGAGGGCATCGAACCCACCTGGAGGGGAGCCTCGAATATCGGGTTGCCTAGGCCACGGGGGCCGACTACAGTCGCCCGCTCACCTTCCCCCAACCAATACAAGGCTAAAGTATGCATCTCTACCCTTCAATAAACATTCTAACAACTCAAACAGAACGTCCATTTAATATATTATAAATATTTAATATAACTATGTATTATAATATAATATATATACATAAAAAATAGTATATATCATTAAAAAATAAATAAAAAAATATAATGAAAATTAAAAAATATATGTTATTAATTAAATTTTTATTATTTATTAAAATATTTTAATAGATTCAAAGAAAAACGGATCGTAATGGGTTTGTAAAATCAATATTGAGAGAATACAAAATTAATAAAAATGTAGATCAATAGAAGATTTTAGGTTTGCTCAAAAGAAAAGGTGAATTTTGAATTATTTCAAAAAGTATTTATTTATTCATCAATATCCATTTTGTCAGATATAGTACACTTATGCCAGCGCTTCTTCCAATCGTCGAAGCACTTCTGAAATGCGCTTTTCGGTATGCTTGTTCTTCGATTCCGACTTTATCTCATCAATTGTAGCAAAACGCTTTCCTTTCAATGGTCTCTTCTGTTTTTGCAATAGGAAAAAGTCGCAGGGAGACAAATCTGGTGAATACGGTGGTTGAGGCATGATTACGGTGTTGTTTTTGATCAAAAAATCACGAACAAGCAATGATGGGTGAGCTGGTACACCAGCTATTATCGTGATAATGTATCCATGATTTGTTTTTCCACAATTCCGATCGTTTGAGCCTTATTGTTTTAGGCAAACGTTGCATAACTTCCTTATAGTATTTCCTTATTAACAATACAACCTGTTGGCAAGAATTCATGAAGCACCATGCCATTGTAATCTAAGAAAACAGTGAGCAAAACCTTCGCATTTGATCGAACTTGGCGTGGTTCTGTAAAGCATTTGTACCACTTATTTTAACATTTTTTGAGGCAAAATAGACTTGCCGAATGCCACAGTCAACATTTTAAGTGCTTTGGAGCCTTTTATTCCATTTTAACCCAAAAATTAATACAGATTCTTTAAAAAATCGAAGAACACACAAAAATGTGACTAACTTTTTCAATTGTCAAAAACAAATTACTAATTCAAAATGGCTGATAATGTTAACATATGTTTACCAAAATAACAAAAAAAAATCGATAAACGAATGTACACAGCACGCAAAAATTCAAAATTCACATTTTCTTTCAACATACCTCGTATATAGTGTACTTTTTTATATCGAGGAGTGATTTTATGTTATGCATTTGTTTTAATATGGTTATAAGAATATTATGCATTTGACTGGAAAATTTAAAATTATATATGATTGTATAATTTTTTCCTAAACCAGATGTTAATAAATAAATGGTTTGATTTTATAAAAATTTGCATTTTTTTAGCTTTGTCATTATCATGATTATACTAGCATTATTTATTTATCATCAAGTTAACTTAATTTAAACAATTTATATATATTATAAAAATACCAAATTCCAAGAAAATGGATGCTAAATAAAAGAATGACTTGTGGGAAGAAAACTAATGGAGTATCTGTCTGGAACCATAGAAAATTTGTAAATTATATAATAAAATAGTTAACGGAACCATGCTACTACTGCAAAATATAATAATCCCTTAAAAGATGATTTTATGATAAATTTATTATTAATGTTATTGATTTTAGGCTCCGCCCCCTCCTGTCGTACGTCAGCATTCGAACCAAAGTGCGCCTGCATCTGTTGGGGGGGCATCGCCTCCGGGTTTCCACTCCTACACATCCCATGAACGTCATGATCAGGACCCAGAAAAAGCGGCATTAGCAGCAAAAGATCGATTTAAGGTAATAAATAAAAATAAGTAATACTATCACTCTATCTCTATTCTCTTCAGCAGAGATAGTTTTTGACTGTTGCAACAACATTTCTCCTACTAACTTTATTCTGACGTAGAAATTGTCCTATTGAGTCACAATTCTGACGCTTCAGGGATAAAGTAGACCCACATTATATACTGCTTGTCGTAAAAGGCGACCAAAGGGACAATTTGCAGTTGACCTCTTACATTATACTATTCATCCCTTCCTATCCAATTCCGTTACTTTCCGTTACTCCTAAATTTCCTAATCCCACATTGTTTTGTGTCTTAAAGCGAAAGTATAAAAACTAAGAAGGTAAACTCTGGATAGAGTTGACAGTATTATCTTGGAAAAATAGATAGATTTCAGAAATGAGCCTAGGTGAGAAAGAAAAGGGTGCCATTTTTCAGCACATTTGAATATGGTATTTGAACATTAAATTGAAGCTCTCTAACACTAAAAAAATATCATGAACATTTTTTAAAATAATCCACTTGAATATAATATATTGAACACTAAAAAAGTGGTTGCACATTAAAATAAGCTTAGAAACATTCAAAAAATCTTTGAGCACTAAAACAATTTTAGGAACAATTCTATTTAGGAACAATAAAATAAAATAAAATTAAAACACTAAAACTTGGTTACAGTAAAGACCAAACACATACTTTTCATACATACAAATTTTTTTGAAATGGACCGAAGAAAGAAATCCTAGTTGTCACAATTATAAATGTTTTGCATTAAAACCAGCTATAAAATTAAAACTATGGACAGATGCATGCACTGTAATAAAAAAATCTAATAAATATTTTGTATGTTCCTCACAATCACATTTTCAAAAAGAAACTTCTGAATTAATCTCGCAATATAATTCATTAAATAAAAAGTGGGAGTCATTTGAAGAATATGAAAAATTCAATTTTGGAATCTGGGTTATTACGAATCCCGCAATGGAAAATATAAGTACTTGTACCTGTCCTTCATTTGGCAAAGATTATATATGCAAACATATTTTAGGCATGAAAATTCGATTGAAAAAAGTAACTGTTCCACAAGAAGCAAAAATTGTTCCCATTGGTCAGAAACGAAAACGTGGTAGACAAGCTAAATCAACAAAAGCACTAATAATTGATTAAAATTAATTTTTTATGTTCCCATATGCACGACACCCTTAAAAGGTATAAGTGTGTTTCGATTATAAATAAAAATGTTCCTATATCTATAATAGTCTATGTCATATATATATATATACGTATATATATATAATCTCTGACTTTTGTACGTCCTACGCAAGAACAACGCCTATCAAGTCCGTTATATCAATGAGGTGTCGCATGATCAGTGTGGAAATAACCTATTTAATATCCTATCTAAGTGTGCCATTATATTTATCCCGAAATAAAATGTCAGAGGATTTGCTCAAAAGCTGAAGTAAGCAGAACTTGGAATGCTTGAGAGGTTTGGTGTTATTATAGAAACGTTATAAGAAATAAATTGAGGGTATAATAAAGATATTAGAACTTAAAAGACATACAATCATAAAAACAAAACTTCTTGTTTACTAGAATATGCAGTAATACATATATGTTTTATTTTTAGGATGCGAAAGAGAAATTTTTAATGTTGGAACGTGAAAGGGCGATTATGGCACGTAAAAATAATCCATCACGATATGTGGATATTTTGCCAAATTCCAGGCCTATACAAACTTCACCAGGTCACCAACAACATCAACGAAATTCTCGGTCCTCTGAGGGGCGCAAAAACACCAATAATAATGCTGCTTCCCCCTCAAGGACACGATGGTCTCAGGATGCCAGTGGATATCGGGGCAGGGAAGTTTCACCAACACGAAAAAGGTACTTTTCTAACTTATTTCTTTTCTTTTTCTGATGGAATTACACAATTACCTTTAATCCAAAATACACTTACATGCAGAGAAATTGATTCAATCTCTAAGCGCGCATATATTTTTATTATTTTTTAAATAACTTATAAAATGAATGTATTTTTAAAACTTATTTATTTATCTTTGTGTGACCAATTACTTTATGAATTATTTGGTTTTTGAGTTTTCTGCTGAAACAGATAGATACAGTCTTAGAGAAATTTATATAATGTGTTCATTTTAAAAAATTTAATATATGAGATTTTATAGGACAATTGCAAATAAACAGTAGTGAGAGGTAGAGACAACAATTTTTCCATCTCTGCCATTTTGAACATATAAATAAAAAGTATTGTATTAATTACCTTGATATTGATATCCATTTAAAGGTAATTAAATACATTTTAAAAATATATATATATTTTATAAATAATGGCTTAGTTAAAGCTTTTTTAAAGCGCTTGTACAACTTATAAACATTTTTTTGAGACTAAGTAGACCCGGCGAATGTCACAGTCAACATTTTAAGTGCGTTGGAGCACTTTATTCCATTTTTAATGCAAAATTTAATACAGATTCTTTGATCCATTTTTTTTTAAGTAAAAAATTGAAAAAAACACAAAAACGTGACTAACTTTTTCAGTTGTCAAAAACAAACTACTAATTCAAAATGGCTGATAATGTCAACATATGAGAAGCGTATGTGTATCAACATAACAAAAAAAAAAAAAAATTGATAATCGAATGTACACAACCCGTGAAAATTCAAAATTCACTTTTTCTTTAGAACAAGCTTAGAGGTTTAGTCGATTTACCTGCACGCAAGTGTAGGTTTAATTATAGGAACAGAAATAATTAAATATGACTAAGAGTAAAAAAATAAAATAATATATGCGATATTATAAAGAATTTTTTTATATTATTTATTTTAATAAAATTTGAATGGATAATTTTAATTTTTTTTCTTTTTTTTTTAGATATAGCTCTCGTGAGCATCTCGAGTCGGAAGTAATTGAAGAGAGACATTTACGACACCCCCCTCCATTGTATAGAAAAAGTCAAAATGGAGCACCCCGTTATGCTTCAGCTGAACGATTTGAAAATATCCCAGAAGATAATCCTCGTATGTAACAACGATAATTATCGTAACAAAAAATAATTATTAATATAATATTATATTTTTATTGAATTAAGATTGATTTTAAAAAATTTATCATAAAATTAATTAAAAACTAAATTTAAAAAATACAAATAAATAAATAATAGTGTAATTATTTTCTTTAAGGTTTGTCTCGATATTCGGAGCGTTATATTCCTGATTATGGCGATTCGTCCCGCCGACATTCAGGACGATTTTACGAAGAGGCAGCCTCTCTTCATTCGAATGAGCGGGTTTATGTAGATGAGAACATTCATCCTGTATTAACACGGACACCTTCTGCTAATACAACAGACCCTCTCCTTGAACGATTTATTCAATATAGTGGTTCAGGTAAATCAATTATAGAAGAAGTATGATTTTTATGTTAGTTTTTGTCTCTTTGTAAATCAATTTTATGTTATATATGTTCACAAATACACTTAATTTTTCTAAAATAAGAACAACTATTTTTCTTCAAAGAAAATCAAATAATTATATTAAAACGATAGAGAATTTCAATATAAAAAAATCACAAATGTATTATATTTATTAAAGCTTTTGTGGTTATTTTGATAATTATTAAGAGAATTTTTATTAAAAGACCACATTATTTGTATAAAATTATTTATTAAATTAAAATAACTGTACAACGTTTCGACTGCTTATTCTGCAGTCGTTTTCAAGTACCGTACGCTTGCTCCGATTCAAGCGGACTGCAGAATAAGCAGTCGAAACGTTGTAGAGTTATTTTAATTTAATAAATAATTTTATACAAACAATGTGGTCTTTTAATAAAAATTCCCTTAATAATTAACAAAAAAATCATTTATCAAATTTATGTTAGAGGGAATTTATTACTGACATAGAATCTTTCTATGAATTATAGTATAGCAGAATGATCGTTTGATATGATATAATAAATGGTACAAAATTATGTACAGTGACGAAAAAATGTAAACGCCATGAGGCGCTGTTATCGGGCAATCCATCGGCTGAGAAATGGCATTACCATTGCCCGATAACAGCGCCTCCTGGAGTTTACATTTTTTTATACATTAGTTTTTATTTAAAAATTCGGTGTTTTTATTCTGTGTGATATTTTGTGTAGTTTTACCTACAAAGTTGCCAGTAGAACATATTCTGTGCAGGAAATATTTGAAACTGTTCTAATTATTATCTACATACTGTCAATTTGGGTTATTTCATTTAATTTAAATTTAAATTAATATTAAATTTATTACTGGTTATTATTTTTTCATAAATATTTGATTAATAACAAAGTTCTTAGTGTATACTTGGTTGCAGTAAAACACATGGTGAATTATATTTTGCATTTGTATATGTGTGACATTCTGTACATAAATATGAATAGTCATAAATTAAATGAATCAAAATTGTAGTCGCTAAGTTGTTACACTTCTACCTATTCAACAAGATTTTACCCTGATATGAATATTTTTAAATAAAATTTAAAAACAGAAAAAAACTTATAACCCACCTAATAAATGTATTTCTATTTAAACAAATAATTCTTTAAAAAAAATTAATTGAACAATATTTGATACTAGCCGTTCCCAGCATCAATTGCGGCATAAAACTTCTTCGAGGGTCATGCGGCTTCTAGCCGCACGAGATTGATTAATAATAATAATTTATAGGAAATTTTGTTAGAAATACTTACAAAAATGATTAAATATAAAATTAATAACTTTATTCAAATCGTCGTCATATTCTTTTATTTTTACTATCTCGCCAGAGAAGTATTGCGATCACGAAAATTTTCGATGTTGAGATTTTGATGTTTTTATACGTTTTGAAGGTTCCTGAATCATTTTCACTAAGGTTGAGAAAAATGTCTGTGTGTGTGTGTATATGTGTATGTATATAACCAAGATTACGCAAAAACGGTTTGAGCTAGAATGATGAAATTTGGTACATGGGGATTATTCAAAATTCATAGTTTTCTCTCAACTTTTGAGAAATGTAGCTCAACCGGAAGAGGGTCATTACGTACAACGTTTTGATTTTTTTTCTTCTAAAGTGACCGTAAAAATAAAGATATATGTTTGATAATTCTTCACATGATTAATAAATGTATAAAACTGCTGTATATAGAATTTCAACTTGATTGAATCGCTGAAAGTACCAGAATTAATTTTTTAACACTGCAAATCTCACGCGCCAACACGTGACGTGGTGTCATCAACAAAGAGCCAAACATGCGCTGGTTTAATAAATATTATTTATTAATTTTAATTTATAATTTAATTAATTTAATTTAAATTAATATATGTTATTTAATCCAATTCAAATTTGCGAGATAGTCGAGTGGAGACACTCCAGATTTTTTTTTTATATTTAATAATAACAAAATAAAATTAAGAAAAAATGAAGTTAGTAACAAAATAAATAATTTTAATAGGTTTCTTTTTTATATTTATTAAATTCTCTTTTATGATAAAAAATAATAATAATATAAAATATTAGAATATTTCAATTTATATTTCAGATTTTTTTTTATTTTAAATTCTAAAAAAATTGTAAATTGTAAAATCCTAAATTTGTAGCTAACTTAATAATGTTACAGACATTTCATACATACGTACATATATAGGAAATTATATTTATTGATGATTTGCGTTATTACAGCCCCTCATCCCTACCATGAATTACCTGACCGTGAGCGATTCCCGGGGCTTGATCGGGAAACGGCCCGGGTGACATTACAAAGAAGAAACCACCCCTCTCATCACGATCAACGCCTCCGCCATTCGTACGCCGAGCCAAACAGTCGTATGATGATGCACTTTTCAGCAGCTGCCCCACCATTTTAGACTCTCCTCCCAACTAAATACATATACTATTTAATATTTTTAATATGAATATATCTTTTATGTTACTGGACAATATTATTTAATGAAATATGTGTAACAATATTTCTAAAATTAAATAAAAAAATAAATTATACTTATCATAATCAAGATTCAATTTATATATCTGTTTATATAAAATCAATATTACATCATCGCCCGCTCTAGCATTTACGGCGACCCGGGCAAATGAATAAATTGGCTCCCCTATATTCGTAAAATTAATTACACTTATAAACAAAATGCCGCCCTTCAGATTTTCCGCCCCTGACAAATGCCTGGTTTGCCGCCTTCTAGAGCGGGCCCTGATTACATAAATTTTCAACACTAAAGGCAAATGTATTTCCATAAACTTAATTAGGTATATTTTTTATATTTATTTTATGTGTTTAATTGTTTTTTTTTTAATTTTTATTTTGAATGCAGTGTCAAGAAGTTGAAATACAGTCGAGTCATTTAATTTTTAATTTTTAATAATTTGATTAAACGCTTAAAATTTCAAATAATTTTATTATAAGCCATATAACCAGCATGTAGATGCTTATTTTATATGATAAATTATTCAATAATCTTAATTAACATTATATTATACCTATTATCCTATTTTTAATACAAATTATGGTAGTAATACATATTTTACAACTATAATTTCAATTTGAGAAAATTTTATTAAATTAATATTTTTTAAAAATTGTCATTATTAATAATAATAATTTTTTAATATAATACATATTAATTATAAATTTTGACCAGTGTTTCCCAACGCCCACGCCTCACAGGGGGCAATTCGAAATTGGACTCGACACTAGTTTAAACCTTTTTAATATTAAAAATTTTGTATATGTTACATACGGGGGCATAAGAATTTTACAAGGGCTTAGATGGGGAGCATGGCACAAAAAAAGGTTGGGAAACTGATCTAGACTGATTAGCTACTCAAGAAGAATTAAAATATAATATATTTATCAAAACAATATTAAAATTAAATTTTAATAAGATTTGACCTATTTAAGAAAACAAAAGTAAAAAATATGGTTAAAAAATATAATAATTAATTATATATAAAATATATAATAATATAATAAATTAAAAAGAAAAGTATAAAATTAATAGAACAAATACCAATTCTCGACTGTATTATATTTTCTAGTTTTAAATACTTTGAATGTTTTTTTTTTAATTTATATAAAAAAATTACGAATAGGGTAGTTTTACATTATTTTTCTTTAGTGTAAGATTATAAAAAATAATGGTATTAGTAGTTATTAGTAGTATACATGTTACCTCTCGGATTTTGATGAAACTTCCCCAGTTAATTCCTTGATTAATTCTAAGAAATCTTTTCTCCTAGGCAATATAGCGGGGGAAACTTCTAGTTTTCGAGATAAATAAATATTTTTTTAAGTTTGACAGTTTAGCTGGTTATGAAAGTCAAAATGTGCAGTCATTAAGTAATGTTTTATTGACTAATTCACTAATTATTCACTTCTTCACTAATTTTCGATATTTAATTAATTATATCCAAACCGAACCGAAAAAAAAACGAAAATTAGCGGAACCCTCTGTTTATGTTCTGCTCTGTTTATATACAAACTTTATCAAGGAATCAACTGGCGAAGTGTTCCATCAAAATCCGAGAGGTGACATGTATCCTTAACTTTTACCAAAATAATTTACAGAACAAAATTTTTTGTTCATGATTTTTTTAATTATTACATTAAAAAGATAAGTATTATAAGCACAAGTTAAAATTAATCTCCCACTGCTGTGACATAATTTTTTTTTTTAGTCACGTGATAATTAATATGCCTCAGATTTATTAATTATTCATAATTACTATAATTACTTATAGTATTATACTTTTGTTTATCCATAATTAGGGTGATCATATTTCGAAAACACCAAACCGGGACAAACGGTTCAACTTTTTTAGAACCAAATTAAAAAAATTTTGAAAAAAGTACGAAATGTCCTAAATATTTAAAAAACGGGACAATAGGCTCTCCCGAAGACTTTTTCGGGACGCCGGGGCAGAGTACCTAAAAAACGGAACGTTTGGTCACCCTATCCATAATTGGTCTTTAAAAAAGCATTTTATGATATTTTATAACTACAAAATATTGCAACTACCCTATTCAGTTTTTCAAGAATATATATTTTCTTTTCTTAAGAAGGAAAATAATATTAATCATATAGTCAAACTGTTGATTTATTTTATTAATATTTTTTTAAGTGTTTCTATATTGATATTTTTATTTAAAACAAAAAAATATAATAATTTAATTTAGGTATTGATATTTAAACGATATTATTAGGATTGTAAAAATGTACTATATATGTATATATATAATATTTTGTCCTGATATTATAATATATTATTATATAGTATCTTGGTGAATATTATGGAAAGCAAAACTAAAAAGAAGGGTCGATGAGGGTGTATGAAAAAACAAAAGATTAATAAAATTTGATCTTTAAACTAATTATTATTTAAAGTTTTGTTGGAGTTGTTAGTCAACAGATATGGTTTATTTATAATTTATGAAGTTTAATTTTTTTTTTTTTTTGAAGATGAAGATTTCAATTCAATCACTAATAATTTATTTATATAAAAAAAAAATTAAAATAATCATAATAAAGTTTTAAAATGAATTTAGATATCATATTAATGATGATAATAATAATTTGTACTTTTTCTTAATATTTATAAATACACATCTTATTAAAAAAATTTTTTAATAATTTTTTTTTGTTTCTAATTGAGATTGATATTTTATTTGAAAAGTTTATCAATATATACAAATAATATATTAGATACAAATTTAAAATAATATTAAATATATTACCTGATAATCTATTCAATATATAATTTTCGTATATTTTATCAATAAAAATAATTATTATATTATATAAATAATATTTAATAATAATAAAAAAAAAATAACATTCAAATTAAAAATTTATATATTTTCAGCAAATTATCGAATATATTAATGAGATTAATTATTTTTTTGAATTTTCAATAATAAAAATAGTTTTTTTGTAAACTTTTTTATATACTATGTTTATAATTAAATGTAATAACTCATACCTAATATACATATTTAAGAGTATGTATATTAAAAATAAATAACAAAGAACTTACTATATAAATTGTTTTAATTTCCCTGGAAAATCTATAACAAACAATTTTTTTTTTAAATAATAAAAATAAGATATTTTAAGCAATTCTAAATTTAATTTCTAATAGATTCTAATCTAATTATTAAATAGAAAAAAAACCAATTTTTTCAATTCCAGGACAAAATTAGATTATTTTCTAATTTAGAAGAATGATAAAGTCTTGACTCGTTTATATTCAATTTGTACAGGAATATATTAAGAGTTACAACAAAACACCTAAATCAATAATTCTTTCAATCTTCAAATCAAGTCCTTGCACCCTCATCCAGTCCATTCCAATTAAATTTTCTTCTCTAGTTATGTCCGCTTTAGGCTTCGGCATTTCTTGTTACCCCTCACACCATTTTTGGAACTCCCCTAAAAGTTGCCAACATCCGTACTTTACTTTAGGCAGAAAATACACCCTTAAATAAATCAATAGCGGTATTTGATTTATTTATTTATTTAAGGTATCAATACAATTTCATGCTACCCTTTTTGCGGTAGAATTGTACAAATTTCATCAACAAAACTAAACGAACAAACTCTCAAAAAATAACAAAAAAAAAAATATACAAAGAAAAGGGTATAAAAAGAAAAAAGAAAACAACATAAACAAAATCAGAAAAAAGAAAAAAAACACAGAAATAACAACAACGATTTTGTAGATATTCCCACGATTCCCAAATCTCAATCACACAAAAAATAAAATCTAATTTTCCAACTTTTATTTACACTGGACTTATTGAGATCATGCCTCGCATCGTTACATCCATCTTCAATAAAAAAACTATGACTTTTGTGCATCCTACGCCTATCTAGTTGGTTATATTAATTAGATGTCTTATGATTAGTAGAAACGGATCCTATCAAACATTACCTTGATTTTCTTGATCGGAGGCGCTACTTTTCATCAAATAGCATCCCAATTTCGATTCCGGGTGAATCCGACCCATAGACCTCTACTAGAGAATATCCCTTTGCCAGGCCCGGGACTTGAACCTAGGACCACGAGAAGGATATAGTTAACACTATTAACCAACACCCTACGTCTTTTTCTCATCTTCAAAGCACTCGATAAATAATTGTACAGATCGATGAGCTGCAAGTCGTTTCCGATGTTCAACTGAACCTCAATATACCGGGGAATGGTGGAGACTGCATAACGAGGAATTGCATGACCTCTATACATCTCCAGATATAGTTAGAATTATCAAATCGAGAAGGCTGAGATGGGCAGAGCACGTGGCTAATATGGGAGAGGAAAGAATGGCGAAAAATATATCGAGTGGGAAACGTCCGTTTGGAAGACCAAGGACGCGGTGGGTGGATAATGTGGGAAGGAACGTGAGAGAGATGGGAGAGGGTAGGGATTGGAGGGTTATGGCTCAAAATTGGGATTCTTGGGGAAGTGTGATTCCTGCGGCTAAGAACTTTCGAGTTCCGTAGGGCCACGCAGATAGATAGATAGATATCAATATTTCTTAAAGGATCGAGCGATAGTTCAGTGTTCCAGGTACTATTTTTACTATCTCGCCAAAATTTTATTTATTATTATTAAATATTTATTTATTTTGATTATTAAAAATTTTAAAATATTATCAAAAATTTTAAAATTTTTAAAATGAAGAGATTTGTTTATACTGATATTTTCTCTTTTTACCATCTCGCCAGAGATAGTATTGCGATCACGAAAATTTTCGATGTTGAGATTTTGATGTTTTTATATGTTTTGAAGGTTCCTGAATCATTTTCACTAAGGTTGAGAAAAATGTCTGTCTGTGTGTATGTATGTGTGTGTGGATGTGTGTAGACATGATTACGAAAAAACGGTTTGAACTAGAATAATGAAATTTGATATACGGGCATTATTCAAAATTCGTAGTTTTCTATCAACTTTTAGAAATGTAGCTCAACCGGAAGAGGGTCATTACCTACAACGTTATGATTTTTTTTTCCTCTAAAATGACCGTAAAAAGTTTTTCACATGATTAAAAATTGTATAAAACTGCTATATATAGAATTTCAGCTGAATTTTCGCTGAAAGTACCGGAATTAATTTTTTAACACTGCAAATCACGCGCCAACACGTGACGTGGTGCCATCAACAAAGAGCCAAACATGCACTGATTTAATAAATATTATTCATTAATTTTAATTTATAATTAATTAAATTTAATTTAAATTTAATTAATCCAATTCAAATTTGCGAGATAGTCGAGTGGAGACACTCCAGCTTATTTTATAAACCAATGATAATAAGATACATAATAAATCTAAAATAGTTCACTAAGAATTCAAATTAAGAAGGAATTCAAAAGAAGAATAAGTATTGATTTTTCAGAATATTAATTAAAATATTACTGTGGAACGTTTGTATAAATACAACTGACATTTTCTTCTAGTTCATAATAATTGCCCCAACAAATTCTATTTCTATCTATTTCAGACGATTGAAAAGTTATTCCATCTGTTTTCATGATATTCCTGAACAAACACAAAAAATTATTATGTATATTTGCAGGTTTAACGATCATCTGGAGTACCATGTGTGCTACTTAAGTATATTAAAGTAAAAACAATTAAAATTATATTTTTTAAAACCACAACCAATTTTTTATTCCTCTAGAAGTTTTTGAAACTCAATCATTCGGATTTTTATCATTCTCTATGTTATTAAAAAAGAAATTTATTTTATATTATTTATTCAAAAAGAATTTATCTTATTTGAATTTTCTAAGAAATATTTAATGAATGAGAAATCATTTTTATATAAGAATCTTTTATTTTATTTTTTTTTTATTTTTATTTTCATGATTCATTCAATCCCATTACAATGGATCTTTTGTTTTTTAATCTTATACATATAATGCAGTATTAAGAATATATTTCTTCTATTCAATAAAGCATGTCGATAAATGAGGACAAGATGTCAAGATTTATATTTTTTATTATTTCTTTCAAATATAGTTAATACATTTTCTTCAACAAGAGTGACATAATTCCAAGAAGGAAAATTAAAAAAAAGGCATTAACGACCGAAAACATAAAAATTATATTTAGCCTTACGCCAACAGAAAATGTTCTCTCATTTCAAAAGTTATTAAAAATTAAAAATAAAATTTATACAATATAACAATATTGTTCTTTACTTATAGAAAAATATGTAATTTATTTATAATTTTTACTAAAATAAGAATAATAAAAAGTAAGGCCTAAGCAAATATTATATGATGAAGGGACTGAGAAAAGAGGAAATAATAAAAACATAAAAAAGAATTTGTAAAATAACGTTTTTTCATGGACTAAAAAGAATAAAATACTTTTTCTATAAGTCTGAATTGCTTCATATACAACGAAAAACGTTGAGCGCATATAGTTTTATTTATCAAACATCAAGTCAAATTTTTGTAGTAATAATAATTTTATTAAACACGTGAACTAAGAGCTAAGAAATTAATCTTTTATTATTTTTCACTGTAATATACTTATATATCAAAGTATGTAACAAATTTTAAAAGAATTATTATTTTCTTAAAGTTACAAATTATCAAACAAATCCAATAACAGTTGATAATATTAGAAGAAATAGTGTTACTTGTTAATGAAGTGTTTTACTGTGGTATGTAAGCATTTATAAAAATTATAGCTCTATAAAGGAATTTAATTGCATAGTGATATGAAGCAATTCATCCATAAACTTTGACATGCTTTGAAATTATTTTATTCTTTTTAGTTAATGAAAAAAATGTTGTTTTATATAAAAATTTTTTTTATATTTATATTATTTTATTATTTTTAGTTCAATTTTATTTTATAAATTAAGGGAAATAGAAAAAATGATGTTATACGAAAATTTGGAAATAGAATAAAACAAAAAGAAAATATTATTCTTCTAAAAATGATTATAATTATATTAAGTATATGTTATTATTGAAATAATGTTTTTAAAATATATTTATAATAATTATTAAATTAATTCCTCTTTTAATGATATAAATTATTTTGAATTATTTTCAAAATGAAAAACAACTCAATATTTATCCGTCAAATGGCATGAATGAAAATTCAAATACTAAAATCAATTAATCGCTAATTACATTACAATTAATTAATTATAATTCAATTATATTTCTTCCATACCTTCTAGGGATCGATCGAAATATCTATAAAAATTTTCAAAAGTTTATCTCAATTTAAAGTTGATGAAAAATCGATTTCAATTTGTCATAATAGCGAACAAACAGACAGACATAGAGTGAAGTTGATAAAAACGTTATAATATAATAATAAAATTAAAGGAATAGGATTAATGCAAAACAGTGCTAATTGGGCACTTTTCAATTGAAAATAAGTTGACCTGTGGCCAGGTCCGAACCGACCGACGGTTTGAAATAAATTAATTTCCAGCTACAGAAACAATTTCAAATAATTTTCATATATCTATTAATGTAATAAAAAACAGATATGGATACATAAATAATAAATATAAACATTTTTAATTTTATTTTATTTATAATATATATGCAAGACCAGGCTGTGACGTCATGCATGGCTGGATGACGTCATATAATTTTAAATCAAGAAAAAACTAATAAATATGATTTTTTTCGAGGATAAAACCAATACAAAATGCATGATTCGTGGTGATATATAAAAAAATCTCCTTTGGTGTGAAAATAACCCTTTCCTTCCTATCGTCGATCGCTAATACTACCACTTCCGGTTTCCCGAATTGCACCAAAAGTTGATCAATTCATCCCACTGATGCATTAAGTAAATATACCAAATTTCATCAAAATCGGTTGAGCCGTTCAGGCTGTACACATCTATACGGACGGACAGACGGACGGACAGACGGACGGACGGACAGACGGACGGACGGACAGACGGACAGACATCATGCTAAAAATACTTTTTTCTGTTTAGAAAATGCATGATTCGTGGAGATATGTAAAAATCTCCACATGTGAAATTTGGTGTGAAAACAATACCTCCCTTACTATCGTCGGTCGGTAAAAAAACATAAAATAGCACAGAGAATGTAGAATGGTGAAAGAACGTGCGAGAGCATCTCTAAAGTTGATATGAAGAATGTTGTTCTAACTCTTTCTACATGACCGAAGCTAATTTCTTGTGGAATATGAATTACCAAACGACACAAGAATTAATTTCATGCCTGATGAACAATTTAACTAAAAATATAATCGTTTTATTCGGCAAATAATTAAAGAATTTTCATTTGTTGTTAGAATATAAAAAGAAAAATGTTGGTGTTCTTGTAATTACAAAATCCAGAATCAAACTCAGAAATTTCTCTTGAATGGGAAACCTCATATAATAAAAAGAGTACTAGAGCAAACTAATCTCATAAATCTATGAAATTTTATCTTTTTTACAAAAATTTCTTAAGTATTTATAAAATATCAAAATTTTAATTCTCTTATTTAAAATTGTTCGAAAGATTGATAATAAATTCAGTTATTATAGGTAAATTTCAAATAAGTTTAAATAAAAAAAATAGATTATATATTCAATTTATTTAAATTGAATCAAATTATAAGATTATTTTTCAAAAATAATTATATAATTGATTAATAATCATCATCTTGCCGGTTTTCCTGAGTGTGAGGCGCGGTCTATGACTTTGAGAAACGAAAATAGATTAAGAGATTTTGAAAATAGAATTCATCGCAACATTTATGGGGCAAAGAAGAATAGAAATAATGCACAATAAGAACTACATGATCTAGAACAGTGATTCTCAACCACTGTGCCGCGAGATTATGAGGCTCTTAAACTTAAACCGACTTTTTTTCTAAATTTTTTCAATTTGGTTCTCAAAAGAAAAGGTAAAACGTTTTTGGGACTAGGCTCTTAAACCGTTTTTGGGCCGCCAAATTTTTAAACAGTTAAAAGTGTGCCTCGGTACAAAAAAGGTTGAGAATCACTGATCTAGAAAATTGTTTTTGTGGAGAACGATTGATAAACGACCTGTTGGTAGACAATATAATAAGAGAGTTGAAAGAGGATAGGATTTGGATAGGAGGGATAGGATAGGGATCTTACTATTGCAAAGACCATAAGAAGTTATAAAAGAAATCATGCAAAATGCAAAAGAAAAATACAAAAAAATAACAAAATTCAATGCAATTCAATTTAATCTAATCTCGGTTAAATCTGAATTTCTAGCTTGTTCAATCAAAAAGATCAATATTAAGATTAAATTCATTTTCAATCAAATCAAATCAATTAAATATTTGAATAAAATATTTGAAATAAATCTATTTTTATAAAAAGAAAATCTAAACAATTTTCCATTAAGTAAGAAATAATTATAATTGTATTCATTAATTAAGAATTACTTTTACACTTTTTCTCTCTCTATATATATACACTATATATATGAAATATTCAAAAATTTAATGTTTAATTTTATATATTTTATGTATTTTTATATCTAAAATCGAAATTATTTTATGATTGATGTAGATTTTATATAAAGTGATATTTTATTTTAAATTATAAATAGGTAATTGTTTACAAAAGCGGAAGTTTCAGGGATTTGGATAAAACTTTTTTACCAGAGGATTCCTTTTTTAATTCCAAAAAAACTTTTCTTATGCAATATTTCTCGGTCTCTTCTAGTTTACGAGATAAACTATTAATATAATAGTTATGAATGAGCAGCCATTTAATAATGTTTTATTGACTAATTCACTAATTATTCATTTATTAACTAATTTTCGGTTTGTTTAGGTTCAGTTTGGATATAATAAAATTATTTAATTAATTAATTTTTATTCATTTAAAATCTAAACCCAACTGAAGAAAACCCCCGAAAATTATTGATGGTTAAATTAATATAACATGGTAGCTAAATAGAATATCAATGGATTTATATGTAAATTTTAATAATTTTTATTCTGTAAACTAGAAGAGACGGAGAAATATTGCATAAAGAAAGTTTTTTTTTGCAATTAAAAAAGGAATCCACTGGTAAAGTTTTATCCAAATCCATGACATGATGACTAATCTGAACAATTACCAAGATAATAATTAATAATGATTAAAAATATTCACTAATATAATTTTATAAAAATTATAAATATATACTTATAATATAAAATAAATTAGATAGACTTTTTTAAATGGAATTGAATTTGAAAATTTTAATTCATTTGATTGTATTAACAATATTAATGTAAAAACATGTTTTTATCTTTAAAAATATTGATATGTTATTGCAAAATGGTATCTACATACAAATACAACTAAAAAGGCTGTCATAATAAAGAATGATATATATATTTAAATTAACAGAACAAAAGTCTTATTTAATAGATTTTCTCTAGTAAAAATTATATGGATACCTATAAAATAGTATTATATTTCTTTCCTTTGATATAACTTTATTATAGCTTCTATAAAATTATAATTATTTTATTTTATGTAAATAAATGATTTATTTGTTTCGTAAATTATAGACTTTTTTTATATTTTTAATTAAATTGGATAGTAACAGCTTTTATTTTAATGTAAAATAATCTAAAGATTGATAGTTGTAATTTATTTTGGAATTTTTTTTTAAAGAATTTTCATTTATTATAAAATAGACATTTTATTATTTTTTTGACAATCGTGTACATTAGGGTCAAAATAAAAATGATTATAAAAGTGAATTTATCTAAGTTTCTAAACTTATAAAATTAAAATATCGTATTAATAGTATTTATTAAAACTAATTGATATCATGAAAAAAATGATCTGATTATTTTACGGTACTAAGATAAACTTTTATTATTAAAAAAATGCTATTAATAATTCACACACTCGACCATAAACGCAAGTGTATCCGCCATAATCCATCAATTGCCCCACGTACTACTTCCCCATACGGCATATTCGCCAGATTTAGCCCCCTGAGACTATTTTCTGTTGCCAAATCTGAAAAAATAGTTGGGCGGTATGAATTGTGGGTCGAATAAAAAGGTCATCTATGAAACAAACACTTATTTTGAGAGCCTTATTATTTGAAAATAGTAAAAAAAATTAAAAAACAGAACACTAAATGCAAAGAGACTAAATTGAGAAATAATGCTTACGAGGTCTGTTCAAAAGAAAAGATGAATTTTGAATTTTCTCGTGCTGTGTACATTCGATTATCGAAAAAATTTTTATGTTGAATAACCTATATTTCTCATTTGTTGAAATTATCAGCCATTTTGGATTAGTAGTTTGTTTTTGACAACTGAAAAAGTTAGTGACGTTTTTGTGTGTCTTTTGATTTTTTACTTAAAACAAAATTGAATCAAAGAATCTGTATTAAATTTTGCGTTAAAAATGGAATAAAGTGCTCCAGAATTACTTTGAAGGGGACAAAATGGATATTGATGAATAAATAAATACTCGAAATAATTCAAAATTCAACTTTTCTTTTGAACAAACCTCGTATATCCCGAGAAAAAAATTTATTCAAAAAGTTAGTGACTTATCAAACAACCCTCTTATCAGTTTTTTGTGATCTCATATTTTTTATCCATACATTTTTCAAATATTATATTATTTTCAAATTCCTATTATAAAAGTAAAAAATAATTATAATAAAAATAAAAGGATAATCAGACGTATTTTAAAAAAAATATATCACAGATGTTTTAAAAAAGCTCGAATATGTATTATAAAAAGATCTGTCCAATTGATTTTTATACTTTTTTTTAAAAAACTTTTTTCTAAAAATGAAAAATTGTGATCGTAGTTCTGATTATTTTATCATCCATCAATATAAATACTTGAAAAAATAAAAATATTATAAATTATTTTATGAAATATATATCTTATACAAATAATTTAGGACATATTTTAACATTTATATTAATATATATAGAAATTGTTCAGTATGAATTGAGGAAAACGTGTGGGTGGGGGGGGGGGGTGGTCTGTATGGAGAGGTGCAAAGAGGAGGCGTTGCAGGCTGGAGCTGCGCTCTCTGAGCGACGCAACAACCGATTGGGTCTCGAGAACCCTGCAATCAGGGGACTCAGTTGCAGGTCAGGGTTGCATCGTTCATCTCCTGTTCAACAAGTAGCTGCTCCACAACCAGATACCTTTGTAAGTATCTTTCATCCCTCTCCATTTCCATATCCATTTCCGAGATCCATACATAATCATTTATAAACTATTTCCTTTTTTTTTGCTTTTTTTTTGTTTTTTGAAAGATATCTTAAAATTTTGAATATTTTTATTTTTTTTATTTCATATTTTTATTACTCAATAAAAAATGATATAGATATAAGGTAATGAAACGTATACAGGACAGAGTCCTAAAACGGACTTCAAATAAAAATTTGCAAAAATTTTACTTCAAATAAAAATTATATTAAAATTACATCCATTCCGAAAATTATATTTTTTAAAATTAAATCTTTCCAAAATATATATTGGTGTAGTTCAGTATACTGGACTGAATAAACAAGAATTTACTGGTGAAAGACAAAAGATAAAATTGAATTTCAATTTATTTTTTGAAAATTCTTAGCAAAATCTTTAGGTAAGTTGTTATTATAATTAAGTTTTTATATGTTCAACATATGTTTTCTAATTTATATTAATTAAAACCGACAATTATATAGATTAAAGAACTATATTATAAAGTATTCTTGTCAAAAGAACTTATTGTTAAAAGATTATAGATGGTGTCCGCCTTAGGATCAAAATTCATCTGGCTTTCCTGAAGCGGACACTAGCATTCTTATGTAAAATAGAAAATGAAATGTAACTTAGATAAATTTTCATTTTATTTAGGTTAAGTTTAAAATTAAAAAAATATAAGAATTCAGAACTTTAAGTGCCAGTAGACACGTTTTGGGCCATTTGGTAAACCCCACCCGCTTCAGCAACTTAAAAATTGAATTCTATATACAAATATTCTATGTCTAAATATGTGTACGAGGTTTCTTCAAGAGAAAAAATGAATTTTGAATTATTACGAAAAGTATTTATTTATTCATCAATATCCATTTTGTCCTCTTCAAAGTAATTCCCCTCAGATATAATGCACTTATGCCAGCGCTTCTTCCAATCGTTGAAGCAGTTCTGAAATGCGCTTTTTGGTATGGCCATCAGCTCAAATCTGGTGAATACGGTGGTTGAGGCATGATTACGGTGTTGTTTTTGGCCAAAAATGACAAACAAGTAATGATGTGCGAGCTGGTGCATTATGGTGATGCAGAATTCATGGTTTGGTTTGCCGGAATTCCGATCGTTTGACCCTTATTGCTTCAAACAAATGTTACTTAACTTCATTGTAGTATTTCTTATTAACAGTACTATCTGTTGGCAAGAACTCATTGTAATCGAAAAAAAAGTGCGCAAAATCTTCAAAGTTTGATTCAAATTGGCTTGCTTTTTAAAGCGCTTGTACCACTTATAAACATTTTTTTGAGACAAAGTAAACTTGCCGATTGCCACAGTCAACATTTTAATTACTTTGGAGCACTTTATTCCATTTTTAAAATTTTAGAAATTTCAAAATTCTTTTGTTTTGAACAGACCTCATATATATATATATTTATAAAGGATTTTTTGCTCATAATTTAAATTTTTTTTGCCATTTCATGAGAATCCAAGTTTCGAAGAGCGTCAAAGGGAGTCTCTATATAAATATAAAGATAAAGATTAATAATAAAAATAATTATAAATATTTTAAAATTAAGTTAATAGGTATGAAAAAAAATAATTCGAATTTTGGGAAATAATATTCAATTTATTTTAATTTAGATGAATATATGATTAAATTTTATATTATTTTATTTATTCTTTAATTCATATAGCCACAATCGGCATACATCCAAATTTCATACAAAATAAAATCCATTGCAATTTTATATGATAAAATCGTAATTAAAATTTAGAAAAATGGAGGTTTCAAAAGTATAGCTCAGCTACTAAATTATGTAAATTAAGTAAATATACCAAATTTTATGAAAATCCGTTTAGCGGTTGAAGCTGTACACGTCTATACGAACACACAACGGACAGACAGACGGATGGACAGACGGACAGACATCATGCTAAAAATACTTTATTCTGTAACAAAATGCATGATTCGTGGAGATATATAAAAATCTCCATATGTGAAATTTGGTGTGAAAACAATATGTTCCCTTCCTATCGTCGGTCGGTAAAATAAATAGTATATCAAAATATATCTAAATAAGACAGAATAAAATAATTTCACTAAAAAATATATTTATATATTTAGACAAATATTCATGATTAATAAGTGAAAATAAAGAATTTTTAAAATATTTTTATCTTGAATCAATTTGATAAGATTCATAAATTGTCTAAATAGACAGAATATTAAATTACAAGATGCTAAAGAAAATATAAATCAAATATTTCTATAAAAATAATATTTGTTTTTTTTTTATTTTGTAATATAAACCTTTATAATGAATATAAATACGAGTAAATATTTATTTAAAAATGATAATTACAAGTTAGATCATTTTCTAATATTCAAATACCATATTTTTTTATCTCCTTGTTGGATGTTGAAACTAAAATTATATTAATCTTTGGGTGAATAATATATACTTATACCAGAATATTTTTTTAATAATTAATATACACATATAACGATAAATTTAGACAAGTACCCATCTAAAATAAATAAGTTGACCTGTGGCCAGGTCCGAACCGACCGACGGTTTGAAATAAATTAATTTCCAGCTACAGAAACAATTTCAAATAATTTTCATATATCTATTAATGTAATAAAAAACAGATATGGATACATAAATAATAAATATAAACATTTTTAATTTTATTTTATTTATAATATATATGCAAGACCAGGCTGTGACGTCATGCATGGCTGGATGACGTCATATAATTTTAAATCAAGAAAAAACTAATAAATATGATTTTTTTCGAGGATAAAACCAATATAAAATGCATGATTCGTGGTGATATATAAAAAAATCTCCTTTGGTGTGAAAATAACCCTTTCCTTCCTATCGTCGATCGCTAATACTACCACTTCCGGTTTCCCGAATTGCACCAAAAGTTGATCAATTCATCCCACTGATGCATTAAGTAAATATACCAAATTTCATCAAAATCGGTTGAGCCGTTCAGGCTGTACACATCTATACGGACGGACAGACGGACGGACAGACGGACGGACGGACAGACGGACGGACGGACAGACGGACAGACATCATGCTAAAAATACTTTTTTCTGTTTAGAAAATGCATGATTCGTGGAGATATGTAAAAATCTCCACATGTGAAATTTGGTGTGAAAACAATACCTCCCTTACTATCGTCGGTCGGTAAAAATTAACTAAAAAATCCAAAATTCCTTTTTACTCTTTTGGTAATACACAGAGTGGTACTTTTAATAAAAAAAAGAAATCATATTTTAATTTTTATATTTTAACAATAATTTATATTAATATTAATATTTATATTAAAACCAATCTGGTCCTACGCCTGCCAACTATGGAGAACAGCAAGTGAGTCCAATATTAGTAAAATACAAAAAACACAATCTAAGATCCTTAGCTTTATCACAAACGCTCCTTCGTATATAACCAATGAATCTTTGCATAAAGATGTCCCATCGGCCAGGGAAGTTATATTCAAAACATACGAAAAATATATTTCCGAATTGGAAAATCATACAAACCCATTGGCTATCAACCTATTTGACAATAGTCTAACTAAAAGAAGAGTCCCAAAAACGTTTTACTTTTTTTTAGAACCAAATTGAAAAAATTTAGAAAAAAGTCGGAAATGTTTAAGAACCTAGTCCCAAAAACGTTTTACTTTTTTTTCTTAGAACCAAATTGAAAAAAATTTAGAAAAAAAGGCGGAAATGTTTAAGAACCTAGTCCCAAAAACGTTTTAGCTTTTTTTTTTAACCAAATTGAAAAATTTTTAAGTGTCGCGGCACAGTGGTTGAGAATCACTGTATAAGAGTGATCATCATTGGAAGACAACTTTGTATGAACGATGTATGAATGTAAAATGTAAGTGTGAATGACTCATTCACATGTTAATCAAACTTACTTATAGTTCATTTTTTATTTTTTTGAATTGATTGTAAATATATTTAAAATAAAAAAAAAATAAAAAAGTTAAAAAATATAAACTTTGTACTAATTTGATTACATTTCTTTTATTATTAATCAAGGATGGTATTTGAATTGTTTATTTTTATTAACTATTATTATTTTATCATTAATTCCTTGGAATACATACGTAGATAATAAATTCTTAATTTTATGTTTTTGTTATAGATTCATAATATAAATTGTTTATTATCATCAAACGAAAATGAGTAAAAAACAACCAAGTGATCAGGTACGTGAAAGAATATCCAATACTATGGCTTTCGATTTACTTAATTATTTATTTATTTATTTTGCTTTGATATAGTCCTCTTTCTTTAAGTGTGAAAACTATAATATAATGAGAGACCCAGATTACTCATTAGAACAGCGGTCGGAGAACTTTTTTTAATTATTACCCCAAAATATTTTTATGTAAGTTGATATTACCCCATGGTGAAGAGGAAAAAAAACGAAATCTCCTCTTTAGCATCTTTCCTATTATAGCCCCCCATGATAATTTTGAAAAGAAAATGACTAAAAATTTAATTTGTAAAAATACTAAAAGGTTTATAAAATAGCAAATTTAAAATATATATTTTTTACTCACAAAAGTTTCATTTTTACCACATTTGGGGAAATTTAGCCCGGTTCCCCGACCGCTGCATTAGAAGAAAATTTGAAATTAACATATCTAAGAACCCAATCGATGTAAATTCATTTTTTCTATATTCATACAGGGAGCTAGAATACTATCAATTTATAAATAGAACTTAAATATAAATATATTATTGAATGAAAATATAAAAAAAATTGGTAATTGTTTACAAACCGGGAAGCTTCAGGGATTTGGATGAAACTTTGCCAGTGGATTCTTTTTTTAATTTCAAAGAAACTTTCCTTATGCAGGATTTCTCGGTCTCGCTCTCTATTATAGTTTACGAGATAAAAATTATTAAAGTTTGTCATATAAACTAGTTATGAATGAGGAGCCATTTAATAGTTTTATTGATTAATTCACTAATTATTCACTTATTCATTAATTTTCGGTTTGTTTCGGTTCGGTTTGGATATAAAAAAATTATTTAATTAATTAATTTTCATTTATCTAAACTGAACTGAAAAAAAATCCCCGAAAATTAACCCCGAAAGTGAAGCCCTCTGTTGGCCAAAACATGGTAGCTAAATTGCAAACTTTAATAATTTTTATCTCGTAAACTAGAAGAAACCAAGAAATATTGTATAAGGAAAGTTTCTTTTGAATTAAAAAAGGAATTCACTAGTAAAGTTCCATTCAAATCTCTGAAGCTTCCCTGTTTGTAAAAATTTGAATGATACATAATTAAACGATTGGAATAATTAATATTATTTTTTAAATTATTTGAATTTAATTATATTCATTATTTAATGTTAAATACTAAATTTTAAAAAATAATAAAATATAGACTTTTATAAAATGGATAAACAGAATCGCCATTTTGTTAGTTGATTGAAATGCAGCTGAATTTAATTTATTGATACTTCTTCGGTTACCGTCGCCAGTAAGTTACTATTTTATTAATCATTCCCAGATTCTATGATCTAGTCTTGACACTTGTATTAAGTGATCGAAATTTTTAAAATCTGATGTAAAACTATTTTAATAATTTTATAATTTGAATGAACTCTGGCAAATTCACATTAAATATCAAAATATATTCAGGCATAATCAAAACAGTTAAAAAATTATCAATATATTTTATTATTATCACATTAGTTATATGATAATCATAATATGTAAAATTAGCACAAATCGTAAATACTTAAAAAAGTCACAAAATATAAATTGTGATGTTGAGATTTTTTTGTAGTACTTATATGAAATATCTTTAATCAAAATACCTGTTGAACTTTTATTTTTCATTAAGTCCCTAAATGATACAATACTTGGTTAAAAGTTTCAATACCGTACCTTTTAGGAATCCAAAAAGAACATTAAGAAATATCTATTCAAAATCAAGAGTGTATTTTCGAATAGTTTTTATTTTGATTGTTTTTTTTATCTTAAATCAGTGTTTCTCAACCTTTTAGTATTCACGGCCCAATTTTCATAATTTTCATCGCTCCCCCCATCGGAAATGTTTCAGAGCATCACAAAATCATCTGACTTTTTTTTTTAGAACCTTATTGAAAAAAAGTCGGGAATTTTCTCTTGGATATGCTAGCCTCCTCCCCCCCTCAGAGGTACGCGCCCCACAGGTTGAGAATGGTTGTCTTAAATGATTAAAAATTCAAAATTTCTATTTTTATATTATATAAATTTGTTTGATATCATTACTATATAAATATATAAGTATTTAGAATTGATTTAAAATTTTAATTAATATTGGTACTGGTCTATTTGGCGGTATCACATTTATAGTTATATTCATATTTGATATGGAAACAGCAGTGAACAAGAAGGAGCAAAAAGGAACAGGGTCCGTTAGGATAAAAGAGAATTGTTCATTTTACTAATTTTTAAAAGCAAGAGTCTATTATAAATTTATATAAATTTTAACAAAACGGTATAAAAACAATTGGTTAGTAAAATATGAATAAATAGCATTTTTACAAATGTTATAGGTCATAAGTTTTAAAAAAAATAATACTGATAATAATGATTGTTTATAATGAAAAGTTTTTAAATTTAAAATATAACATAATATAAAAATTATTTTAAATTTAAATAATGAGTAACTACTCAATTAAACAATGCTATATTCAGGTAAAATAATCTCTGACTTGTACGTCATACGCAA
The DNA here is from genome assembly GCA_963082975.1 of Labia minor. Classification (NCBI taxonomy): domain Eukaryota; kingdom Metazoa; phylum Arthropoda; class Insecta; order Dermaptera; family Spongiphoridae; genus Labia; species Labia minor. Next base: position 18,187,726 of record OY720345.1, read on the forward strand.
GGACAACGCCTATCAAGTCGGTTATATCAATGAGGTGTCCTATGATCAGTAGAACGGGTCCTCTCAACCTTTACCTTGATTATCTTGATCGGAGGCGCTACTTTTTATCAAGTAGCTTTTCCCCAATGTTGATCCCGGAGGCTGGGTTGACTCCGTCCCATAGACCCCAGCTAGAGAAATTCCCTTGCCAGGCCCGGGATCATGTGAATGTGAGACAGCGAGCCTAGCCTCTCACCCAATGGCGCCTTCAGGTAAAATAATCAAACAAATAAAAATTGTATTAGCATCTGCGGTCTCTCCTATTTAAAATATACCTATATATCAATTATTATTTTGTGTTAGGTTTATTACATAGGACTACACGCACACTTTATTAGTACGAGGACAAGTCAATAAGTCCGTGACTTTTTGAATGAAACGCAGGTTTTTTTGGTAAAAAATTATTTTATTTTTCAACGTAATCTTCTTTGAGCTCTATACACTTCGTCCAACGTTTCTCCAATTTTTTTATCCCTTCTAAAAAATAAGATTTGTCGAGGACATCAAAATAGATTTGTATTTGGAATGATTTCATCGTTGGAGTAAAATCTCTTTCCTCCGAGCCATTGCTTCATGTTTGGAAACAAGAAATAGTCACTCGGGGCTAAATCCAGAGAATAGGGCGGGTGAGGTAGTAATTAGTAATGCTATTAATGGATGTCAAACAAAAACTAAAGGACCCAGCTGGTTCAAATTTTAACAAGAGTCATCTGAAGTTCCCTGTTGACAGGAGCAGTGTTGCCATTTCATTTAAGACACGGGAAATACAAAAAGTCACGGACTTATTGACCTTCCCTCGTATATAAACATTTATAACTAATCATAAATGTAGAAATGTATAATAAGAATTTTTCATATATTTTAGGATTCTCACCAATCCGAGAATGAAAAAGTGGCAAGTGTCAGTAGCAATAATCAAAATCATTCAGATACCTCGCAATCTTCTTGTCCACAACCAGAAAGAACCAATCGCAGAAGATCCATTAGTTTATCTGAAGAAAGTTCAATACCTTTCAAAAAACGTTATTCTTATAAGGAGAATCTTAAACAAGAATTCATTCCAGAATTTATTACCAGTGATATTTCAACCTATTTATTTTTCAAAAAATGGGTATGCAAATTTAAATAAATCGAATAAATTATTAAATAAATAAAATTGATTATTGTTTGATTATTCCCATCGAATTTAGAATTCAATAACAGTAAAAGACTCATCTAAGAGTCAAGAATCCACCAGCGGTACACCACCTAATAAGGATAAAGATAAAGACAAGGATAAAGACAAGGATAAAGACAAGGATAAAGACAAGGATAAAGACAAGGATAAAGATAAGGATAAAGATAAGGATAAAGATAAGGATAAAGATAAAGATAAGGATAAAGATAAAGATAAAGATAAAGATAAAGATAAGGATAAAGATAAGGATAAAGATAAAGATAAAGACAATATGAAAGATGACCAACAAAATATGACTATTCTTACGGCAGAAGAGGTAAAATTATTTTTACAAAAGGACCAACTAAAGACTTGTGTAAAATCAATTAACCGAATAAAATATTCAAGAAATTTTACTTCATTAAGTAATTCCAAATATTTCAATTATTCTAGAGGTATATAAGTATATTTATATTTATTATATATAATTTGATTAATTATATTAATAAGTAATGTGTTTTATATTTTCAGATTATGCACCACTAGTAGAAGATGTAGAAAATGCATCTCAAGTAAGTTTGTAACTATTAACATTAAAATATTGAATAATCAAGGTAACTATAAATATATATAAATATAATTGATATAAAAGCTTTACTAATAGGAACGATAGGATTTTTACTATCGGTAATATTTAGTAAGTTTTATAGTATATATTTGACAAATGCATTTATTTGTCATAAATAAATTTTAATCACGTTACCACATCGTTTAGAAATTACAATTGTTTTTGTTACTCAATGAATATTTCATGATCGTCATTTTGCTTCTTTTGAACTCGAAATTTGCCGTATATAAATTGATAAATTGGAAAATGAGTTTATTATACATGATAGTAAGTCACTAGTTTAATGAATATTGCTTCTGTACAAGCAAATGTAATTGAAAACGGCAATACGTCCATTCCTCGCCGTTCGCAAGAGTTGGCACTGTCCCTAATGGCTACGTGGCGATTTTTGAGTTAAGATCTGGGCTTGCACCCATATAAGATGATGAATCCAAAATTTTACAGTTATCAATCGTGATGAATCAACCGGTGTAAGAAAAGGGTCATCTGAAGGATCTATTGGTAATTGTTTACAAACCGGGAAGCTTCAGGGATTTGAATGAATCTTTGCCAGTGGATTCCTTTTTTAATTCCAAAGAACAAAATATTAATAAAACATGGCAACTAAATCGAATGTCAATTGATTTATAGGCAAATTTTAATAATTTTTATCTCCTAAACTAGAGGAGATCGAGAAATATTGGATAGAGAAAGTTTCTTTGGAATTAAAAAAGGAATTCCCTGGCAAAGTTTCATCCAAATCCATGATGCTTCCTGGTTTGCAAACAATTACTGATATAGAGTTTTTCGAATATATCATCTAATTAACACAATAAGTACTATATTCATATTATAATTTGTAAGCAGAATACATATTTCAATTAATTTTTTAAACTATATGCTTATTAACAAATCATACATTTTTTTCAATTTATTATTTCAATTAATAAATAAATTTTTAAATAACAAAGAGTTTTAAGATTTTCACTAAAATATTATAGATTATAATTATTTATATATTTTTTCTCGAATATATTTAATTAAACTTTTGTGGTTTTTATAATTATTAAAGGGATTTTTATTATAACATCATATATTTATATAATTTATTTATTTAGTTAAATAAATGTACAATGTTTCGATTGCTTATTCTGCAGTCATTATCAAGTACCGTAAGCTTGCTCCGACTCAATCAGTTCGCTTGAGTCGGGTCAACTTAACTACTTAAACTTAACGACTGCAGAATAAGCAGTCGAAACGTTGTATATTTATTTAACTAAATAAATAAATTAGACATATATGTGATGTTTTAATAAAAATCCCTTTAATCTTCATATATATTTACAAATTTTTAATTTCATATTATAAATTAATGGGTAATTGTTTATTGTAACCGATGTATGATGGATTTTGATAAAACTTTACCAGTAGATTCCTTTTTACCACGTTTTACTTAACTTGTATTCTTGTCTGTGAATTGTTTGTATGGGTCAAATCTTGCAATCGATTTTTCGACGACTTCCAATCATCGGATTTTCTTGAAACTTCACCAACAGCTTTGTTCTCGATGACAATACAATATTATCATTTCTATGAGCTTCTAATTGCTACAATTTGAATGAAATAATCCAAAATTATTCCTATATATAAAAATTCAAAATGTCGGATGTAAACAAAAAAGGTTTTGAGCCCAGCATAAGAGATGGAGCTGCAGGCACCCAATTTTAACTCTGCAGGCGCTCAAGAGATTAAATTTAAAAATTTTCATGACTGGAACGAAGCGCAGCGAAGTGGAAGTCAATGAAAATCCTCAACTTTAATGCATAAATAGTGATCTATAAAAATTTTCATGACGAAGCGTAGCAAAGTGGAAATTCATAAAAATCCCCAACTTTATAAATATAAATATTTAGTACACATTCATTTCTTAAATTATACTTCATAAATTTAATCAATATGAGTAAACTAAAATCGATTGCAAAATTTGAAGACTAAAAAGTAGAAAATAATACTTTATAAAAAAAATTTTTAAAAAAACACGTTTTACTAACGGACTAAAAAGGAGAAAATAATTTTTTTCTGAAAATCCATACTGACATTACATACAAGAGATCTGATTTGAATCAAACTGTCCATAACGTAAAACGTGGGGAGCAACAAATAATAATTTTTCTATTCAAATATGATTTCCTTTATTAATTTTTATTTAGCATCAATCGTTGTATTTTTTAAGGCTTAAGTTTTCACCAAAATTCTTGTAGAAGGGAATATTATTAGTAATACGATAGGATAAGTTTCGTGATATAATTTTTATAAATATTACCTATTAAGTATTTAACAGACGAGATAAAAATTATTAAAATTTGCATATAAATCCATTGATATTCTATTGAGCTGCCATGTTTTATTATTTGGCCACCAGAGAGCTCCACTAATTTTCGGTTTTTATAAGTTCGGTTTGGTTATAAGAGAAAATTAAAAAAATAATTAATTAAATATTTTTCCTTAATGAATAAGTGAATAATTAGTGAATTAGTCAATAAAACATTATTCAATGGCTGCTCATTCAGAACTAGTTGATCTATCAACCTTTAATAATTGTTATTTCGCAAACTAGAAGCGACCGCCACATACTTCTTAAGGAAAGTTTGTTTTGAATCAAAAAAGGAATCTACTGGTAAAGTTTTATCAAAATCCATCATACATCGGTTAGAATAAACAATTACCAATTTATGAATTAAATAATATATATTTCTATATTCTATTGTACATCAAAAATCTTTGTTATATTAACTATTATAGATATACATATTATAAATAATTATAAATATTTATATTTAATATAATTAATATAATTCAAAATGATTTGAATACTTTTTTCCTATGAATTAATATATTTTTGTTTTGTTTCAGAGTCTTTCACGTACAATGATGCGTTCATTTCGCATTCTAAATTACGTTGTTAATATTGGAAAAATCAATTGTATGAATTTTTCCCCAGATGGAGAATCATTACTTACTTTAACGAAAGAAAATAAATTGACGGTTTATAATGCATTGAATGGAATGATGTTAGATCATATTTATTTCAATGATTTTGGTGCAAATTTTGCACAATTTTTTAATAATAAAGAACATATTCTTTTACCAACTTCCAAATATATCCATCAAGTACGATTAATTTCATCAATGAATTCAGATGCAATTCGTTATTTTACTGGGCATACCGATGAAATTATTAGCCTTAGCACGAATCTAAAAGAAATGTACGGATTTATAACAGGGAGTTTAGATAAAACAATTCGTTTGTGGGATATTCGTATGTATCGATCGATTGGTGGATTAATACATGACTCCCCACCAATTGGGGCAACAACCGCTGAAGCAAATAATTTTGTGGTTGGCACTAAAGACATGTTCCTTAAAGCATACGATTTACGATCCTATAGTAAAGGACCCTATCAAGTTTATGATGTATATAAATTTCAACAAACCAAAAATTGTATTTGGAAATCAATTGTAGTCAGTCCGAATGGAATGTATTGGGCTATTTCCAGTGATAATGGAAAAGTTTTTATTTTGGATTCCGACACCGGCCGCCTCTTGTTTACAGTCGAGAGTAAGCTTGACTTAAGTGATAAAATTTTGATTTGAAAAAAAATGATAAATTTTCTATGATTAATCATTTTAATTAATTCATTAATTAATGATAATTTGTATTTTTTTTTAGCGTCGTCCACGCGAAGGGAAATACTTGGGGACATTAATGTTTCCTTTTCAGTGAATAATCGATTCTTGATTGTAAGCTCAAGAGGTAACTTTTTGAGAGTGTGGGATCTATATGCTTGCCAACCCCTGTGCACCTTACATGTAAATTATATTTAATATCTTATTAAATATGTGTATAAAGTGATAAATAGTGTTAAGAAAATTCGACAAGTGAATTTTTCATTTTGGTTCAATTTTGTTTATTTGTTTTTTTTTTTTAAATATGTTGATATATATATATTATAGTTATATTCTTTAAAAATTTTCAATGTAAAATTAAAATTAATACTATTTACTTTTAGTTACTTAATTTTATTACATTTTTATTAATAAGTGGATATTGAAGTGGGTGGGAGTTCTTGCTCCCTCTTACATGAAAAAAGTATATTTTGGTAATTGTTTACAAAAATAGAAGCTTCAGGGATTTGGGTACAACTTTACCAGTTGATTTCTTTTTTAAATTCCAAGTGACTATTAAAATAGCAAATGGTTCGTTCACTTATAGTTTCCGGGATAAAAATTGTTAAAATTTGCATATAAATCCATTGACATTCAATTTAGCTACCATGTTTTATTCATTTGGCCACTAGATGGCTTAACTAATTTTCGGGGGGAGGGGTCAGTTCGGTTTGGATATCTGAAAATTAAAAAATTAATTAATTAAATAATTTTCCTATATTCAAACCGATTCAAAAAACAGAATATTGGTGAATAAACGAATAATTAGTGAATTAGCCAATAAAAAATTATTAAATGACTGCTCAATCATATCTGGTTTATCTGTTAAACTTTAATAATTTTTATCTCGTAAACTAGAAGAGACCGAGAAATATTGCATAGGAAAAGTTTTTTTTGAATTAAAAAAGGAATCCACTGGTAAAGTTTTATCCAAATCTCTGAAACTTCCGTTTTTGTAAACAATTACCTATATTTTTTAATATTTTAAATACAAGTTGTTTTAATTTATTTTTGATCTCTTGCTACCACCTATAATAATATTTTTAAAGATAAAACTTTTTTTTTTATATAAATATTTTATAAAATTTGAAATTTTTAGAGCGCGCTGGATAATCCCAACGAATACATGTACAGTACATTTAATCCGGTAAACACATGTATTGCCTCAGCTGGAAATCATTTATCTTATTGGTTTCCAACACTAAATCAATCAAATTTACAATTACACGAGAGATCCAATTATTCTTATGTAATTTTTTAAAAAAAAGGACTGAAAGCATTTTAATTTTAAATATATTAAATGATATTCATCTCTTCATATAAATATAAGTTATTATATTTAATTGTAATAATTTATAAAAAAAAATCCAATTTTGAATAAATCATATATTTTCATATTTTTATAAATATATACTTATTTATTTGTTTGTATAGAATCATTTTTAGAGGTTCACAACTTTAACACGTTCCCACCGGCTCCATAATTTGTCTATTTATTTTATGTGGCGGTATAAGCCACCGGTGGTAACGTGTGAAATTACTATAAAACAGATAAAATTATTTTTAATATCAATAAAACTGACTCTATTAGCAAGATAATTTTAAACCATTAATAAATAAATATGAGTTCGGCCATAATCTTTTCGCAGCAATTCGAATATTGTGTTCCAATAATTTTTTCTCCATAGAAAATAATCCAGTTTGATAAGATTACACGATCTTAACATGAATGATTTGGATCTTCCTTAATACTCTAGTGGCTTTTTTGTTGGTGGTGCTGGTTTGGTGTCGTCTAACTGGATCGTAATATCTTATAAATGTTTGTGTTTATGTGGTACAAAAAAGATCTTTTGTTAATAAACTATTATGGCGACCGTAAAATTATCTCTGGACGATGAGTTTCATGAAATTGAAATAAATTTTGGCTGTAAATAGAAAACATTATATACCATATATATCATATTGTTTACAGACCGGGAAGCTTCAGACATTTTGGATGAAACTTTGCCAGTGGATTCCTTTTTTAATTCCAAATAAACTTTCCTCATTCAATATTTCTCGGTCTCTTCTAATTTATGAGATAAAAATTATTAAAGTTTGACAGTTAAACTAGTTCTAAGTGACCAGCTATTTAGTAATGTTTTATTGACTAATTCATTAATTTTCGTTTTTTCGGTTCGATTTGGACATAAGAAAATTATTTAATTAATTATTTTTTTAATTTTCATATGTATAAACCGAACTAAAAAAAACAAAAAAATTAGTGAAGCTCACTGCTAGTCAAATGAATAAAACATTGTAGCTAAATCGAATGTCAATGGATTTATATGCAAATTTTAATAATTTTTATCTCGTAAACTAGAAGTCGGAGAAATATTGCATAAGGAAAGTTTCTTTGGAATTAAAAAAGGAATCCACTGGCAAAGTTTCGTTCAAATCCCTGAAGCTTCTCGATTTGTAAACAATTACTTATCATAAAAATATGATTTTATTAAAAAGATTATACATTGCAATTAAACCAATTTTCATTTGTTGTGCTCATTAACTAATGAATAAGAACTTCAAATTCACATTGTAATCATTATTTTAATAAATAAAAAAAAAATTAAACAATAAGCAAACTATAGCATAAGTACATTGCATCTATACATTGTGAAATGGAAAACTAAACTATTCTTAAAGTAACTCTCAGCTGTAATAAATTGTCAAACAACACATCTTAACTTCTCTCTTATCATGTAAACATATTAAAAAAACACCCTAAATAAAATTATATTAATTATTGTTTTCACTCCCCCTTTCAGGTTAAATCTGTACCCTAGAATATCTTTTACCATGGATATTCTCTAGCAATAGGTATATATTAATTATTAAAAAGTATTATAAAAGGTAGTATATATAATAAATTTGTATATATCTTTTATTTATTTATTTATTTAACAAATACATATACATTCATTTGAATGCTATTTCAATCCACTTTTTTGAGTGGTGACAAAAAAAATAGAAAAAAAAACATCGAAAGAAAGCAAACATAAACAAAAAACTTATTTACATATTGAGATACATATTACATAAAACTCTGCAATCAACAGTTATAATTTATATATCTTTTAAAATTTATATAAAATATTTCATTTGGCCGAAAAAATTAATACTTTGACCAAAACCAATAAAAGATAATTAAACACATTTATAAAATTGATTAATATATAATTACATATAATCAAAAACTAAATAAATTGATAAATAATTCGAATTCATATCGTAACTATCTTATTTTGTCAGAAATTGACCAAAAAAATATTGTATCAATACTTAAACTCAGTCCATAAAAACGAAACTATCAAAACTATTTAAAAATGTTTATTATACAATTATTTACAATCAAAAATTGAATATATCAATATATAATTCTATATCATAGCATAAGTATTTGATTAATTCATAAATTGGCCAAAAAAAATCGTATGAATATTTTGACAAAGGTAATTAAAATAAAACGATAATTATAAACGATATTTAAAAATAATAAAAAAAACTAATTATATAAATAATATATTACACTAATATAATATTCTGATTATATAATTTTAGTCAAGTAATAAATGAAATTTTTTGGCCAATTTACTAGTAAATGAATTAGTTAGAATATAATATCGAATTATATATCAATTTAGACCTAAGCAATTTACATCCCCATTAATAAGTACAAATGCTTTGGCCAAAAAAAACTTAGAAAAAGCAGAAACATTTTCCCAACATCTGGAATACACATTTCATCCATTTCCTGAAACTTGTCCTAACCATGAGAACCACCAAATAGACAATTTTTTGGATCCTTTGCCGCAAAAGAAACTTATTAAACACGAGTCAAACAGAAGAAAATCTCCGGGATATGATTTAATCACCGTCGAGATATTAAAAAGGCTCTCCAAAAAGGGAATGGTCTTTCTTACTCAACTATATAATGTCATTCTCTTGTTATTTTCCGATTCAATGAAAATTTGTTCAAATAATAATGATCCTTAAACCTGAAGTTTCCTTATAACGCCCTATTAGTCTCCTCCCTCAAATGTCAAAGATTTTCGAAAAACATTTTAATGAGACTAAAGGGTGATATAGAAATTGATGAAATACTACCTCTTCATCAATATGGATTTCGTCGTTAACACTCTACATCTGAGCAGATCATTAAAAAAGTCAACATTATCAAACAACTCTTGGAGAAAAGAAGATATGTTCTGGTGTATTTCTGCATGCCAAACAAGCATTCGACAAAATATGGCATCAAAGACTTCTATTCAAAACAAAAATACACTTTCCTGACCACTATTTTTGGATATTCAAATCATATCTTCAATATCGCTGGTTTCAAGTTAAAGTAGAAAACGTGTTTTCCCAATATCATCCCATATGTTCAGGAGCTCCTTAAGGCAGCATTCTTGGGCCTTTCTTATATTCCGTAAACACTGCGGATATACCAACAACGCAATATTCATTTATTGTTATTTATGCCAATGATACCGCCATTCTCGTCCCAAGCGCGGAGATATAAAGGTAGGCCCGATACTTTCCGGACAGACCTCGTACAACTCTGAGCATTATTAATAATTGATAGAAAAGTGAAGAAGAAGAAATACATTTTCGATAAAAAAAAACTTTTTAAAAATAATTAATATGTGTATATGAATTATTTCATTAAAGTTATCGTATCAAATAAAACTCACACTAGGGTGAGTGAAAAGTTTCCGGCCTAACCAAGAAATGGAGCCATTAGGTCTACTTTTGGAGCGGCATCCTACAGTATCATTCCTACAGAGCTTGTATGTACACTTTCACCCCAATCGCTACGTTAGTTTGCGTTTGCGTTTGAGAGACGCTTCCGTTGTTTTCGTGAAAATGGAAAAATTCGAAAAACGTGCTGTCATCAAATACTTCTATTTGAAAGGTTTTACACCAAAACAAATAAAAGAAGAGATGGATTCAACGCTTGGAGACTCCTCCCCATCATATTCAACTATTAAGCAGTGGGTTTCAGAAGTTAAAATGGGTCGTGTGAGCACCTCTGACGTGCCTCGCTCAGGACGGCCCGTTGAGGTCACAACTTAAGAAATTTCTGGTGCTGAAACATTCAGAATGCTGCAAAAGGCCTTCGGTGATAATTGAATGTCGCAAGCAAGTATTTTTGACTGTTCAAGGAGGGTCGAGAACGCATTAACGACGGACCACGTCCAGGACGGCCATCAACATCAACTGATGATCAATACGTCAATGAAATCAAGGAATTGGTGCTCGAGAATAAACGATTAACAGTCAGAGACCTTACTGACATCGTTGGAATATCAGAAGGATCAGTGAAAAGCATCTTAAAAGATCATTTGGGCCTAAGGAAAGTAAAAGCACGATGGTTCCAAAATCACGCAATCTCTTGAAAAATAGTGTCGCGTGAAACAATTTCCGGCTACCAGGATTCCATGAAGCGTATTATAACTGTCGATGAGTCTTGGATTTATGCTTACGACCCAGAAACAGACGACCTAATATCGTACCAAAGGTGAGTCGAAGCCGAAAAACCTCGTCAAAGCAAGTCAAAAATCAAGATCCTGTTGACGTTTGCTTCGATTATCGAGGTGTGGTGCACACCGAATTCTTTCCGACTGGCCAAACTGTCAACAAGAAATACTATTTGAGTGTTATGCATCGTTTGCGCGAAGCTATTCTTTAAAATTAAGAACAAAGTCTTACTATTTATTGTACACAGTAGTATATTTAGATGTGGAAAAAAATTTTGTATTTAAATAAAAGTATTTTGATGAAGAGGCTCTCATTCATGACTATGGCTCAATAATTGATGACGCAATGACGATGAAAGAATACGTTTATTATCAGTTATAAAAGAACGACAACAATTGATAGAAACAACAACTTTTAAATTATCTGAAGCAGAAAAAAAATTTAAAATAGAAAATTTTAATGGAAAAGGTGACGCCGAAACCTGTCTGGGAAAATTTTGTACTGAATGCGACCGTTTTACTATAAACGGTGAAGAAAAATTAGAGGTAATGAGTTTATTTTTAATAGAGTTAGCTGTAGAATGGTATTTGTCTATTACTAGAAAAGCAATACACGATTGGGACATAATAAAAACATCCTTTAAGGCAGTTTCTGCTACTAAAAATTAGATAACAGTTCGATATGATGTTAAATTTCGATATTTAAAGGTAGTCTAACAGATTGTTTATTGATAAAACAAAGACGACTTTTAGACATAGAAAAATGAATGGCACAGATTACCTTAATAAATTGAATGGTCGTAGGTTTCCCTATATTTATTCAAAATAATTTTAAAAGAGCAAATATAGCATCAGTGAATCGAAGGAGTAGCAAATCTTGAGATATCACAAACACCATCTAGATATAAACCCAAAGTAGAGTCACATCGATCAGAAAATATTCAATGTAAGCAAAATAAATACCACATAGGCTGAAAAGTCCCGGGGTTTTTCAATAGATGACGCCACTAAAAAATAAACATGACTTATTTCGAGAGGCTCATCTGTCACTAGTTTATGTATGAAATATCATGACATTTCGTCCATTCGTTTACAAGCTACAGTCATTTTAGTGACGCTACTTTCGCCTTCATAAGAAAAATGGAAAAACAGGAATATCGCGTCTTGATTAAACATTGTTTTTTAATGGGCAAAACTTGTGAACAATCATTGCATTGGTTGCAGGAATGTTATTCCACTTCTGCTCCTTCGAGAACAACAGTTTATCGGTAGTTTAGTAAATTTAAAATATGTCGTACAAGCACCGAAGATGCACCTCGCTCTGAAAGGCCAAAAGAGGCTACGAATGCGGAAATCATAAAGCAAGTGCATCGAATCGTTTTGAGTGATCGTAAAGTGACATTGCTCGAATTAGCTGAGGCCGTGGGCATCTCTAAAGAACGAGCGGGATACATTTTGCACGATCTCTTGAAGATGAAAAAGCTATAGGCACGATGTATGCCGCATTTACTGACCACCTACCAAAAACAGCAGCGCGTTGAAGATTCAACGGCCGGTTTGGCGTTGTTACAACAAAATCGAACGGACTTTTTACGCCGTTTTGTGACAATGGATGAAACGTGGGGCTATTACCATACGCCCTCAGTCCAATAGACAATCTCAGTCAGAGTGGTTGGAAAGCCCGAGCACGAACAAAAACCCTCCTACGGATCCCAAGCCCGGCCTACCTGCCAAGCCCTTGGAATTGCCTCCGAGCAAATCTAAAACTAACAGTCTGCAGACCAAAGGGCTATCTAACAAGAAAGCTTTTGAGGCATTAATTAACTCAAAAAAATCATTAACGAAAGCAGAGGTTAAACATTTAATTGATAGAATGTCGACGGACAAACCAATCAACAAGAAAAATTCTCCGAGTGGGGTGTTAATCAACTCCAAAATGCAAGCTCTCGAAAACGAGAACAGAGATTTAAAGAAGAAAATCAAAGAACTGGAAGAGTTAATTAAAAAGCAAATTTCATCAGCAACGGCAACAGTAGTCAGTGACGTCGAAATGGAAGAAAGTGACGGTGACAATCGTAATTGGACGGAGGTCTCAAGGAAAAGAAAAGCAGGAAAAGAATCTGTAGTGCCTCAATCAAATAAAAAGCTACTGACTTGTCAACCAATAGGAAAAGAGGAACCTAAAAAAATAACTACTTCGAAGGTGGAGAAGACTTTAGTAAAAGAAAAATGTCCACCAATTTCAATCAAGAACGACATCGCGGTACAGATAATCCAAATAATGAAAACCTTTTCGAAACATTTCGAAATCAAAAGAAGACCTGGCTCAAATATGTCAAATATAATCACCCAATCCATGGATGATTATAAAAAAACAATTACCAAATTAAAAGAAAGGAAGATGAATTCTTTACATTTACTCCAAAATGTGAAAAACATCAAACATTTCTTCTTAAAGGGTTGGCTCTAGAGACGAGTGAAGAAATTGTCAAAGAAGAACTAAATAATTATAAAAATGTAAAATTCACAAAAATAGAGCGATTCGTAACCAAAAAATCCAAGGACGAAAAGAAAACTCTTCCCATGTTCTTAATCCAAATAAGCCCGGATAGCAAATTTAAAGACCTAAAGGAAATTAAAACTATATTTCATCAAAGGATTCACTGGGAAAGCATAAAAAAACAACAAATGATGCAATGTTACAATTGCCAACGTATGGGTCACTCATCTCACTCATGCACCATGGAATGGATGTGTCAAATGTGACAAAAAACACGAAAAACAAACTATAAAAGAACTTCGAGCATTTTTAGGTATGCTTAATTTCTACCGACGCCACCTAAAAAATGCCGCAGAAGAACAAACTTTACTTGCAGAATACCTAAAAGGAGCTACTAAAAATGATAAAAGACCAGTCCCTTGGACTGAAGAATCTATAAATAAATTTAACAAATGCAAAGAAGCTCTTACGACAGAAACACTTCTAACTCATCCTAAAAAAGATGCCAAATTGGGCCTATTCACGGATGCATCAGATTTTGGAATTGGAGGAGTACTTAACCAAGAAGAAAATGGAAATTGGAAACCAATGCATATTTCTCGAAAAAATTAAGCGATTCGGAAAGAAACTATTCCGCGTATGACCAAGAACTATTAGCGATTTATTTATCAATCAAGAACTTTAGACATTTCCTCGAAGATTGAGATTTTTAATATATACAGATCATAAACCTTTAATATATGCATTTAAGCAAAGAAATGAAAAGGCATCTTCCCGCCAACTAAGACATCTACAATTCATATCAGAATTTTCAACAAACATCCAACATATCAAAGGCAACGAAAATATCATTGCGGATACCCTCTCTAGAATTGAAGAGATATGAAGCTGTAACCAAGGACTATACGAAGGGCCTCAGTGAAGCTGATCAAGTAATTTTAATTGACTGTGGACAATCTCCAGAAGGTCTTTTAAATCATATGGTTGCCAAAACATCAATCCAGAATCACTCCTGCTGAGCTTAAAGATATATGTTCCGGGGCTCAATTTGACTTTGAAAAACTAATGGCTGATTTTAGCAAAATGTGTGATGATTATAGCACTAAAATAACATCAACTGAACGGTCCTTTTCATTAGGTTTTAGTGCAAAGGTCATTTTTAGTATTGGGCCAGAGTCTAGATCAGTCAAACGAAAGGACAATGATAAAAATTGGAAAATTAAATTTCTTAACCCCAAAAATATCCAAGATGGCACTCAATATAGACCCACATGCGTAAACATTGCAACATTCAAAAACGATAATGCTCCCTCATCAATGTTTTCAGACAATAGGAGGATGGTTATGTCTGTTAAACAAGCTGGTTTAATAGCTGTACATAAACTATGGACAGCAGCAGCAACTATGAATGCAGTGAGGAATTTGAAAGATAAAGGTGTTGCTAGACAAATAGTTCAAAAGACTATGAAGTAGTATATTGCTCATAAGCACATCTTTAATAGGGCAGTGTTTGAGCAAGATCAAATCTCCCGCAAATTGAATATTTTGAAATACAATCGTATTGTGAATATATCCTGACTCTGCTTCAGCAAGTACAAACAGTTTGACTCAAAAACGAGCTCTTTTCAATAGTATGTACTGTATCCATGACAGTCTGCCTTTGAAAAGCATCAAACTTTCATCAATGCTTAGATCTCTTTCGGGTGTATAGCAAGTTGAAAATTTTTTCATCAACTCAGAAAAAACGGGCCATATTTTTCTAAGTTTCGGATTTGGATGTGAACTTTCGTCAAAATTATCATTATCCGAAAAGTGCAAAAACTTCATGATGAGCTGGAAACGATTTCTACTCATGAATTTTCCAAAAATTGGCGTTTCGATCAGTTTGTTTTTAGACCAGTAAAGAGCAATTTCTGGTTTTACTGTTTTACCTTGTAAAATCATTATACCTAGAAAAACATATATTTCCCCTGAATCTGTTGGATACCACAACTTTGTTCTTGATTTCTCTTTAGTAGGATGTTTCTTGATATATTGGTCTGCAAAACGGTTAGTTTCAGTAACAATATGGAGCACCAGCTCCTCATCAAAAAATAATTCAAAAAAGAGAAGTGGATTCGAAATAGGGTTTCTGATTATTCGAGCTTTTTACTATTTGCAAATATCGGTTAATAGAACCTTACTATTCGCAAATAACAAATAATATTCGAATAGTTTCGTTTTTGTAGTTTTTTTTTTAATTTTGGTTGTTTTTTTCACTAACTATTCTATTACTCGTGTTTTCTTATTATAAATTAAATAAAACTTATAGTTGTGAATTACAAACGGATAAAATTTTTGAATTCAAAATTTAGCGGGCATACTTTAGTACACATACATGCCGCATGTATGTGTACTAATGAAGCTTACGGTTAACGGTTATTTATGGTTATATATTCTCTTAGAAAATACAGACGATTAATAAGAAAAAAGTTATTTATTAGAATTCCTGTTAGAATTACGAGAATTGTAAGTTGTAATTACGTAATTATTGTTCTAGAATTAAAATTCAATAATATTTTTTTAAAAAATGCAAAATATTTGAGTATTTACATAATTCAAATTTAATTGTTAAAAATTTCTTGTACAAAATCGAATACATGTTTTTTCACGTTGTATCATTGTATATAAATACACATTGCTTCACAGTAGAAGCATGCATACTCAAATCTTATGATTTCACTTCACGTAAATTTTTCGATTGAATTTTTAATTTGAGTTGATTGCAATATAATAAAATTTTTTTTTATTTTGCTAAAAATTGTGCATTTAAATTTTTTCAGTACAAAAATGAATTCAAGTAAAAGCAAATCAAAGGTATGGAAACACTTTACATTAGATCCAAATGACGAAACAAAAACTGTATGCAAGGAATGTAATACAAAATTGTCGTATACAGGAAGAGGAACAAGCAGCATGAAAAATCACTTGTTTCTGAAGCACAAAATTGATTTGGATTTGCAGGAGTCAGAAAGCCAACCACTTCAAGCAAAAAAACATAAAAAACTCTTCAAGATTTCATCAAAAAAGAATCTTTAGAAGAGATTGTTGCAAAACTAGCAGCTAAAGATAGATTTTCAATTAATGTGATAACTAAATCAGATTTCATACGTCAGAAAATTGGCGAATCAGGAAAAGTGTTGCCAAAAAATCCTTCCGATGTAATGACATTAGTTCATAATTTTTACGAAGCAACTAAAGCAGAGTTGAAAACAAAATTGAAAAGTATGCTTGCGAACAACAAAAAATTCAGTTTAACAATGGACGAATGGACTAGCTTAAAAATGAGAAAATATTTGAATATAAATCTTCATACACATGATGGAGATTTTTTTAATCTTGGTTTGGTTCGCATTCCTCGTCGTGCAGATTCAAAAACATTGCAAATGTTAGTTCTTGAACATCTAAGATCGTTTTACATCAATTTTGATATTGATATTGTGGCTTGCACAACGGATGGCGCCGCTGTTATGGTAAAATTAGGCAGGGAATCACCTACAATCACCCAATTGTGTTATAATCACGCGTTACATTTGGCTGTAATTGACGATATGACTGAAAACTCGGAGGTTGTTGATAATGAAGAGTCGTCTCCAGATTCTACTGATGATGAAAATTATGAGTCCAATTATGACATGGCTATTGATAACCAGTCATCATCACTTAATTTTTCATCTTTAATGAAATTAAAGCTGGAACCTCTACGTAAAGTAGTTAAATACTTTAAAAAATCGACCGTTAAAAACAATGTACTACAACAACACGTACTCGAACAACATAAAAAACCATTGGAATTGTTACTAGATGTTAAAACGCGTTGGAATTCCATCGATACGATGTTAGAGCGCGCGTTATTACTTCAAAATAGTATAAAAAATGTGCTTGAAGATTTAGATAGTATTCGTCTGTACGATAGCTTAGATTTTGATTTTTACGCTAATCTTGTGGAAGTATTAAAACCAATAAAACTGACTGTTGAAGCGTTAAGTCGCTCAGATGCAAATTTACTTACAGCTGAAGGCGCTATTAATTTTTTGTACAAAAAATTGTCAGATATTGGAACTGATTTATCAGAACGATTTCTCGAAAGAGTAAAAATCAGAATTAATGAACGACGCAATGATGATTTGATTAAGTTGATGCAATTCACATACGCCCCTCCATCCACACAATCATGTCAAATGGTGGATGCTGCTATTGAACTTTTAAATCGCTTATATCCTCTTGAAAACAACGATGATGGCAACCAAAGTAATGAAGTTATAGAAACTACATCCCCAGACAATGAATTTGCCAGTCTTTTAGATGAAATGAATTCATTTATCGCAAAAACAACCGAAGAAAAACAAAGTTCAACTGGTTTTGATAAACTTAAATAAGAGTTTAATTTATTCAAAGTCACAGGCAAAAAAACGGAAAATATCGGATTATTACAAAATTCATTAAAAACAATCCGTCAATCGGAAAGAATTTTTTCGTTATCGGCTAATTTTTGTACAAAAATAAGATCTAGATTATCAGACAAATCTTTGAATGCATTAGTATTCCTAAAATCCTATTTTTTAAATAAATAAAGAATATTTTGGAATAAATTTAGTTGTTTTTTTTTAAAAAAATTAATTGGTGTCTTCCCATTATGCATAATTCCTGTTATGCATAATTTTATTATATACCATTTTAGTCAAAAAAAAAATCACGTGAATAACCTAAAGAATTAATAATCTATAATATCAAAGTTCTTATAAATATCATATGAATAATAAAATTAAAATATTTATTAATTAATGACTATTTATTCAATTTTAAATTTAATGACATTACTTACACCATCCATATATAGAGAAAGCTGAAATTCTGGCTGCTCAATAAATTGTAATTTAAGAGAATCAATTTTTTGATCAGCTAAAACATATTTTCTTTCCTTTTTTTACCCGGTTGTCTGGCTCTTATTCTATCTGATTCAAATTCACACTCAAATTTGAAAGTTTGCTAAGAAACCAGGAATTATGCATAATGGGATGGAACCACTTAATTTTCTCACAAAAATAAAAAAAAAACCAAAATTATTTGCAAATAATTGACAACAATTCGCAAATAACGAATAGTGAATTTTGAGCATTTATTCGCAAATATCGGTTACGAATATATTCGAACCAGAAACCCTAATTCGAAACATCAGTTATATCTCTCTGTATTCCTGGTTGCCCCGAAAATGGAAAGCGTGGAGGCGGCACAGGTAAATTTTTTATATCTAATCGTATCCAACGTCGGGCTTCTTGCAAATAGTCGCAATCGGAATCTTCTTCATCGGATGAAATGTCATATTCCGACGTTTCTGATCCTGAAGTTGAAGGAAAATAGTCATCCAGCTCATTGTCCTCACTATCAGACATATTCGACAAAAAATAAAAAGCTTTTATAAAACACTCTAACGAAAATGGAAGCGAAAGAATAAAAAGTTACGAACTACTCGAAAAGAAGCACAAATAATAACTGCAACGTATGGAACAAAAGCAACAGGAAATATTCCCCTCTCTAATTCGCCCCGCCCCTTCTTTGAAATAGGCAAGTCCATCGTAAACATTGTCAAGGACATTCTATTGCATTCCAAAGCCATGGGTCTAGCTTTACCGATAGCAGAGCATTGCAGGGAAGCGTACTTCGGAAAGCCGAATATATACGCCCGGGGCAGTCAACGCATCGGCTTAGCGCGGTGTATATATCGCCCGCGGCAGGCGAGGGGTTAATAGGGTAGTGTTTGAGCAAGATCAAATCTCCCGCAAATTGAATATTTTGAAATTTTGAAATGTCTAAGGTCAGAGGAGACAAGACCGTGTGCCGTCTAGTGTTTTCTGGGTCTTTGGGGGCTACTTTGGTCAGTTCATTCCACGTGGACAGACTGTCTATTTGTGCTTGACTTTCGTAGGGTAAGGTCATATTGGAAGACCTGTCTAATTGTTTTTCTTATTCGAACAGAAACCATTTAGGTTTGTAAAATTCTCCTTTCTTTAATTCTCGCTGCTCAGGTTAAATTGGAATTGATATTGTAAGAGAAATTTCAATTTAAAATTTTAAGAGGAAGTATGATGCTGCCTTTAGTTCGCCAAGGCGCCGTAAACGCCTCAGATTGGACCTGATGTTAGCTTCCTGTTCATTATGCTTGCGACCACCATTCTGACTATTACGTTTATGTTTATGTATTATAAAATAATAAAAAGCTCTTAAGAAGTAGATAATTTTTTTTAATTAAATTGCCTACAGATTTCAGAAGTGGGATAATAGTGACTCCTGGATATTCTAACTTATTCATATATCCAATATCCAATATAGCCAGCTTAGCAGATTTCGAAGAAGTAAAAAGAAGAATTCTGAATGCTGATGCGAAACAAGTCCGTTCACTCTTCTCAATTATTTATGGAAATGAATTGAGATTAAATAGAAGAAAATTACTGGCATTTCAAGGATTTGATGATATAGAAGAAGATTCAGAGGTATTTAATCAAATGATTAATAAAATATTAAAAGACATTCAGACTCCACGAGAGCCTCTTGATGAAAAATTTATACATGGTTTCAGCTCTGTTAATTATGAACAGTTGTTGAATTGCTGTTTTTTATTAAATTTAAAACATGAAGCAACTTCAATAAAAACAGCTGAAATTATTTTACTATTCCTAATAAATTTTAATAACCCTGGAGAAATTGAAGAAGAAGAAGAAAATACAAGTAGCCATTCAGAGACTCCACGAGAGCCTCTTGATGAAAAATTTATACATGGTTTCAGCTCTGTTCAAGTCAGTTCTCATCAACATATTCCTTTTAGAGATATTGAAGACTCTATCAGAAAATTTGCATCAGAAGATAATTATCCAATAGAGACATGGTTTTCTATTTTGAGGAAATGGCAACTATTGCTAATTGGACGGATCTAGAAAAATTGATTTATGGTAGGAAATCATTAGATGGCGTTGCCAAGACTTTTATTTCAAGTGAAAAAGTTCTTTCTTCATATTTGATTTTTAAGAATATTTTATTAAATGAATTTAAAAGAAAAATTAGTTCAGCTGAAATACACTCGATGTTGAGTAATAGAAAAAAAAAATATAAATGAATCATTACAACAATATTATATGGAGATGAAAGAAATTGGTTCAAGAATTAAAATTGAGGAAGATTCATTAATTAATTATATTGTTGATGGTATACCTGAGAAGCACATGAACAAATTAAGCCTCTATGAATCTAAAACTTTAAAGGAATTAAAATCGAAATTGGATATTTTTGCTAAAATTAAATCAAAAGAATCTTTAGTTTCCAAGAATGTTTCAGGAACCTCCAGTAAATCTACAATTCCAGATTCAACATTTATAATTAAAACATGTTTTAATTGTAACAAGCCAGGACATAGGATCAAAGACTGCAAAGTTCCAAAAAGGGAAAAAGGATCATGCTATTTATGTGGATCAAAAGATCATCTGGTGAACACATGTCCCAAGAAAAAAACTCCATCTATACATTGTCTAGGTAATCCTTATATAATTTATTCCTCCATTAGTGTTAACAATCAAGCAAATGACCACTTAATTTATAATATTGAAACATTAATTGATACTGGTAGTAGTGCTAGTTTAATCAAATCTAAATTTGTTCCAAATGAATGTATGGATACAAATTTTTTTAAGCCAACACTTTTTGGTGCGAATTCTAGCCCAATAAACATTTTAGGAAATTTCAAGAGTATTATGAGTATATGTGGACATTCCTTCAATGTTAATTTATTAGTGGTGCCGGATCAAACCATTTCAAGTGGTATTCTTTTAGGACGTGATTTTATTATCCAATCTAAAATTGAAATAACTTTTACTCAATTAGGTTTGACAATTAAAATTCCTGATAATGTTAGCCCATTAAATGAAATTTCTCCACCTGTAAAAAATGAATTATTATTAATAGATGAAAATGCTTTTGATGGCCAAGAAATGAAGTATCTTGTAAACCCGGAGATAAGTGTAAAAGACCGTTTTAAATTAGATTCTATAATAAATAAATTTGTAAATTCTCCCCAAAGTAAGTCATATGAACCTCCATTAGATTATGAAGCAGATATTTTGATTAAGCCAAATCACAATCCGTTTAATTTTTCTCCAAGACGTTTGTCTTATTTTGAACAAAAACAATTAAGAAATATTTTAGATAAGTTGCTCGATCAAGGTATAATTAAAGAGAGTAATTCTCCCTATGCATCACCTATAGTATTAGTAAAGAAAAAATCTGGTGATATGAGGCTTTGTGTTGATTTTAGGGAACTAAATAAATTAGTAATTCGCGATAGATACCCTTTACCTTTTATAGATGACGAAATAGACAAATTAAAAAATAAAAGATATTTTACTAAACTAGATTTATGTAATGCGTTCCACCATATTAAACTTTCTGAAAAATCCACTCAATATACTTCCTTTGTTACGTCTATGGGACAATTCCATTACCTTCGATTACCATTTGGCTACTGCAACAGTCCGAGTATTTTTTTGCATAGCATTTTTTCGGATTTGTTGTGTGAAGCTAAAATATGTATTTTCATAAACGATATTTTAATACCATCCGAGACATTAGAAGAAAATTTTACTATTCTAGAAATAGTTATGGATAAATTAAAAATAAATAACTTGGTTTTAAATTTAGAAAAATGTCATTTTCTCATGACTAGCATAAATTATCTAGGTTACACCATTAGCTTACAAGGTATTTCTGCGACACTAGAACATATAGATTCCGTTTTTAGATTCCCTATTCCTAATAATGCCAAACAATTGCATAGTTTTATGGGATTAATAAGTTATTTTCGAAGATTCATTCAAAATTTTTCAGTTATTGCAAAGCCATTATATGATTTATTAAAAAAAAATTCTATTTTCCAATTTTGCTCTGAACATTTAGAAACATTTTAGAAACTCAAGAATTGTCTTGTTAGTCAGCATGTACTTTCAATATATTCTCCGATTGTAGAAACAGAGTTGCACTGTGATGCATCGTCAGATGGTTATGGTGCGGTTCTCCTTCAAAAGCAGTCGGATAGTAAATTACATCCTATTTCATATTTCAGTAGGACTACGGAACATGAATCAAAATACCATAGTTATGAGCTTGAATGTTTAGCTATCATTTATGCACTTAAACGAAATCATGTCATTGTTTTATTTGTTTTCATCTTAAACATAGTTGTATACTGATTTATATCTTTTTATCTTTTTTACACATTACATCATTTATAAATATATCAGAAAACGAAATGGAATTTGTTTTATTTATTAATTATTTCTTTATACCTTAAGGAGATTTAGGTGGGTTAAATTGATTGTGGTTTGGAGAGCTTCCAGTGTTTTTATTTCTTATTTTATTTAAATAAGAATCTTCTTTTTTAAAAAATAAAGTTAGCTGGCGACCTTGACAAACTGTTTTTAAATTAAATATAATAAAACCTTGTTAACGCAAAGAAGGAAATTGATTTATGCATGGAAGCATATTTTCAATTGGGATCTTTTTTGCGTTAATATAATAAATTTTGGCGAGTCGTGGACAGGACTGGAAGTGTCTCTAATCAGGTTAGTTTTTTCTCATTTGCTTTTCCTTTTGGTTTTGATTTTTGACTATATTCTGATATATTTATATATACATAATTGAAATAATGGCTGATATGGAAGCTCGATTGAACCAAAACAGCATTGAGATAAAAAAATTGGCCAGAGCAGCAAGAATTAAAGAATTATTATTCGCGGAGTTGACCAGCACAAATAGCTCGGGAATTCAGGCTTTAGTTGCTGAAACTAAAGATTTGATTTTGCAACTTCTGTTGCAAAATAATATTTTTGAAAAGGGTGTAGATGATCAGTGTGAAAACATGTTGCAAAACACTGATCGTCACATCCTATCGTTTAATAAATGTGTTTTAAATGACCCACATCAACCAACAATAAAGCAGAAGTTGGTATTGGGTTTAGCTGCAAATAATATTAATTTGCCAAAGATCCAATTACCAACTTTTACAGGGGAATACGTGTATTATTTGCCCTTTACGAATCAATTCAACGCGGCAATAGGATCCAACCCCTCTTTGAGCGCAGCACAAAAGCTGCAATATCTGAAAGGCTACTTGGGACCCAAGGCATTGGACACGATTCGGTATCTTCCGTCGACCGACGAGAACTACATCCCAGCGAGGGACATTCTGCGCAAGTCCTTTTACAAGTATAGGGATTTGGTCTTCGACCTCATTGAAAAAGTATTCAACTTGGAGCCAATTTTAACTCCCTCGAGTGAAAATTATAATAAATTAATCTCGATGGTGAGAGAAATTATTGCACAGTTGGACTCTTTACAGATAAATACGGTTGAGTCCAATCCCTATCTGGTGTATGCAGTTTTGTCTAAACTGGATCCAGATGCGAGGTCGAGATTCATCTTCCCTTTGAAAACCGAAGAAATCCCGGCCTTGGATATTTTGCTTGACTTTCTTAGACAACTTGCTGATTCCGTAAGAGGTCGAGAAACGCCACGGGAAGATAAACCAGTGTTAAACATTGTAAAAAAAGGAGAGTATTAAATACCTTTAATATTTTAAAGTCTAAGTGTAAATTATGTGATCAAGGCAGTCACTTTTTGAACAAGTGTACAAAATTTATGAATTTTTCACCTTTAGAAAGATATTTTTTTGTAAAATCTAATCATCTATGTTTCAAATGTTTTTCAGAGAAACAAAGATCAAATTTGGAGATTGTAAAATTTGTAAGAGGTCGCATAATTCTCCTGCATTTTGGAAAGAGAAACCTTCAATGGACCTCAATAAGAAACAGACTTTTGGAAACACGCAATCTGGGCAGCAATCTCCTAAAAATGGTAAAACTGAATCCCCATCCCTCTCTCCTAGTCCCACTAGTACAAACAATTATTTTTGCAAAAATAGTACGCCAACGCAAATTAAAGATGAGTTGGACTCTGTGTATGGGAACTCTACACCATCATTTACCACAGTTAAATTTTGGGCAGCTGAGTTTAAACGTGGCCGTAAGAGCTTGGGAGACGATGATCGTTCGGGACGTCCAAAAACTTCAACTTCTGACGATAACATTGCTAAAGTTCACGAAATGGTGTTAGACGACCGCCGAATCAAAGTGAGAGAGATAGCAGTGTCCAAATGTCCAAAGAACGTGTTTGTCACATATTAAAAGAAGAGTTAGGCATGAGAAAGCTGTCTGCGCGTTGGGTGCCGCATTTGCTCACGTTAGACCAAAAACGTGTTCGAATGAACATTTCCAACGCTCTGTTGGCGCTGTTTAGGCGTAATAAATCCGAGTTTTTGCGCCAATTAATTACTGTAGATGAAACTTAGATACACTATTATACGCCGAAACAAAACTACAGTCAAAACAGTGGACTGCAAAGGGAGAACCAGCTCCAAAAAAAGCAAAAACTGTTTTTTCGGCTGGGAAAGTGATGGCGACTGTTTTTTGGGATAGTAATGGAGTTCTTTTAATTGATTATCTTCAAAAAGGAAAAACCATTACAGGAGCATACTACGCATCATTACTTGACGAGCTGAAGGCACAAATTGAGGAAAAACGACCCCCAAAAGTGCCATTCGACCATGACAAAACACCAGCTCACTCATCCGCAATCGCCACAGTAAAACTGGGCGAATTACACTACGAATTGCTGCCTCATCCACCCTATTCTCCAGATTTGGCCCCATACGATTTCTATTTCCAAACATGAAAAATGGCTCGGCGGAAAGTGATTCACGTCAAATGAGGAAGTCATTGCGGAGTTCGACAAATCATATTTTTTGAATGGCTTGAAAAAGTTAAAATATCGCTGGACAAAATGTATCAAGCTGAAAGGAGACTATATTGAGAAATAAATTATAAAGAGTAAAAAAGTGCGTTTCTTGACTTACACAGGTACTTATCATACAGTCCTCGTACTTCATAATGTGTTCCTCCCTTGGCGGAGCATAAATAGGGCATTCTATAAGGAAGTGTTACAAATTCTCCTTTTTAGCTAAATTGTACAGGGTGTAGACTTGATTTGGGTCAAATATGTATCCTTTTCTTCCCAGGTAGAATAATAATTGGCAAGTGTCTGTCAAATGCTCTCTTAAAATCTATGAAGACCCAGAATAATTTACTTCCTCTCAACCTGAGTTTGATGTTTATCAGGGAGTTAAGGATAAAGTTTATCCGCACAACCGCGACCCCATTTGAAGCCGGACTCACATTCGGGTATTTTTCGTTATCTTCGGCCCAACCATATATCCTAGACGCAATAATCTAATAACTTTTCACAATTCCGAGATGCTTGTCGTTGTACTTAAATGTCAGCTCACCCAAGACTCTCCTTCCCCATTGGAAGTAAAAAAAAAAGTGTTTATCCTGTAGAACACCACGATCAAAACCAACCTACGGAGATCTTTTGCCATCTATTTTGATCACAAAGTCGGCGTCCTCTTAAAAAGACCTCAGGAATTTTTCTACTAAGACTAATATGGAGAAGTTTTGCTTATAAGATGTTGTGTTCCACACTATCAAAAGCTCGTTTAAAATCACAAACGCAACAAACAACCTCCCCTCCCCCACCGAGTCTTAGTTCATTCCTACTAAGGAAGATAAAAGGAATATCCCGACACCCTCTACCTTTCCTTTTCTAGTCTGACTTTCCGAGAAAATCCCTCCATCCGAAGCCTATAAATAGTCTCTTTTTTAAGACTTGCGTAAAGATCTTGCTAAGTGAGTTCTTTCTATAGTTGTCCTCCATAATTTGGTCACCTTTTTTGTGTATCAATTTTAAGATTGATTTCGACTATGAAGAAGGGGCCTCTCTTCTTCCATTATTTTGATTAAACAAGGCTCCTCCCTTTCTTGGGCAGCCCCCCCCCCAAATGTTTTCCAACCAATAAAGCAATACACCCACTTGGTCTTCTTCTAGACTTAGCCTTAATGACATCAGAATAAAATAGGTCGTAATGTCGATAAATAATATCACCGAACACCGGCGTGACAGCACACTTATATCTCACAATGTCCAATGACGTCGCACTTTCTCGACCAGACGAGACTCTCTTGTTAATCATTCTTCAGGAAATTATCCCTGGGAGTTCCAGGTTCAGACTCCGTTAGGCCGAGATCATTCAACCCCAAAAACCTACAAGTCTGCCGGGTACCCATAACCAATAGTCAGGACAGGACTCGACCCGTAGCAGGAATAGTGAACAACATCTATCCAAAGCCTTATGATTCACGGTCCCAAGTTCCGCCCTCGTACAATTCGCATATTTAATCACCAACACCT
Source organism: Labia minor (assembly GCA_963082975.1). Taxonomy (NCBI): domain Eukaryota; kingdom Metazoa; phylum Arthropoda; class Insecta; order Dermaptera; family Spongiphoridae; genus Labia; species Labia minor. Next base: position 18,214,653 of record OY720345.1, read on the forward strand.
CCTAGCAGTCCTTGGCCACCCACAGAGCGTGAACACATGGGATCTCTCATAACAATTGCTCGGTCTATGACCTAACCCCAAACACCTGAAGCACTGGACATTGTAGATGGTCGCTTATGGGGCAGAGATACCAACCCATACACTCTCTCCAGTGACTGTAATTTCCTTCTAATCATTAGATAGCACTCAATCACAGGGAAAGTTACCTCACGATCTCTAGTTGGATAAATTAAAAAAATCTTAACTTTCTCTTTGTCGTTTAGATTTTCAGCTAGAGATCTCTTCAACTCCGGCCCCCTCAAATTAGAAGGAAGGTTTCTCACCAATAACCTAAAATTAATAAAAGGGAAAATATCATATTAATTCTTTGAATAAAGTTAATAAAACAAAAGTTATCATATTAATACATTGACTAAAGTTAATAAAAATGAAAAATTTCATATTACTACTTTGAGTTATGATAAAAAAGTAAAAAAAAAAATATTTATACATTGGTTCAAGTTAATAAAACAAAAGAAAACCATATTAATACTATGACTAAACATGATAAAATAAAAAAATAACTAAAGTCAATAAAACGAAAAATATCATATTATTCATTTGACTAAAGTCGATATAACGAAAAAAATTGTATTAATACTTTTCTCTAAAGCTAATAAAACAAAAATATCATAAAGTTAATTATAAAAAAAATACATTGTCTAATGAAAATTTAACAAAAATACTCTAATAATTAGTTTGACTAAATCCAAACAAACGAAAAATATCATACTAATATTTTGTCTAAAGTTAATAAAATGAAAAATATCATAATAATTTTTAGATTTTAGCTTATATAACGAAAAAAAATATTGGTAATTTGTAGTTCTATTATAAAACAAAAGAATATTGGGTTTAATTATAGTTACAAGATTATTTTTTTGTAATATTACCTAAAGTCAAAATATTAATAGGATATTTTTCGTTTTTTTAACTTTGCTCAAAGTATAATCCAAAAAATATCATATTAATACTTTGTCTAAAGTTAATAAAATGAAAATTATTATAATATTACTTTGACTAAAGTCAAGAAAACATTTTTTAAAAATACATTTAACGTTTATCATCCGAAGAAGCGATTGAGGCCTTCAAAACGCATGTTTTAAAACTACCATCTTCTGGACTGGAAAAAATGCTTTGAAGGATGGTTCAATCGTATGAAAAAGTGTATAAAGGCGACTATTTTGAAAAGCAATAAAAATCTTTTTCATCAAATTCAATTGTTTATTTTTTCATTCTCAATACACAAATAGTAACCCTCGTATAGGACGCTAATAATAAAACGCTTGAAATTGCATTTTCCACATTCATTATTTTTGTTATTTGATTTGAAGAAATATGCTGTCTAAGCCCATCAAACACTTTTAAAAACTTATAGTGATGTTGCTCCGTTATATCTCCATTTTCGATTTTGGTTTCAATGATTTAAAAGGGTAATTTTGATGTCAATGACAAATAACGGCCTGGAGGGCCAAAAAAGTTCGAATATAATTAATTGCAAGACTTATTGGGCGTGAACCCAGCTCAAACTCTTAAACAACTTTCAGACGGCTTAACAGTTTATAAATCAACTATTTCGAGACGTTTACATGCAATGGGAAAGATCCAAAAGGAGGGAATATGGATATTATACGAATTGACTGAAAATAATATTTCTATGCGTTTTAAAATCACGAAAAGAAGTTTTCTGTGGAGTATTGTGACTGACGATGAAAAGTGGATCTTCTACGACAATCCCAAGCGTAAGAGTAATTGGTTAGTCCAGGAGAGCCATCCACATCGACACCGAAGCGGAATATTCATTGACATAAGTCTTGCTGTGCATATGGTGGGATCAGCAAGGTGTAATGTATTACGTGGTGCTAAAACCTAATGAAAATGTAACTGCAGATATCTAGCAATATCAATGAACAAATTGAATGAAGTATTATTGCAAAAAGATCAGCAATTCCGAGTAACAACAGCGAAGTATTCCTCTTGCATGACAACGCTCGGCCACACTTTGATATAGTTGTAAAGGATACACCGTTGCAGCTCGAATGGGAACTTCTGCCGCACCCAGCGTACTCACCTGACATAGCACCTTCAGATTACCACTCGATGCAGCATGGCTTGGCTGGCATAGTTTCGAAATGCTGAAGTGCGAAAATGGATCGATGATTGGATCACTGTCAATCCAACATCGTTCTTTCGACACGGTATCGCTATGTTGCAAGAAAGATGAGTAAAAGTTGTAGAAAATGATGGAAAATATTTTGATTAATATATATTGTTCTGAATAAATGACTTTTTAAAGTAATAAATTGATCAGAATACCTGGAACCATCTAATATATGCTCTACTACGCTTTTACATTTGTAATCAACTATCATGTTGGCATTCTTGGGCCCTTTTAATTAACCTCCTGATTTCTCCAGAGATGAAATTGTAGCTTCTTCAGTAAATTGCATAATTTTTCTGAAAAGTATTCTCCCTTAAAAAAACATCACGTATTTGAGTAGACAATCAATTAATTTTTGTCTTCAGAGAGATATTAGAGTAAGAATATTCAGAATTAAAAATTCGTTTCCTGCAAACTGTCAATCTTCCTTTTACTCTAATTTTTTCCTTCATTTCTTTTTTCCTTTGCCTCTCAATAGATTGTTTATTTTCAATCTTTTCTATTTCATTTTTCTGTTTCTTCTTATTTCAAATGTACTCCTGACAAAGTTTCCTGACACAACTGCTGACATCTTTTCCTTTGTCTTTCTTTTATCTCCGAAGAATTGCTTCATATATGAAAAATAAGTTTGTGGCGTCACACAAGGCGTCCCTATCAATCATGCTCGAACTCGAACGCTCGAGAATATTCTAGACGCGCGCATATAGCTCCGCCTCCGGGCACGCCCTACAGGGCGGACCAGAGGCAAGCGCTGGGGCTATATAAAGGCAGCTCGACACCAGTCCAGCACCCAGTCCCATCCTCACCTTCCCGGCTTGTGGGGAGTAGGCAGATTGAGATTCCGCAAGCCACTACTACCCTCCGGTCCATTGGCACCGTACGCTGACCAATTCACCGGTCAACGCACCTCGTCGACTGACCGTCCCCCGGCTCATCGTCCATGGATCGTCCTCCAGTAAGTCGTCTACGAGTCGCCCTGCGGTCAACCGCTCATCGGCCACGAGTCGCCCTCCGGCCCCCGCACACTGCTCACGGACCATCCTCCGACTCGGTCGCATCGCTCACCGACCGCCCAGGGCCAGCACTCCGAGAGGACTTCGTACTCTGGGTCCCACACCGACGATCCGCCTATGGCCGACTTCAACTAATGTGTGACCACCAACTTTGTAACCTCTACTCCCGAACACGTCAACAATAAATAAATACTGATTCTATAAACTACTTCAGCCTTTCATTGCCCCCTTGATCCTGCTGGCCTCAAGTTTTTTGAATGAAATGGGGATTTTATCTAATTAGGAACATGTGTTATGTTAATTTAAGATATGAATGCTCGTGGGTTGGAGGCCATTTACCCGATATGTTATTCTATACATAACTTACTGTAGACTTAATGATCCAATAAAAAAATTTACAATTTTTGATTATAAACCTGCCTTTTTATCAAATTCACTTATGAAAATTAGGGGATACTTATAAAAAATTTGTTAGATTTATTTAAAATTTAATTTAATTATTAGATGAGAATTAGTTATTTTTAGATTTAATTAAAGTTAAATATATATATATATATATATATATAATCGACAATAGCATTAAATATGTTAATTTTAATCGAAAACCATTGGAAAACTATTATCAATTAAATAGGGCATTTAGGACAAACAAAATTTGGATGGACAGAGAACGTGAGATTGCTTATCCCAATATTCAATATGACTCAATTTGATTAAATCATCTCAAAATATATTATTTATATATTCTAAAACAAAAATAATTAATTCTAAATTTAAACAACAAATATAAGATATATTAATAGTTCTTAAATTATTTTATTAAATAGAATAGACCAGGGATGGCGAACCTTTTTCAATTTCCGGCCTCAAAATTATATAGAATCTTTTTGAAGTAACGTACCACAAAATTGTCATAAATTTTTTCTCCACCACCTTTACCCATTTTAACGTTAATATATAATCGAATATTTTTGTACAACTTTCTTGTATAAAAGGGTTATAAATTTAAATATTAAATTTTATACCGAAAAAATAAAATGATTATTAAAAAATTTGGAATTTATTTGTGGTAAAAATTTATCTATCCTAAAAATTGTTTATTTTTTTCATTTTTATTTTATTCAAATTCTTTAATTGATTTTAGATTATAATGGTGTGGACTCACTATATTATTTCCAATATTTAACTGAATTTTAGACAAATGCACATTTAGACATTTTTAAAAGAAATTTTTATTTGATTATCCTAATAACTTTCTATCTCAGATGATATTCAAAATTTTTAGAAATTAATAAGTTATCATCATAATCAGTGGCGTAGTGTGATCTATTATGTTGGAGGGGGGCAGGGGAGGGGGCTCCCACAGAAAATTTTTGACAAAATAAATTATTTATTTATTCATAACGTTTAGACTATAATTACACGTAATTTAAAGATGTTTTTTTACTTTTGGGTTCTCAGTTACAAAACTAATCACTTTTAAATTTATTTTTTGCATAGTGTTTGGGGGGGGGGGGGGGGGCAGCCCGACGCCACTGATCACAATGAAAAAAGTTATAATTATCAAAAAAATAATCTTGTCTATTGTGCGTGCCATCAAAATTTTCAAACATGCCATAGGTTCGCCATCTCTGGAATAGATGACATTTAGTAAAACAATAAAATAAAAATAACTATTTTACTTTACAAACATTTTTTAAACATTTTACTTTTGATTTTATTATTATAATTCAATTACTGTAGAAGTAATTTGTAATAAAGCCAAAATTCTAGTGATGCTATCAGGATGATTTAATTGGTCATCAGGGACTTAATAAAAAACAGTAAATATAATAAAAATATAATGGTATATTTTTTATAGATATTATTTTAAGAAGAATTAAAAATAAAAAAATGTATAAAATAATCAATATTACAATAAATTATTTCAAATGGTGAAATTCTTATCAAGTGTAAAAAAAATGGAAAATTACAAGATAAAAATAATCTTTCAATTGAAGTAAACTTGACCATTAAGAGATCTAAAAGAAATGATCATGTTTTTACATATTTTGATGGTAAAAGTATTATTAATTACATAAATATTATAAATTTTTTAAAAATGTAAATAATAATAGCAAATATGATATTACTAACTAATATTATATTTTATGCATTTTAAAATATGAGATTTAATCTTTTGAGAGGCAAGGCCGTGTATTTAGATCCAAGACTCAAATATATGATGTGAAAGAATAATAAGATGAAACTATAGTAAATAAGTATCAATCAAACAAAGAAACAAACAATTGTTTATTTAATATTTTTACTCAATAACAATAATCAATATTATTAAATAAAGTTTTATACTGATAAATTGTTGATTTTTAGCTTACTAATATAATCCTTTAATAAATTATATTCATTAAATATCATCTTCTGATATCAAGTTTTAAATTTAAATTACTTATAAGAACATAATTAATATTGAAAAATATAATAAAAAAAAAAAATTTATATTAATTTGCTGTACAAGACCCGCATTTTTCCCGACAAAATGAATAATTAATATTATTAATTTTCAATATTACAGCAAAAATTTTAAAAGCTCATTGTTAATTAGTGATTTAATGAATATATATCCTTGAAATTACATTTTTAATCAAGTTAAATTAATATGTCAAATAAATAAAAATATAAAAATTCAAAATTAAAAATATATTAATTTATTAAATAAAATAATAAAATAAAATAATAGAAAAAAAAGATATTTTATTCTTGTAAAACGCTCCATTCCAAGACATATTTTTTTAGTTTTTCCAGTCTAGTTTAAATAAAATTTGAATTTGAATCGGAATATATAACGGTGTAGAACGTCCATTCTTTTTCATACACACCCACACAGTTTGTAAGAATGTCAGAAATATTTCATGGAACCTTAAAGCAAAAAAGTTAATAATAAAAAATGGAAATTTGTTTTAGAATATATGGAATTTATAAAAAAATAAAAAAAGGAGAAATTAGTGAGCTAAAAATAACCTTTTTTCAAAAAGAAAACTATTAATAGTTAATTTAATTTCAATAAATATTGATCACAAAATGTTATTTAGGTAAATTATATTTTATTTTATGTAACATATTTTGTTCTTTAATTTTTTTTTTAAATTTAAAATTATTAATTATATATCAAACTTATTTATTTATTTTCACCTAATTTTGATGATAAAATGATGTTATAACAATTATATGCACTTCAGTTTAAAGGTTATGAAAATCACAGATATTATTGGTTTTAAAAAAAAAAAAGAATATAATTATTCTTAAGAAAAAAAAATGTAATAAATCAAAAATACAGTAATTACAAAATATTGTTTTACAATAATATTAAATAAAACTTAACTTTAAATAATAAAATTGATTTAATAATAATAATAAGAATTATTATTTTATTCTTTTTTAATCATGTGAGTTACAATGAAATAGGATATTATTTTTTTATTATAAAATGCTTAAAATAATAATCATATTAATTAATATATATATATATATATATATATATATATATATATATTAATAATGAATCCATTATCATATAAAAACAATTTAAAAATATTTTTTTATATTGTATTAATGCTATTGAATATTAGTACTTATTTTCAATTTTAGGTTATTCTAAATAGATTAAAAAGGTTCTCTATTATATATTATTTTAATATTTATATATAGGAATCATGAATACCTAAATAACTTAAATTAATAATAATAAAAAAAAGTCCGTATGGTAATATAAAAATTGCATCTAGTTTTAGCTATTTAATAGCAATGATATTAAATAAATACTATCTGAACAAATATTAAAATTTTTTATATGCCCAATTAAATTATAAATTTATATAAATATTTCGGCGGGTTTGCACTATATTTTCTTTACATAATTAATAGATCTTTAAAAATCATTATTGTTAAATCTAAAATTCATTTTATCATTTAAAAAAAATCATTGTCTATATTTTATACTTTAAATAATAATAATAAAATATTTTTAATAGTTCAAATTACTTCTAGATATTATAAAAATGAATTGCCTAAATAATTAAATAGGAAAATAGCCCTACTGTTGATTAAGCAACCATTTTCTACTTAAACAACAGTCGAACTGTTTTCCTTACCGGTAATTTCAACCATTTTACAGTCCGTTTCATTGAAATTTTTGAAATAAGAAGAAGAATAGTTCACAGTCTGTTCATTGCTCATTAACAATGGGATTTGCTTTTTTGAGATTTCATTTTTTTTTTTTTTATATAAAGATCGATAATTGATAACAACGGTTTTATTTAATTAAAAATAAATAATTTATTTTATGTATTTAATAATTATGATATAAACTAGCAGATATATTGCTGAATTAAAATATTTATTAATTTTTTTTTTGAATTTTCCCAGCCAAAGTTTATCATACATTTTCCAATTGATACTTAAAAAAATAATAAAATATAAAATAAATATAATTTAATTAATAATAACTAAATTCTCAGTGATTTTACGATACCTTAATGGATATAATAAATAACATATATTGCGTTGCCAGTGTTGGTTATTTATTGTATATTATTTCATATAACCCCTTTTATTTGATTCAATAATGATAATAACAATAATAAATGTAATTATTTAAAATTGAGTTTCATATTAAATCCAATAAGCAACACTTGACGATTACATTATATTTTTGAGTTTGTTAATGATAAACAAACTACACAACCCATTGTTGTCAATGGGAGAAGATAAAATTAAATGCATTTTAGTTACATTGAAATATGGTGTGATTTAAAAAAAAGAATGAATTACTTGAAATTGAAATAATAACTTAAATATGTGTTGAGTTGCCAAAATTAATTTAAAAAAATCAAAAATAATTCCATGGATTACATCATTTTTTTAAAATTAACATTTATTTATTCATTTTTATCAAAAGATTTAAACCTGTTTTAAATAATTACTTTATTTATAATAATCCAAAATCACAATGTCTTTCATATCTTCAGGGGTTATAATAGTGCCCAGAAATGAAATAAGAAAAATAAAAAATAAAATAAATGAATTCAAACAAAAAAAAAATTAATTTAAAATAAAAGTGGATATATTATTTAGTTCTTTTTTTTATATTTTTAATGATGATTTAGATAATGTAATTAATTACTTTCATATATCACATATAAATTTCCTATTTTTTTAAATATTTGCCTATGACTTTTTCTAAATATTTTTATCTTTATCGTGTATTAATGGAATTTTTTTTTTCTTTTTTTTATGATAATGTTTATATACAAAAATAACATTAAATTTAATATTTAATATATTTTATATTGTACAATATTTAATAAAAAAAAAATAACAATATGATTATTTTCATGTGTAGAATATTTTTCAACATTGTTTTATATATATTTTGTTAATCTATAGAACAAATTCTTAAAAAATCTCCAAGAGTTGTAGTTATTTTGTCATTTTTAATTTTTTTTTTTTTAAAATAAATTTATTGTCTAATCCAAATTTATATATGAAGGATTTTAGATTTAATATTAACAAAATATTATAAATCAACAAATATCAACAATATATATATATATATATATATAAATATATATATCTATCTGAATTAATTTGATGAATGAAAGGTAACAAATAAAGAAAAAAAAATAAAAAAAAATTTGTTTTTATATTCTGGAATTAAGATGTGATTGTAAATTCAAACCTTTTGCAATTTATTTATTTATGAAAATATGTAGCAACAATTTCAAAAGATATACTATTCAAAAACCATTGTATCTATAAATATTTTAGTTTTAACCTAATTAGAGATTAATATTTTTTTTCCAAGTTGATTTAACAGCTACAAAGAGAATTTAAAAATCTACTCTTTGAATGATAATAATAAATAATTTAACATGGTGGTAAAAGTTATAATTTTAACTGAATAGAATCATCCTGAAAGCGTTTTTGGACGTTTTTTTAAACTCTAAGTACATTTTGGGTGACAATAGTTTTAAAATGAATTTCTTTGAATTTCAAAGAAATATTTTTATATAGTAATATTGTAAGAATATAATCAATTAAATCAAAGTACAATATAATTTTCAATTTGTTTTAGTTTTTTTTTTAGATCACTTTTAATATAAATTCATTGAATAATAATAAATTGACTAGTAGAATTAAATATAGTCGATAACATACGACTGATTAAATATCCATTACTAGTAGTTAATGAAAAAAAAAATTACAAAAAAAAATTATCAAACAAAAATAAAAAAATAATGTCGAATCTAGAGTTTATAAAAACAGACAGTGAAAATTAAAAAAAGAAAAAAAATAATATAATGGAAAAAAAAATCGTACTCTAGATATTTATTTATAATATATTTTATATATTTAAAATAAATGTTAATATCTATTTGTTAATTATAGTTGATTAAAAAAAAAAAAGTTAAAAAAATTATATTGAATAATTTACTATATCAACATTAACAAAATGTTTTAACTTAGGTCTAAAAAAAAAAAAAAAAAAATTGCTTAAGTCAAAGCAATAAAAAAAAATTAACTTTGATCGGTGTATATATATATATATATAGATCGATAAATATGAATATCTATCTATCTATATATATATACATATATATATGAATATACTAACCCTAATGATTGAAACATACCACCGACATGTTTTTAGGTGTATGCATTCTTAAGTCCAAGAAGAGTGAATTCCATAACCACCTCCTAGGCCAATAGGATTGTAGCGATTTCCGACATTGCCAGCCCCCATTGCACCTCCACCGCTCATAGCCAATTGATGTTTGTGACCCCGGCCTGGATAGGAATAGGCACCGGGTGGTGGACCCCCTGGGTGGGTCCCATTTCCACTATGAGGGGTACCTGAAAAAAAATAACCTTCTTAAAATGGATCAACTCTATTTTCGATTTTTCTTTCTTACTCTTTTTTTTTAATATAATTATATCTATAATGCATATATTCTATTAATTCCTTCAAAATCATTCAATGAAATTAAAAAAAAATAAGATTTTGTACTAGATATCTGCGAGGTCTGAACAAAAGAAAAGGTGAATTTTGAATTTTCAATTCAATTATGGCCATTTTTTTTGTTATGTTGGTACACATATGTTTCTCATATGTTGTCATTATCAGCCATTTGGGATTAGTAGTTTGTTTTGATAACTGAAAAAGTTAGTCACATATTTGTGTGTTCTTCGATTTTTTACTAAAAACCAAAAGAAAAAAAAAAGAAAAGAAAAAGGAATACTACAAGGAAGTTATGCAACGCAATACGGCTCAAACGATTGGAATTGTGGAAAAACAAATCACGATAATGCATCAGCTCACACATCATTACTTGTTCATGATTTTTTAGACAAAAACAACATCATAATCATCCCTCAATTTGGCTCCCTACGACTTTTTCCTATTTCTAAAACTTAAGAGACCAATGAAAGGAAAGCGTTTTGCTGCCATTGATGAAACATGATTACGGTTTTTGTTGATTTGGCTAAAAAATCACGAAGAAATGATGTGTGAGCTGGTGCATTATCGTGATGCAGTTTTTGATTGTTGAATTATTTTTCCACAATTCCGATCATTTGAGCCGTATTGCATCACGCAAACGTTGCATAACTTCCTTGTAGTATTCCTTTTTTTTAAGTAAAAAAAATCGAAGAACCACAAAACGTGACTATCTTTTTCAGTTGTCAAAAACAAACTACTAATTCAAAATGGCTGATAATGTTGACATATGTGTACCAATATAACAAAGAAAATTCGATAATCAAATGTACACAGTTTGGGAAAATTCAAAATTCACCTTTTCTTTTGATCCGACCTCGTATAGCATTTTACCAATTGATTGGTATAAACTTTCAAAATACCTAAATAATAATATTGATGGACTATATATTTTCAATTGCTTATTATACAAATAAAAACTGAAATAAATAAATTCTTTAATAAATCTTATTGTATATGATTTTTTAACCTTTATTTTCTAAATGTTAATTGTCTAATGCTAAAAGAATCAAAATGAATTAAGAAGATACATTTAAATTAAAAAAGAAATAAAAATTTTTAATTCTTTTTTGGGTTGATCAATAATTTACATAAATGGAAGAATATCTACTAAAAAAAAAAGAATATTATTTTGAAGTCAACTTTTTCAAATGTTTCATCTTTTTTTAGGAAAAATATTATGAATAAAATTCAATTCACATTAAATTCAAATGTAATTTGAAATAATTTTATGGATTTAAAATAAAAAATAGAAATAAATGCAGATAAACAATTGAAAAAATGATTTAATGTATTTTAAAAATATTTATTTATTTTTGTACTGATTACATAAAAAAAAGAAAGATTATTAGTTATAAATATAATGCATGGATATTTTTAAAAGGTATATTTTCAAATTACAATAAAAACGTTTTTAGTTAAGTTTTGACAATTATAATTAATAACTTTCATTAGTAAATACAACTTGTAAATAAAATAAAATAATTTTGACAATATGTAGGCCTAATGTTAGTTTTATAATTAAAAAAAAATACAACTTAAAAATAGTGGAAATCTATTGTAAAGTTCTAGTAACTAACTAAATTAAATTCCAAACATTATTACTGTTTTAAAGTAAATAAAGACTTTTCTATAATATATGAAAATCATAGTAGAAGAAAGGTTTGAACATGTTTAAACATTGAAGGAGATATTTGAAATAGAATGACAATAAAATACCTTTCACTATTCTATAATTTTCTAAGATAATCACATTAAGATTCTTTGTTTTAGTATGAAAATTAAAATGAAAATATCAATTTCTAATTAAAAAATATAATAAATGTTTTATTAAAAGTGCAAAATAATTTAATTTATAAATTAAACTAAAACAAAGAAACTATTTATAAAATATATGTGTATATATATATACATATATATACATATATATAAATATATATTATTTAATTAAAATATAACATATTTTATTTATAATAATAATTTTATACAAATATCTTTATAATATTCGTGTTGATGATTGAAAAATGGTCAAAATTTTACTTTTATTTTTTTTTTCTTAAAATTCATCCCCCTCGTCTAAAAATAAAAACAAATATAACAATTTAAACGTTTTTTTTTTCTTAAAACTTATTTAATAATGAAGCTTTAACAAGATAATATTTAAAAAAATAAATATATAAAACTAGTTTTGTTTTCTTAAGGAGCAAAACATAAAAAAGCAAGTGTATATCAACTAGAACATAATAAGCAATTTTTCAGTTTAAACCCATATCCACATTCATAAACTAATCAACAGTTTAAATGTTGTTTAAATTGTTCAAAATTTTGGTAAATAATATTTGACTTAAAAAAACTTATCTATGAATTTGTTTGTAAAGATCTAGTTCAAACTATAGATATTTCTGTAATAGTTAAGGATACATGTCACCTCTCGGATTTTGATGAAACTTCGCCAGTTGATTCCTTGATTAATTCTAAGAAACTTTTTCCTTAGGAAAAATAGCGGGGAAACTTCTATTTTTCAAGATAAAAAGGAATAAAGTTTAGATATAAATCCATTGATATTCAATTTAGCTATCATGATTTATCCATTTGAAAAACAGAGAGGGCTCCACTAATTTTCTGGGTTTTTTTCGTTCGGATTGGATATAGAAAAATTAAAAAATTAATTAATTAAATAATTTCCCTATATCCAAATCGAACCGAAAAAATCGAAAATTAGTGAATAAGTGAATAATTAGTGAATTAGTCAATAAAACATTACTTAATGACTGTACATTTCGACATTCAAACTTAAAAATTATTTATTTATCACGAAAACTAGAAGTTTCCCCCATTAATTGCCTAAGGAAAGTTTCTTAGAATTAATCAAGGAATCAACTGGTGAAGTTTCATCTAAATCCGAGAGGTGACATGTATCCTTAACTGTTACCGCTATTTTAATAAAATAAGAATATTAACATCATAAAAACGTTATCTTTACCTATTTTTATCAGAACTGCCTTTCAATTCAATTATTTTTCTTAATTTATATATTACTACTAGGATTATTTATTATCAATTACTTTCTTATATAACCACCTATTCGATGCATACAAATAATATAATTTACAGAGGCTGTATCTAATCAAATCGAAATATAGTTATAAAAATAGAGAGATAATTTTTATATCAAAATAGGTGCCCCAATAAAACTATTAAAGTAAAAAACTATCAAATAGGAATAATACCATGAATAAAAAATAATTTTTCCTTCTATTTTATATTTAATATATTTTTGATTCTTCCTATTATAATATCACTTTCGTGTATAAAACAAAATTATATAAAATATTTAACAATATAAATAACATAAATTTTCGAAGACTTCAAAACAGGATTCTTGAAAATAAAAATTTTGTAAAAAGAAATGACAAACCTATGAAATTGATACCTTTCTTTTGAAAATCAATTATTATATATTTATTCAATTAAAATTATTTTATAACATATAAAATTATTTATTCAAATTTTCTTGACTAAAATATAAGTAAATTAATTTTACTAAACTATCAACATTTAAAGATGCAAAATTCATAATCCATGCAAATATTTCGTTCTATAGAAAACTTATATTAAATTTTTTAATGGATAATTTTAAGCCTAAAAAGAATGATGATAGAAACAAACTTATATAGAAAGCATATTATAATTATCATGGATAAAACAACAATTTTTTTTTTATACATTATTATATATGAGTCTTCAAAAAATTTATTCCATTTTGATTAAAAAAGATTAGATTTGGATTTTGATTAATTTTAATAATAAAAGGATCTTGTCTTCATGAGTTGTGTGTGTGTTGACGGATAAAAAAAACCTTTCCCAGATATTATTAACATTATATATATCGAAGAAAGGGAGAAAAATACATATTTTTTTTGTTTTCAAATGCTTCAAATTAGTCAGAAAAAGTAAAGATGTTGCTTATCTCAATTTTATTTCAGATTTGATTTATTCAAATTCCAACATAATAATTAGGAAATTTATCAAAAGAAATAATATTCTAAAATATTGTTATAAATATAAGTTATTCAATAAAAAAATATTTTGACTTATGATATTGTTTCTATGATTATTTTTCACTAGATTTAAATGTAACAGTGAATAGTAAAAAATTCTAAATTATTTATTCTTTGATTGTTATTGTTATATAAAAGTATAAATGTAGTATATATATATGTTTAACTCAAACAAAATAAAACACAAAATTGAATCAATAATAAATGGGATAACTGACACACATATAAAAGAACATTTTTTTGATTAAATAAAATTGCTATTAAAGTAATATTAAAATAAAAAATAAAAAAAATTATTAATTAAACTATTATCTATTTTATAAAAAATAAAATTCAAACTTTTTTCTAATAAGTATTATAAAACCTAAATAATATTGATTATTATTTCTTTTAAAAAAAAAAATGATAGTCTGGTGATCAAATCATTTAATTCTTAAATAGAGGACCCAATTAATTTTAAAAATTAATTAATATTATGATCAAATAGTTAATGTGAGTGATTTTTTAAATAAAAAGCAAGATAAAAGAGCAATGGAATTGTGAAAAAAACTACATTCAATAGTATTATAAATATTATCACATTTTATATTTAATATAATAATTAAAATAAAATGTACTAACTATATAATTATGATAATAATTTAAAAAAATGATAAAACAATCCAGAAACAATTGATACCACATTTCCAATTTATTTCTATGCCTTTTTAAGTAATAATAATTTATAGTTATATATATAAAACTCCAAAATATATATTTTTTTTTTTGTAATTTTAAAGAGTTGAATTTTGGTTTTTAAATAAACAAACGTAGAGAACTAATAAATCCAACTCCAAATAATAAAAAATAATTATTATGACAAATGAAATACTTCTATTATTAAATAAGAAAATTTCAAATTTTAAATTATATAATAAAAAAGTTGATTTTGGATGTAAATAAAGAAAAATCAATTCTAAAGCGACACAATTTCATTTATAAATAATTAATTAAACAAATATTAATTTAAAAAGTAAAATCATGACCATATTAAATATTCAATTAAAGCCAATTGGGTTAATTTAATAACATTCGAATGAGAAAAATACTTAAATATAGGACGTTATTTTTATTCTACACTTCCATTTTACTAAAATATTTTGTTTTCTATTTTTTCACTATATATAGTGTGTTTGATTAATGAAGTCGGAATGTTTTTTTTCTTCAATTTACATATTAGAAATAGAAAAATTTTTAAAACTAAAATCAAAAATGAATTTGAATGAATTCTAATAGTTTTAAATCTTATATCTAATTTGTCATGTTTTATCTAAAATCGCATTGAATATAAACTTGAGTCCAGCTCATTATAACAATTTATAATAATACAATAAAATTGTCAATTATAGAAATCCAAAATTGTATTTCCAGAATTTAATTAATAAAATGTATTTTAAATTTAAAGAAAATATTTATATATTTTATGAACTCTATGTTTTGTTTTCTATTTTTTTTTTTTTTTTTTTTTTTAGAAAAAAATATGAATTAATTTTTTATTTAACTACTTGATTAATTTCGGATCTCTATACATTTTTTTTTAAATTTTATTAATTTCTATATTTTATTTAATACATGAAATAAATTTAAAAAATATATAAAAATTTAATATTTAACAGAGATTTGACAAACAAAAATTAAAGAAAATATATCAGTGTCTTTTTTTAGAAATTTTATTTATTTATATTTTAGTAATTAATAAAAATAAAAAAGATATATAAATATAAATAAAGAATAGTAGTAGAAATATAAAAATGATTAATACTGATATGTACGTTTTTTATTATACAAACCGTCTGTGCCTTTTTTAATATTAAAAAATATTTGAAAAAGGAAGCATGAACAGAAAGAATAGGAAATAATTAATATTACAAGTGATAAAAATAATAGAATTTATATTTATGATATATATTTATATGTATATATATATATATATAATAATATATATATTTATTGTGAATGTATATATATATCAAAATAATTTTTTATATAAAATTTAATTATTATAAATGGGTTTATATTAATATTTATATAAAAATATAAGTCAAAATTATTTGGATAATTATTTCTTGATTATACATAGTTATAACCAAGGAAAGAATAGGTTTAAATAAATTTAACAGATATTTGTTTTAATCAGAAAGAATATAAAATCACAAAATAGAGTACACTAGGGAAAAAATGACTTAGTCAAATAATAAATTTAAAAAAAAAATTCTAAAATTTTAATAGATATTTGTTTTAAAATATAAATAAATAAAACGTGATTAAATGATAAGAAAAATTATATGCTAATACCAAAAATATGGATTTACTTTGCCAATTTTGAATATGGAGCTTAGTAAATATTATCTCCAAATTTTGTATTATACATATGAATATATTAAGACATTGAACTTTATTTTTTAATAATGGATTTAACATTTAAGATATATATTTACCTAATTTGGTATTTCAATCAACCTGATCAGATTGGTTATTGATGAAGCATTTTTTTTTAAATTTTGATAATTTTTTCCCAATTATATAATATTCTAGAAATATATAATATTATATATATGAAAATTGGATCAGATTTGCACTTTGATAGTATTCCAAAATTTTAAGACTAGACATTATACTTCTTCATAAGTTTGTTTATTTGAACCTATGAATATCTTTCTGCAATTATGTTATTTGATACCGCTGATGAGATTCAATTGAAATTTAATTTTATTATTTTTATGTTATTTTTTTCAATTTTAATTTTTTTTTTCTTTTTATAATTTTTAATTTTAATATTATATCAAACACTTTAATATTAAGTTATAATTAAATAATAATTTCTGAATTATTAATTATTTTATTAATTTTAGTGGCCCACATCCTATGAGGTGAAATATATATTTTTAAATAATTTGAGGGATTTATATTATAAAATCAAAAATAAGATTAATTAATATATATTTACCGTGAGTAACGATATTTTAAACTCGCGTGAAGTAAATTATTTTGTTAAATTATAATTAATGTTGGTACCAACTATATATATATATATATATTATAAAATATATATTAATCTCAGAAAAAAATTATAACTTTAGGTTAATATTTATCTTTAAAGGGAAATCAATTACATATACATATGTAAATGTGATCTTCCCTAAACTAAAAAAAAACAATAAATAAAAAGGAACTGCATTACTAAGATCTATATCTATGGATATATATAATAGGTTAACATAACAAAAGAAACTAAATTAATGCAAAATATAATAATAAATCGAGTATCAAGAGTATCACTATTTAATTTTATTTTAAAAATTAAATTCAACAATTTTTATAATAAGGATAAATAAAAAAATTATCCTTTAATTTATATTCACTAATATTAAAATAAATTCGGAATATTAAATGTAAATAATTTTACATTCAAGGGATTATACAAATATATTTAATTATATATATAAATATATATTTATTTATTTAATTTTTAAGTTTTTTTTAATTATAATTTTATCCTTAAATTTTATATTTTTTTAAAAATTTATTTAAGTTTATTATGTAATCAATGATTATATTTCCTTCGCTAAGAAAAACTTAATTATTAACTAATATATGTTAGATTCTGATATTGATAATATTATATTCAAGTTATTATATTTATTAAATTACGTAAATTTAATTAAATATATTTTTAATGAATTTTAAATTTTTTTTTTTTTTAATTATAATTTTATCCTGTTTTTATATTTTTTATTTTTATTTATTTATTTTTTTTAAATTTTATATTTTATTTTTATTTTTATATAAGCTTACTATATAATATATAAATACTATACTAATAATCAATGTAATCAATCGATCTTTCTTTCACTAAGAAAATTTCATTAAAATTATTTACAAGGAGCTGCTCAACCAAGTAATTATGCTATAAAATATATATATATTAAAGAAACTAAATGAAATGTAAAATATAATAACAATTGAGTCTTCATTATGTAATTTTAAAATTAAAAATTATACATTTGATTAATAACTAATATTATGTTAGTTTTTAAATATTAAATACAAACAACATTACATTTGAGGGATTATAGATATTTAATTTCCTAAGTTTAATAGGTTAATAAGTTATATTTGTTAATTTTTATTGAATTTTTAAGGTTTTTTTTAATTATAATTTTATCCTTTGTTTTTATATATATTTTTTTTTATTTTTTAAATTTTATATAATTTTGTTCTTTTTATTTTTTAAATTTTATATAATTTTGTTCTATTTATTTTTTATTTTAATTTTTTGTTATTTTTTTATATAATATGACTTTAGGTCAATATTTTAGATTAAAGGAGATTCATTTACTTACATATGAAAGGAAATCTAAAGAAATCTTAATAAAAGTATTTAAAAACGAGTTCCCATATTATGTAAAAAAGAAGCTAAACTAAATAAAAAATGTAATAATAAAACATGGAGTATTATTTACATAATGAAGAAAATTAAAAATTATTAATTTAAGTAAAAATATGCTGGATTCTCCAAAAATTAAATATTAATTAAATTACATTTAAGGGATGATAGATGTTTAATTGACTAAGTTAAAATAAATATATTTTATTTTTTTGAATTTTTATGTTTTTTTTTAATTATCATTTTATCCTCTTTTTTATTTATTTATTTTTTTATATTTTTTTAATTTAACTATAAAAATAAAAAAATTATTCATTAATTTATTAACTAATATTATGTTAGATTCAAAATATTGAATATTAATAATTCTACATTTAAGGCACTTATGTTTAAATAATTTTTTTTTTTATTATTTTATTTTATTTTATTGAAATATTAATATTTTTTTTTAAATAGTAATTTCTCCTTTGATTTTTTAATATTTTATTTTTAATTTTTTTATTTATATTTATTTATTTTTATATAACTTTCCTATATAATGGATGCTTTCCTCCACTAAAAAAATCTATCAAAAATTATTAAAAATATTGTCGCCCTACTAAGTTTAAAAAGTGGTATATATAGTATATATTCTAACAAAAAAAAAACAAAACTAAATTAAATTTATAATATAATAGTTAAACCTAAATATGAGTATTATCATGTTATTTTAAACTAAAAAAATCTAAATTTATGAATATTTATAATAAGGACAAATAAAAAACGTATCCAATAATTTATTAACTAATATTAAGTTCGATTCGAAATTATAAATATTAATAATATTACATTTAAGGGACTATAAATGTTTAATAGATCTAGTTTAAATATTTTTTTTAAATTGAAATTTCAATGTTTTTTTAATTATAATTTTTTTTATAAAAATTTACTATATAAAGTATGTATGTATGTATATCTTTCTTTCAAGAAAATCTATATAAAATTATTTAAAAATGAATTGCCCTAAAAAGTAAATAACTTTTATAGGGCCGAATATATAGAAAATATATTCTAAGATAAAAACAAAACGAAACTAAATTAATTTTAAAGTATAATAATAAACCCAAATCTATATCTCTGTGGCTATACCGAACTAGAAAGTTCTTGACCGCAGAAACCACATTTCACCAAGTGTCCCTATCCTGAGCCATAACCATCCAACTCCTACCCTCTCCTATCTCTCTGACGTCCCTTCCTTAATTCTACACACACCGCGTCCTTGGAATTCCAAGTGGACATTTCCCAATCGGTCTCCCCACCAATTTATTCTTTCACCATTCTTTCCTCTCCCATTCTAGCCACGTGCCCTGGCCATCGCAGCCTTCTTTTATAACCCTAACTATTTCTGGAGATGCAGATAGGTCATGCAATTCCTCGTTTTGCATTCTCCGCCATTCCCCGATGACCTCATCTTTTTTTGGCCCATAAATGATGCGAACTCTATAAATTTAAATTTTAATATATTTATTATTTCTTTCATATTTTATACATTTACAATGGATTTATTAACAGATATCTGAAAGACCAGTGTCTCTAATTACCGACCGACGATATGAAGGGAAGGTATTGTTTGTATCTCCACGAATTATACATTTTGTTAACATAAAAATGTATTTTTAGCATGTCTGTTCGTCTGGTCGTTGTGTGTCCGTATAGAGGTGTATAGCTTGCTTGAATGGTGCAACGGATTTTGATAAAATTTGGTATATTTACTTAATGCTTCAGTAGCATGAATTCATCAACTTTTGGTGTATATCCAGAAACCGGAAGTGGTAGTTTACAAAGAATTAATTTTATATTCATTGTCAGAAAATATTTCACTTAAAATATAGTAGTAATTAATAATTGAGTAATTAAACTAAAAATAATAACCAAGATAATATAATTTAATCATTTTAATTCAAGTTTTAAAAATATTTATTTTTTAATATATATATACACCAATAATGTTGTTTGGAAATTAATTTATTTCAAATCGTCGGTCAGTTCTGTGCCTAACAGCTCATTTTTTTTTTTTTTTTATTTAAATGAAGTCAAATAGAAGGTAATCTCTTAATATATTTCGTTATCATCGATTTTAAACTAAATTAAATCTAAATATGAGTATAATTAGGTAATTTTAATATAAAACCCTAAATTAATAATATTTACAATAAGAACAAATAATATATATATATAGACTTGCCATACGTCCCGGTTTCGCCGGGACAGTCCCGGATATACTGGGTTGTCCCGGCGTCCCGCCCGGTTGTTGAAATTGTCCCGGTTTAGATTCAGGGCAGTTTCTTGGAAATAATTGAGCAAAATTATTAGATCAGAGAATGATTAATCTGCTCTTGTGTGATTAGTAACGTTTTGGCAAGAAACACAGTAATACAAATTTTTTGAACCAAAATTTTCCTTGGGAAAAACCAAATGTGAGGCTATTTTATTAAATGTAATAGCACCTTTAGAGCTGGAAGAATTAAACAATGATCAAGGAAATTAAAGAATGATTTAATAAATAAATAAAATTTTGTTGCATTAAGTATGGATGGAAGAGGTTAAACTTGTCCCCATAGTTGTGCGTTATTTTAAACAGGAATCTGGAGTGCAAGTCAAACTAGAATTTAAATCTGTATCTGGTGAAACTGCAGACATATTATCAAGTCATCTTATGACTGTCATCAAGGAACATAAAATGGAACATAAAGTAGTGGGCTTTTGTGGTAACATTTGCAACATAAACTTTGGTGGAGTCAAGAGGGCAGGGAGAAACATTGTTTTACTCTTGTAAAGAAAGAACTGGGGAGAACAATAAATGGTATTGGTTGTGGAGCTCACATTGTCCACAACGCAGTTCACATTATTGTTTTCATAAACCCCCCCGAAACTGACATCCCTAAACCTAAAGTAAAATAGACAAAACTGTCCCGGTTGATCCGTGAAAAAATATGGCAACCCTATATATTTATATTATAAATATTTCATTCGAAGATGTTTGAAATAAGAAAAATAGTACAATTTGTCTAATAAAATGTATTTAGTTATACATTTTATTTTATTAAATTTTTTTTTTCAAATAAACAAGAAAACGTTTTTGGAATCAATAATATTTTTGTTTAATTTGTTTGAAAATTTAGTGAACTTTATTCTTATTCTCTACTCCAGGATTTTGTACACTATATCTAGACACTTTAAGACTTTGTTTAGATTCGAAAGAGAAAATTGTTGCGAAAAAATAATTAACTTTTCGGGATCAGTATATTAACATTTTTAAAATGATATACTTTATGTGATTGATTTATTAATTTATAATTATTAAGAATTTTTTGTGTAAATTTCTTATAATACTTAACTTAAATTATTAGTAAATGATAGTATATTTACAAATTAAATAAATTTTAAATAATATACAGTATGAAAATACATAAATTATGTTAGAATGCCCAATAAACATGTTATATAACTTAAGATTACTTCATCAACGCTCAAGAAATATATACAAATTGGCAATTCATTTCTTATAATCGAGTATCATATTTGCACTATCGGCCCTCTATGATATTAATCACCAAAAAAATAAATTGTCAAGCATTTTCAAATCTATAATAATGTTCAATAATTTTATATATGTGAGCGCTTGTTTCTGAACCAGTCAGATGATAACAAAGATAAAGTTTTTAGGTAGAATAGGCCTTTTTTTTTTTTTTTTTTTTTTAATTTTAAATTAGTTATATTTTGAAACTATTTAATTTAATTTTAATATTTATAAGGGGAATCTTTTAATTATATCCCTACTTATATACAATTTAATGTTTTCTATTTAATAATTTTATCTTTATATTTTTAATTTTATTTTTACTATCACAATAACTTTGTTAAAGATTTTGTTAAATATATGTACTTGTGGGAAACATAAATTATTTAAGGTTAAGATGTACCACGTCTTTTAATTCTTAAAGTAAAGAGCTCAACCTGTTATGCAGTTATGCCCTCAAATTAAGAATATCTTTAATTCACTATTTTCCATATTGATATTTATTATTATTATTTGGAAATTGAGGCACCTCAGCAACAAAAACCATTTGTGCCCTATATTTTCCACATATTGATATTTATTTTTTCTAGTTTTGAAGACAGTGAACCTTTTCTACCACATTCTTTACTAAAGATATTCTAATGCAGCGGTTCCCAACCTGTGGGGCGCGAGACTTGCAAGGGGGTCGGGAAGGCAATTCAAGTGCCGGCAAACTTTTGAAAATTCTCGATTTTTTTCCAATATGGTTCTAAAAAACAAGGTAAGATGATTTGTGGCCAAACTTTTGGACATTTTCGATTTTTTTTTCAGTATGGTTCTAAAAAAAAAAGGTCAGATGATCTTGCGATGCTCTGAACCATGGCCCACCCCTATTGTTATATTATTTCAGAAATGTGCCCGACTATTGAAAAAGGAAATTAGTTTATTACAAAAGTAAAGATTATTACTAAATAAAACAATTATTAACAAATAAATTTTTTTTAACAAAAGGGGGGCACCCGTACAGAAAGGTTGGAAACCACTGTTCTAATGTGATTGTTTAAAAAATTGGATCCGATTTTCAGGATATTTCAGATTAAAGTTTAAAATATTTACAATCTCATTTTATTAATAGTTAGAATAGATTAGAAATTACTCGGTTTCATTATTTTTTTGCCCAAGAATAACTATTTATAAAATCTAAATTAAACTAAATATTTACAAACTACATAAATTGTCTTGTTTCTACAGATGGTAAAAATATATATATATATATATATAAATAGGGTGACCAGATATTATGACTATGTGCAAAGTAGGACAATATTATATATATATATATATATAATACATTAATTTTTTTTTATTTTAAGAGTTGTAGTTAGTTATCAAAGTATCACTATACATATAATTAATAAAGTGTATCATGCTAATTCATTAATAAAACTTTTTTTAAAACTTAAAACGAACTATAATTAAATAAAAAAAATTTGGAAGAACTTAGAAAAATAGAATAAAGTTTATTGTGATATATATATTATTTATTTATTATATAATATATTTATATTTATTATATAATTAGTCACTAATGTTAACTAATAGAACACTTGAATATCACAAAATTTTGCAACTGCTGTTCTTATTGTACAGATCCTTCATAACATCCTGGAGGATAATAATACATCGCTTCAAGCCAAAATAAATGTATGTTAAATACATACTTTCACTAATATATTATACATCACCGGGGTAAACGGGCACATTTTCTATCAAAAATTATATATATTTACAGTAAAACTTCTGTTAACCGAAATAAAGGGGAGGAAGACCGTTTCGGATAAGATTAAGTTATAATATGTTTAAACATGATATGATTTTTTAAAATCAAATTCTTTCGGCGGCTCAGTGAATCAAACACTTAGATAAAAAATTATTTAAAAAAATATATTCTACTTTAAAATAAATATAAAATAAAAGGTCTCTAGAGAATTGCTCGTTTCTAAATAAAATATAAACCTTTTATTTATAAATCAAATGCACTTAATCAAATGCATCATCTTAAAACGCGTAAAGCGAAAGATTGGAGTTATTTAGATTCATATAATAGAATTTACCTTGCCATGCCATGGACTTGAACAAGGATGATAGTCAAGAGTATTTCCTCTCAAGTTGGGTGGCATTAAATACTATGCCATGAAGGGTCTTAGTCTACCTGGCGATTATTATATATATATATATATATATATAAAGAATTCTCCGGCTTTTGAACATCCTATGAAAGGACATGTTCTATAAAGGGAACGCCAAAAAATTTATTTCAAGTAGCATCCCAATTTTGATCACTTAACTCGTTTCCATAGACCCGATAGAGAGAAATTCTCATGCCTGGCCAGGGACTTGAACCCGGGACCACGAAGATGAGAGATAAGCGTATCGCCTCCCCCCCTCCCCTCAAGCTGTGTGTCGTCTTGAGCTTTCCCCTCAAGGGACCCATTTATTAAACACTCTGCCTTGCTATCTTACTCCTGGAGATTCAAGATTAATCCGCCATTGTAATAAATATAATATATAAAATATAGTAATAAATAAGCATCTATGGATCCTTTCAACCTTAATCTTAATTTTTCTGACCAACATTTGACTATAATTACAACTTCAATTTTGAATATCTAGGTTATGTAAACTTCAAACTGGATCACAGAAAGAGATCAATTTCCCCTGCAAGGGCCGGGAATCGAACTCGGGAACACGTGGTTGAGATTTGAGGCTCGACGTTTCGGAACCCATTTTTGCGCAAATTCTAATAGAATTTTAAGAAAGGAATTATTGGAATTCTGGGTCATTGAATCCCAAAAATTCCAATATATATATATATATATATATATTTGTTTATAAGAATACTTTAGAAATATATTTTTTATTATATATAGATATGTTTCATTTTTTGACTCGAGAATAATAAAAGGATAAATGGTTGTTATGTTTTGAAATTTCTCCCAAAACAAGAAATAGGATTCCTAAAGTTCATTTTGATCTGTTGTATTATTTAGAGAAATTTAACTAGAAATTCAACAGAAATATTATTATAAAATATCACATATTTTAGTCCCATAGTTACTTCTTTGTCATTCTTTGAATACGATAGAAAATTATCAAAATAAAAAAAAACATATTGCAAAGAGAGAGAATTTTTTTGGTCCTTGGTCCTAACCAAGTAACCAGTTACATTTTTGGTTAATTTAGGTTTTATTTCAAGAAGGCATACATAAAGGCAAACCATTATTGGTCTTTTCATAAAAGTTGCCAAATATTGTGGGAATTAGATTTACCAAGTCATATCAAGATAATATCATAAAATGTATGTGTTATTTTCAATGCTAATTTAGTTAAATAGATGGAAAACTTGATTTTAAATGATAATTTGGTAAAGATTCTTTAAACAAAATGCAAATTTATAATATAATTATTATTGTAAAGGTTTTTTTATCAGGTTCATAAATATAATTTCTACTTCTATTTAAATATGAAATTCATTATTATTATAAATAGATATGTACTACTTATATTGTCTCTAATGAGCGAATTTTGGCTCGAAATTTCAAATTTTTATATTTTTGATTATACGAGTTAGAAATAAAATATTATTTTAGTATATATATAGAAATATAACATTTTTTCTATAGTTAGGATAATGAATAACGAGTATTTATAAATGTAGAATCCAAAAATATATTAGTGCTAAATTTCAATAAGAATGTATAAGATTTATAAATAAAAAAAATAAGGAAATTACAAAAATTATTTGTAAAATTTTTCAATAAAAACGGGATAATCATTCCGAACTTATATAAGAATATTCTATCATTCAGAAAATGTTCTCTTAAGTTCGGAATAATAAATAAGAATATTCATTCATAAAAAGTTCTCTATTTTCTATTTATTTATTCTATAAAAACGAATATCTAATTTTTAATTTATTAATTAATATTATTATTTAATAAAATTATAGAAAAAAAAAATTGAAGAATTATTTTGAATTTAACATAAATTGAAAAGAATTCATAAAAAAAAATGAGAAAGTGATCATCACAAAAGTCCGGGTTCTGTATTTTAGGAAAGGTATAAAAATTATTAATTATTTGATCATCGGTCATTAATTAATTTATTAAATTAAAACATAACTAGGGTCCGCATAAACACTATTTACTAAAAGTTTATTATTAGTTAAAGGAGAAACTTTTTCCAATTCCAATCAACATTTTTCGACAAAATGAAAGCATATCCTTCTAGGCAAAATTTCCAAAATTTTAAAGAGCCACTAACATTTTTGTTTCATTATTAATGCATTTAATTAGAATTAGATATATAGATTTGATTTTTGATTTAAAGTAAATAAACTGTTCTCTTTTGAGTGTTTTTATCTTGGTTGCATGATATGTTTTTTCATTGTAATATAATATTTTGAGTTTTAAAAATAAAATAATATAATTATTATTTGCGAATGGAACTGGAGAGTCATATCTTGACATCGAAAGAGTCATATGCGGCTCGCGAGCCGAAGTTTTTCCGATCCCTGTTCTAGGCCACTTATTCCCAAAGTAGGCGCTACCGGGCGGGTGTTGCAGCGATCCAGTGTAGGGGGGGGGGAGGATGGCCACAGATTTATTTGGGAAAAAATTTTATTACCTTTCTATTCTATATGGGTTCAATAAGTAGTTTCCTAATTTTAAACCTCAATTTTTCTACACCTTTACTAAATTTTACAAAAAAAGATAGAAAATGAATACATAAATATATTTTTTTATTAAAATTTATAAAAAGAATTAATTTCCAAAGTGCGCTGAGTAATGTTTTTCTGAAAAGGGGGCGGTAATCCAAATAAGTTTGGGAACCACTGTTATAAGCTTTTGAGAATTTCCTATCTAATCTTGAAAATAATGTATTATATATACCGTATTTCCCGGCCGATAAGACGCACTTTTTTTTCTCCTAAATGTGCTGTAAAATTTGCCTGCGTCTTATGCGCCGATGTATGTATTTTAGTTTTTTTCGTAAATTCTAACCTGAAAAATCCAGGTGCGTCTTATGCGCCGGTGCGTCTAATAGGCCGGGAAATACGGTAATTACTATTTAATTTTGATCACCAGACTATATTGTAATTTAACATTCAAAATACTAAAATTATAAAACAGAATCTATAACATAAAAGTGAGAAAGAATTCTAAATGTAAATTGTATAGGTGAAATATAATGTTCATAAAAATTTGTAAAATAGGTCAATAAAAAATCAAAAAACGTAAAAAAATGTTTAAAAGATTATGTATTCTTATTATTACTTCAAATTTGAAACTTGAATTAAATTAAAAATATAAATGAGGATTAATCAAAATTTTGAACAGATTCACAAATACTTAAAATTAATCTAATGACAATAATTTTTCATGAATTTTTAGATTACATTATATAAAACTATAAAAATTTGTTTAAAAGTCTTACTCACTGATGTTGTCTGTTTAATTATAATTTAATATTTATTTTTTGTAGATATGTATTTACCAAAATGTTTTTATATTAAGAAGGATAAATATAATCTCTTTTTCGATTTTCGTGAGCGATATGATAGGGAGAGGAGTTGCCAGAAAAATGACGAAAACCACGTCTTGAAGGGATATTGTTAATTTCATTTTTATTTTTAAAACCATGTTTTGGGGTAAAATGACGAGAATTTACAGGAGGCACGATGGGAGCATTTGAAAGAGAGGGGATATTTTGATGGACGGGTGGAGACTCACCACGGCTTTGATTAAATCCGGCTTGCCAACCTGCATAATATGCAGCTTTCTGTTTGCCGTGTTCCTCTGCAATTTTCACAACAAGTGGTTCTGTTCCATTTTCAGGAATCAATCCATTGAGACCATTAATTGCCTCCTGCGCTTCCTCTCGACGATTATAACTGAAAACAAAAGAATAGAAATATTAAATAGAGAAATTAAATATATAATATTTATATATTTTTTTTTTCAAATTTTGTAAAGATTTGTTGTAATTTTTCACAAATTAGAAAATGGTTAAAAATTGTCCAGATATCTAGAATTATATTAAACTTATTTATAAGTTAAAATAATTAGTTAATTCAAAATATGATTTTATAAAAAACTCATTAATTATAATTGAGATTTTAATAAACGATTTGACATATTTGTTATTTTAATATATAAGAAACAGAGTTGCAATTATTTACATTTGGAATTTTAAATTGAATGACATTTTTCATATTTTGTTCAAATTAATAATCAAATCAAAATTTTATTGGTCTTCATCAATGGCGAATAAAAGCAAATTAACGAGACCATAATACACAATATATAGATGTATATTATGATGTATGAGCTTGTGACAATATGTAAATGATTTTAGAAAATTCTATTTCTTTTTATTTTTTAATGAATGAGGAATTCACTAGGAAAATATGATTTGTTTTATAAAAAAAGTGTATTAAATTTATTTTGTAGAACCTAAGTCTCTTGATGATTTGATTTATAAATGACTAGGAAAAAAATTATATATTTATAGTATTATTAGTTAAAGGTGATTAATTATTGATTCTTTTATAAATCGAAATTAGGAAATATTTTATGAAATAAAGGATTCTATGAAAATGATCCTTGCGATTGTTTTTTTAATTTTCATTTAATAGATGATAAATGTGAAAGAAAGTAATTTCAACATTTTTAAAGTTTATAAATAAATAAATGAAAGAAAGAAAATATTCAATATTATATATATTGAAAATGTATAAATGAAGATAGAGATCAAAATTTGATTTTTGATCACTGTACCTCCAAGGAGTTAAACTTTGTAATGTAATAACTTTCATACATGGAATAATGAATCTCACAAAGAAGTTGGTTCAAAGAAATAATTTGAAAAATGTAGCTGAAGTCTGGTCTAGGATCAAAAGAATTTTTAATATAATTCGAAGATAAAATAACACATTTCTAGTTTGATTGAAAATTTTTGATTTATGAGACGACGTTTTCCTCTAATCCAATTAAAATTGTTCGTGCAAATACCCAATAATAAGACAATATTCATACTTTTCAAATTTACGAAATTCTTCTTAAAAGGAAATCAAGAATCTAACTCGAACAAATTTTCTAACGAATTTTTTTGATTGTCCATTATAAAAAAAAAATGTGAGATAAAAATTACCGAACAAAAGCGACGCCGCGCGGAAGACCAGTTACTTTGTCCTTAAGAAGGTTTTTTTGTACAATTTGTCCATATTTCCCGAACAATATTTCCAAATATTGTTCAGTAATATTTCTGAAAAATTTGAGAAAAAAAAAAATAAAAAAAAGGAACCAAAGTTTTGTATTCTTTTAGTGTGAAGTTTTTCTTACTTAGGTAAGTTTGTGACGTATAGATTAGTTTCCTTGATTTCGTCCCCTGAAGGCCGTGCAAATGATACTTTCAAACGTTTATTTTGTACTTGAAGACCATTTAAAGTACCGATGGCACGTGATGCATCTTCAGGTTTAGTAAAGTTGACAAATCCAAAACCATAGCTGTAACCTGTCTATAATATAATAAAAATTTAATTTTTTAATAAAACTATAAATTATAAAATAATAGAATTTAACTTACTTTAAAATCTTTCATAACTCTGCATGATTCAACAGGTCCAATTGTTACAAACATTGAATATAATTCTTTTTCAGTCATATTTTGTGGAAGATAGTTTATAATTAAATTTGTTTTAGCATCGTCTGGTCTATTATTTTGGCCCGAAATTTGTGATGACTGCTAGAACAAATATATTATTAATAAATTGCTCTGTTAACATAAAAATAAAATATCTAGCCATTGCATTGATTACAATTAAAAAAAATTATTTATTCATAGGGAAGAGTGACTCACTTTGGGACTTTTTTTCCCTATTGATGGATTATTCTCAAAATTTTACCTATTGTATGGACAACCTTTCTCTATATTATTAACTAACTCGTAATTTCATGTCTATTAAAAAAAAATATTTAGTAGATTTATATCTTGACACAAGATGTACTAACCAGGTGCTCACCAAGGGACAGTTAAATGAAAATGTGAAAAGTTAAATAAATGAAGTACAATTTACTTGGAATTGTTTTTTAAAAGAGAAAAATTATTTATCGAAATAAGGAATTACTAATAAAGTGATAAAACTATTAGAAATTAATATTTTCTAATTATGTTTACAAAGAACTAATTAATATTTTAAAAAATTTTATCTATTTAATCCTTGGCATTGTTAAACCTAATAAGTTCCTAAAATTAACCACTAATAATAAACAGATTATGTAGATTAAATAAAAAAATATTTTAAACCCAATATATTTTTTCAAAATAAGATAACTTGGCATATCTTATGTCCCAAGGTGAACCATACACACTTTAAAACTTTAAAATGCCATGCTTTTTGACTCGGCACCTACTAATCAACAATTATTATGTGCATTAGTTTTAAAGAAAATATTTATTATTATTTCTGAACTAACTGGTACAATATTTTAAATAAATTTCACACACACACAAATTAGATATTTTTGAATATTATTTATATTTATGAAAAATTACTTGAGGAAACCTCACATAATACCTTAAGTTTAAATGCAATATTGTAAGCTATGAAATTAAAATTTCTTTTTTTAAGAATTATTATTATTTTATTAACTAGGAGGGGAGCCACCAAGTAGTTCTGAACTTAAGTTATGAGATCGAAGAATCGATCCTAGCAAAGTAGAGTTAAGAATTAAGAATTGATTTCAAATAAGTGGCTAAAATGAGCATAAATCTTAAAAGCCAATAAAATTTAAAAAAAATTATTATTTTATTTAGGGAACAATGGTTTAATATTCTAAATTAGAAGGATTTTTCAAAAAGTAACCTCTGTTTTGAAATAAAAAAAATCAACATTTTTAAATATAATTTTAATAAATATATCTTAAAATCACAATTATTTTCTACTTTTTTAAATGGTCTCCAAATAAATTAAAGTACTTGTAATATCTTTACTTTTTCGAAATACTCTCAGAATAGAGAAATGCTATCTGAAAATTATCACGATTATCAGTTCAAAACTCTGAAAAGACTAAAAAGAGGGATCCAAAACAACCTATGAGATTTGCCGCAGTTACCATGACAATTCTCCCCCTCACAAAGCTCGAAAAACAAATGACGTTTTGGCCAATTTCAAGAGAGACGTTTTGATTAAGGTGACGAGACGTCCCGATTTTTCACAATTTGTCCTGTGTCCCGTGACGTTTTTCAAAAGTCCCGATTTTTAGAATTAAGTTAAATTTTATATTTATGAAAATTATTGTTTTACGTTCTAAGAATCCTACGGGCTAGGAAAAATCAAAATTAAGTGTTGAAACTTTGAAAGTCAATTTATGTGTCAAATGTAATTTGACAAATTCTTGTGAAGATTTTTACAATATTTTAAAAAATGACAACAATCTACTGAAACAAATTCACACAAATAAAAAATGTCAAGGAATAAAATATTATACATTGTACTTATGTTAAAAATAAAAAAATATTACGATATTATTTTTATTCTGTTTGAAAATTTTTGTTGATAACCCCCCCCCCTCCTCCTTCAGATTTGTCCCGCTTTGCCCATCTAAAAATCTGGGCACCTTAGTTTTGTTCAATATCATTAATTAGTTTTAAATGATTTTCCCGATTCCCCCGATACATTAAACATTGGTTCACATATCATCTCTTTGCTATTAATTGGTAACGTTTACAGACGGTAGATTTCTATGCAGAGGGAATTTCGAAAGTTGTGAAAAGAAACAAGTATTAAATTTATTTGAAAACTATATAGAAAATAAAGAAGTCTCTCTACAAGGAAATAGGTCGATATTTTTAAAATTGGAAGGGAGGAGGCTTAACATATCTAATCAAATTATAAAAAATAAAGAGTTGTTAGCCTTTAGATAATAAAACTTTTGTAACTTATCATATTCTAACATGTATAGTGACGGAAAAATGTTATCGCCATGAGGGCGCAGTTGTCAGGCTACCGGATATGAAAGCCCATTGCCATTACCCGCCAAAATTATAAAATCGTTACAAATTTGACATTTGAAAAAATCTAAATAAGGTTTTTTTTATTTAATTTATTCTGATAGAAATTTCCCTTGGCCGGTTTGGCGTTCAGAATACATAAGGTACGTCTTAATAATTAATACCTTTTATTTAAGAAAAGGTTAAGAAATTCCTTACTAATATTCATTTTTGGCGCAAAAATTTTAAAAATTTTATTTTCAAAAATATATATTTTAATTATAATTTTAAATATTTTTTATTATTTATTATTCTGTTTAAATTTTGAAGATTATTTTTTTAGGATCATTAAAAATGCGTTCATCGAGTGTGGCCGTATCTAATTTGCTGCCTCATATAAGAGACTTAATATATAAATGATGGGATTTAATATCATTTCAATCTACAGAATTAAAATTATAAATTAAAAAGGAAAATTAATATTTCATTATCAAAACGAATTTATGTTAATTATTATTAAATAAAATTATTTTAATCTTTTACAGTGAATTTTTTGATAGCTTTTTTTAGAATTAGAGAAAATCTACAATTATATCATATATTTAAAGGAAATATGAATATATAATTAGTTTCATTTATTTCATATTAACCTGCTGATGTTCCGCCATAGTCCGAGGGCCAATTCTGGCCGATGTGACTATATGTGATGTGGAGTGTAGATTCCAACCACTAGTGATTGGTGTCACGGACGTTAGCGAAGAAGTTGCACTTAAAGGAGTTGGGAATGTCGAATTTTGTAGAGTGTGAACAAGTAGACTTGGATGTACTCTGGCTTGCTGAAGGTTTGTTTCCCAACTTTATAAAAAGACAAATAAATAATAAAATCAAATAGTTAGCTCAGGGCTATTCAATTTGCATTTTGCATCTAATATATAAAATAAATTAACCTGCCAATAGATTGTGTTCCTTAAAACTTATATTAATGTGATTTCACAGAACAAAGAATTTCCCCAAATTTCTCAACTCCAATGAAGTAATTATCTGATTTACTTAATATTCTAATTGAATAGCCCTTAATTATTAATTAAATAAGAATAATAACTTAAATACTTTGGAACCAGGTTACTTTCACACATACAATTTAAGGAAATTTGAAAGTAATTTTAATTAAAAAAAAAAAAGTAAAAACAAATTACCCAATAAATATTTATTGCCGTTTCCGTTATATAATGATAACTTTTAATTTTTTTATAAAATTGGAGGTATTCACTTTCGTAAAACAAATGGATTTATAACTGCATTCCTAGAGAAAAAATAAAAAAAAATTATGAAAAATTTGGAACTATGTAGAATGATTAACATAGGAAAAAGTATAATTTCCAGAATACTGAAAAGTTATAATTATTAATTTTTTTTTTAATAAGAATGAGCAAATAAAAAATACCGAGATTATTTAGTATTTTTTAAATAAAAATATTATCTATATTATTTTTTTTTCAAGTTTATTCTTTTAAAATTAAAATCATTAATTCCTTTTTTTAAAAAAACGTGTTAATCTATTATGCTTTATTCAGGAATTCTTTTTATTTACAAATGTTTTAAAAGTATATATTTTTTTTAAAATTAACAAGAAATATTAAGGAAAAACAAAATTATAGTATTTTTAATTAGAACATGCCGATAAAAAAAAATAACGAATAAGTGAAAATATTTGAAAATTTACACTTGGAAAAATCAAATGTCGTTAAGTTTTTAATTACATATAGTTTATATATATCTCGTTAATAACAAACACATTTGTAAATACAAATGAAATATAAGGCAATTTTCTAATGAACAGATTTTCGAGTATAATAATTTAAATAATGTCCAAATGTTTTAAAATAAAACAAAAAACCGACGCGACTTTCTAACCTCACAGAAAATTAAACAATTTATTTTTAAAATATTACTTTAATAATATACTTACATTTTTTTAATAAATATAAATAAAAAATGAATAGAGATATTATAGTCCTTTTTTAACAAGACATACTTGTTCTATTGAAAAAACTAGCTGAAAAGAAATTTTACTGAAAAATTTTTATGCTAAGCTAGTTTATTCTTTAAATGTAGATGGCGCTTAAAGTTCCCAGGGCTAACCAAAAGGGGGGAGGTTGAGATCAATTCAGCAGCATTGACCTTGAAATCTTGCACCAACTTCGCGCCACTAACAGACTCCAAAGTTAATACTAGAAATCAAAATTTCTATGTATATATCAAAAAAGCCCTTATATTATTATATAATTAAGAGAATTTTAATTAAAAGGAGAAAATATGTTATTTGTACTAGTATATACTTTTTTAATTTTAAAAATGTATTATATAAATTTTCAATCTACAATTAATAATAATTATAACGATAAGTTATGAATCTATATACATTTTTCAAAACAAAATATATCAAACGAACTATTAGTCTGAAGCCTTTTTCTATATATATATATTAATTCATCTACTATATGTATATAACAATACATGTGTAATATAAATGAAAAATTCTGGTAGATCTTTTCTGGGCGCTTTTATTATTTATATTTTTAATATTCCCGGGAATTTCAGAAAATCTAAAAAAAGAAAAAAAATTAAAATATTAAAGAAAAATCAATAATCAGATATATAAAACTATTTATAATTATATTTATTCAATATTGAAAAAATTACTTTTTAATAAAAAAAAACATTTAAAAGAAAAATTAATAATCTTTTAAAGTAAAAACTAATTATCCTCTCGATCTCCTGATGATGAAGTGGGTTCATTTATATCCATAGGAATGTTTTAGTTTTTGGTATAATTATTATAATTTATGCTATATAATGAATACGAGTTTTATTTAATCGTATCTAAAGTGGTATACTCTTGGGGTAGTCAACTTGAAAACGACTCTGTTCCAATGTCACCAAGTTTAGAAAAAAATAATAAAATGTTATAGAATTGAAAATTAAAAATCTATCTATTATATATATATATATATATATATATATAATAAATAAAAAGTGTTAATGATTAGTAGCAAAATCTCTATTTATTTTCATCAGACTTGGTTATACATTCTAGAATATTCGTATGTAATTGTATCTATCAATGTGGCGCTTCTGAACTTCTTGGCTGCAGTAACCACATTCCTCCAACTGTTCTTATTATACCTTCTATCTTCTCCCAATGGGCTCATGTCCTTAATTATGTTTGGCTTAAAATAATCTTCTTACTTTATTCATTTGAACCACGTGTTTTATTATTCGAATTATGTAGAGCTCATTTAATTTCATGGACCACAAATAATGGTTATATATCATTTAATTGATATCTTTTGATAAGACGCTTGCCGATTGCTATCTTAATTTAAACTTTTCTCGAAAAAGTATATATTTAATATTAATTTTTATATTATATAAAAGATCTGTTCAAAAGAAAACGTGAATTTGGAATTTTCAGGGGCTGTGTACATTCGATTATCGAAATAATTTTTTGTTATGTTGGTACACATATGTTTCTCATATAATAACATTATCAACCATTTTGGATTAGTATCTTGTTATTGAGTGAGTTAGTTAGTTAGTCAGTCACGTTTTTGTGTGTTCTTCGATTTCTTAAAGAATCTGTATTCAATTTTGCGTTAAAAATGGAATAAAGTGCTCCAAACCCCTTAAAATGTTGACTGTGACTTCGGCGAGTCTACTTTGTCTCAAAAAAAAGTCGAATTGGCAGTCGTGGGACTGGCCGACAGAAGTGAAAACTTGTGCGTAAGAAATTTGAAAGCAGACGGAATGCGCACCAGCTTCACGAGAAAAATGAAATTTATATACGTATATATATATATATATATATAAAATTCATAATTATTTTTTTCAGCAAACTGATTATTATTACAAAAATATTAAAAATACGATGTGTATGAATATATATATATATGTCTGTCTGTCTGTCTGTCTGTCTGTGTGTGTGTCTGTCAAATACTCAAAAACTACCCGTCCGATTGCGATGAAACTTTCAGGGATTGTTGTGGGCGTCCCAGGGAAGGTTTTAGTGTAGTTAAATCCAAAATTAATTTATCCAAAATTAATTTAATTAGTAATATTTTGGTAAAAGTCTATTTATGGTTACCATGGTTACATTGAAAAATTTACAATAAATAAATAAAAATAATTGGAAATCTTTTCAACTTATTATTTTGATAAATTTTATTAATATTTTTAATTTTTTTTAAACTGCCAAAAATAACATACCCATAATAATAGTTGTAATAAAAATAAAAATATAAATCACAATGTAAGTAAAATATTGAATCGTTTTATTTATATTGTTTCAATTATTGTTTGAATATTTATTAAATTTATATATAGATTAATTTACATGTTTAAATGTATATTTAATAAATTTATTTATTGATTCTTAATATTAATAATTCCAATTATTTTCTTGAAATTTTTTTTTATTTAAAAGCATATTCAGCATATCTCGCAAATTTGAATTGGATTAAATAACATATATTAATTTAAATTAAATTAAATTAATTCAATTATAAATTAAAATTAATAAATAATATTTATTAAACCAGCGAAAGTTTGGCTCTTTTTTGATGGCACCGCGTCACGTGTTGGCGCGTGAGATTTCCAGTGTTAAAAAAATTAATTCTGGTACTTTCAGCAATTCAATTTTCGATGTTGAGATTTTGATGTTTTTGATGTTATAAATAATATTTATTAAATTATAATTTAATTAATTTAATTTAATTTAAATTAATAAATATTATTTAATCAAATTCAAATTTGCGAGATAGTCGAGTGGATAGTGGAGTGTTTGGCTCTTTGTTGATGGCACCACGTCACGTGTTGGCGCGTGAGATTTCCAGTGTTAAAAAATTAATTCTGGTACTTTCAGCGATTCTATCAAGCTCAAATTCTATATATAGCAGTTTTATACAATTGAAGACCTTAGAGCGAAACAATGGTAAGCCACTTTTGTAGAAAATTGTTTTATTCTTAATTATATATATCTAAGAAATAATAGTTGCTGACTTTTTCCCTTTACTGATATTACATATTGTGCAAATTTGAAATATATGCAGTAAACCCAATGTTTTCTATCTTTTCTCTAAACTTTAAACTGCAATATCTCAACATTTTGATTTTGTGGCTTACCACTGTTTCGCTCTAAGGTCTTCAATTATTAATCCTGTGAAAAATTATCAAACATATATCTTTATTTTTATGGTCACACACACACACACACACACATATTTAAAAATTAATTTATTAAAATATATATTATATAATATATTATATATAGTATATAATTTAATATATATATATATATATATATATTCAGAAATTAATTTTAAATTATATAAATATATTAGAAATTAATTTAATATAATTTAACACATAATAATATATTAAAATATTTTATTTTATATATACATAATTTAGTAATACTGATTATTAATGTAAATATAAATAATAATATTTAATATGGCAAATATGTAAAATTTTGTAAAGAATGTATCAGAAGTTTAGTGTCTAACATTCTGGCGTATTGCGCATGCGTATATCGGTCGGGTCGGTGTCGTTTTGGAATCTCACGCGAAATCTATATTTTTTCCCCATCCGCAAAAGTGCTCAACGCCGCTAAAGAAGTTTTCACTTCAAAAATTAATTCTGGTACTTTCAGCGATTCTATCAGGCTGAAATTCTATATATAGCAGTTTTATACAATTATTAATCATGTGAAAAATTATCAAACATATATCTTTATTTTTACGGTCACACACACACACACACACACATATTTAAAAATTAATTTATTAAAATATATATTATATAATATATTATATATAGTATATAATTTAATATATATATATATATATATATTCTGAAATTAATTTTAAATTATATAAATATATTAGAAATTAATTTAATATAATTTAACACATAATAATATATTAAAATATTTTATTTTATATATACATAATTTAGTAATACTGATTATTAATGTAAATATAAATAATAATATTTAATATGGCAAATATGTAAAATTTCGTAAAGAATGTATCAGAAGTTTAGTGTCTAACATTCTGGCGTATTGCGCATGCGTATATCGGTCGGTCAGTCGGGTCGGTGTTCAGTCGGGTCGGTGTCGTTTTGGAATCTCACGCGAAATCTATATTTTTTCCCCATCCGCAAAAGTGCTCAACGCCGCTAAAGAAGTTTTCACTTCAAAAAATGTTAATTATTTGTACAAGCGCTTTAAAAAAGCACGCCAAGTCCGATCAAATGTGAAGGGTTTGCTCACTTTCTTAGATTACAATGGCGTGGTGTATAATGAGTTCTTGCCAACAGGTCGTACTGTTAATAAGGAATACTACAAGGAAGTTAAGCAACGTTTTCGTGGAGCAATACGGCTCAAACGATTGGAATTGTGGAAAAATAAATCATGGAGTCTGCATCACGATAATGCACCAGCTCACATTTCATTGCTTGTTTGTGATTTTTTTGGCCAAAAACAAAACCGCCATCTTGCCTCAACCACCGTATTCACCATATTTGGCTCCCTGCGACTTTTTCCTATTCCCAAAACTGAAGAGAGCATTGAAAGGAAAGCGTTTTGCCACAATTGATGAGATAAAGTCGGAATCGAAGAACGAGCTGTAGGCTATTCCGAAAAGCGCATTTCAGAAGTGCTTCAACGATTGGAAGAAGCGCTGGTATAAGTGCATTATATCTTAGGGGAATTACTTTTAAGGGGACAAAATGGATTTTGATGAATAAATAAATACTTTTAGAAATATATATATATAATTCAAAATTCACCTTTTCTTTAGAACAAACCTCGTAGTTATGAAAAACGTTTTGTGTATGCTAGGTTGGAAAACGTGCTGGTGAAAACCTAGTTTCTC
This sequence comes from Labia minor, assembly GCA_963082975.1. NCBI lineage: Eukaryota > Metazoa > Arthropoda > Insecta > Dermaptera > Spongiphoridae > Labia > Labia minor. The sequence goes on from OY720345.1 coordinate 18,253,930, forward strand.
TCGAAAGTATGAGTCTCGAATTACATTAATAATAAAAGAAATTTAAAATTCAACAAATTTGTTAGATTCTAAATTAAAATTATTTCAAATTATTTATATGAGAATGAAAAAAAGAACACTTTTTTGTTAGTTTTATATTGAAAAACAAATAAACATGGAATTGCAAATTTATATATAATTTTTAAAAATGTAAAATAAAATCTTTGAAAATCCATTATTTTTCTTTTCATTAATAATAATAATAAATCAGAATAAATCAGAATTTAACAAGAATAAATAATCATTGAACTCCTAGGGAAAAATTTGCTAAGTTAATAATTTACAGGTTTAAGGTTTTTGTGACATATTACAAATTTTGTAAAAATTAGAAAATATATAATGAATTATTCAACTCTATATTTTGTCTCCATTTATTATTATTTATTTAAAGTAAAAATTTAGTATAAATACATATCCTTATGTTTTCGTAGTATTTAATTTTGTCTCATATATTTTTAATATATAATTCACATTAATAAAATTTTGGGGTATAATAAAATAAGGTTTGATTAATAAGAAAATCCAATGATTAAATTAAATTAAAAACAAAATTTAATGTTATTTTAGGGATGTTATTTTGATATTTTTTCAATTATTAAAAAAACCAGAGCTTATTTTATTTACTTTTTATACTAAATTTTTCTTTTTAATTGTGCAACAAAAAAAAAAAAAAAAAAAAAAAAAAAATTATATTTATTTTCTAATATACGACTCTGCATTTTTGTTTTTTAATTATTCACAACGAAAAAATATTATTAATTATTTCCAACTGAATTACGTAGGGATTAGATTACTTAAGACTACAATGTTCCCCCTCCATCCTTAGATTAGTTATTTTTTTTACGGATTTTAATAAAACAAAAAATAAAACGAATTATTTGTATTAATAATATAATATATATATAATATATTATATTATTATTAATTATTTATATATATTATCTTATAAAAATAAAAACATAAGTTTATTACTAAAAACAAAAAACAATATCATTTTCGTCTTTCAAAATTTTTAATTGATATAATTAATGCTAGAGAAAATTTTATACATAATATTGCATATAGTGAATTTGAAATTAAATTTGTTATAAAATGTAAATATCTAAATATTTTATACTAAAATTCATGATTTTAGAGATGAGGCACGATGATGTATTAATTTTATTACAAAAATAAATTTGGAATAGAATAGACTACATAATTTGAAAAAAAAAAATTAAAATATATTAAAAAGAATATAATTAAAATAATTTTTTTTTTATTTAATAAATTCCAAACGTTAGAACTTATCTAATGAAAAGACAACTTGATTATATATATTTCACTAAAATTATTTCAAATTCCCCTTATTTAATTAAAATCTAGTTCAAGTGTTGATTTACCTGTTATTTTCAAGTTGATTCATAAAAAGTATGCTTTTGGAAAAGGTGTCCATCGTAACATTTGACCGACACTAAAAAAATACTAGATAGAGGTAGGAAAATATGAGCTGAAATGGTAGAAAGGGGATATTATGGTGGCTCTCAGGGACAAGGGGTTGCAGGGTGGAATCCCCGCACTGCCGATTGCCTGGGCAACTTTACGAAATTTCCCGAAGTGAATAACGAAAGGGAAAATCGAATTGTATACGATTATGAAATCTGCCTAGGATAATTGTTGAAAATAATTAAAAATAGGTTAGTATTCTAATTGAATTAGGATATTGAATTAAAAAAAAAATAATATTAAAATTTCCTTAAAGTATTCAAATTGAGAAATCGAAAAATATTAATAAATTATTAAGTTATATATTAAAATAATATATTGACAAGATTTTTATACTAAAATTGTAAAATTTTAAACATTTAATGGTAGGACCTAAACTACCAATAAATATCAAGGTAATAATTGATATGCATTACAATTTCAAAATAGAACAATTTATCATATCTTAAGCCCCTGACATGTGTTGTGTTATATAATTCCCCTCCAAATATAATCACATAAACAACAATTATAATACTATATTTAGTACAATATTATTTAAAAATAAAGCGTTGAGTTAAAATTTGAAAAAACCCTAAGTACTTAAATTTACTACATATCATTATATATATATATATAATTCTATACATAAAGGTATCTGTATGATATACTTTATTTTGTAAAATTCGTTTTTAGGCGTTTCTTTACGAAAATTGCACATATAAGTAACAAAAATAATAGTATATATCAGTAAATATTATTTAGTCATTTCCAAAAACAAGATGAGCCCAATTTTCAATCTCCATCAGCGTGTAGAATTCTTAACTGTTAGAAGAATTTCCTCTGGCCCTTTAAATCCATTATAACAATTAAATGTGGAGGGTGTCCAAGCTAAGCGCGAAGCCTTTAATATATTAACTGCATCAAGTGATCATTCTTCTAGGCCTGAGCCTTGTTAGAAGATCGGGGACCATTGACGATGTAAAACCCTTTTCAAGAATTAAAAAAAAAAAAAATAAGACAGTGGTTTTTAAAAATTTATTATAAAAAATACCATAATAATAATTAAAAGAATTATTATAATAATGATAATAATAATTAAATGAATTTAATAATAAACGAGGACTTTATGATTGCCGCTAATTTTTTTGTATATTAAATATGATATGAAATTATATTCACGCTATTGCAAAAACAAAGCATATAATTTAAAGATAATGATATTATATTGATAAATTCTACTTAAAAAAAATATATATATATTTTGCTTAATAAATATAAATATTCTAATATAGTGAATTATAATGATTATCTTTTTTAAATAAAAAAAAAATTTGAAATTAAAACAATTTTATGCGTTCTCAGAATTTATCTAATCAAGCGATTTGAAAATATTTTTTTCATTATATTTTAATTAAAAATGTATCTTTAAAAATCTTAAAATCATCTATATTATAGGATTTGACAAATTAATAATTATAAATTATTTCATACAAAATAAAAAATAGCAGGTTTCTCTAACAAATCTACTTTTTTGCAATGTATTAACTATTATTGAAAAATTATTTAAATAATATATAAGCCAAAATAAATATATATTTTTTTAATCTTTTTCTTACATATATATATAGATATGAATAGCTATATCTATACTTATATGTATAATTTAAACATTTTTTTGAATTAGCTAATATATTTTATTGCTTTTTCATTTTTTTACTTTTCATTTTAAATAACAATTATTTTTAACAATAATTAATGATTTAGTTCTTTTTTTAATTAAAAACAATCAAAAAACAACAAGGTTTCATGTGTAATTTAATAAAAAAATTTTTCTCCCCACATGTAATTCTAAGCTAATTTTGAATTATTTTTTTTTATTTTTTTTTATTATTATTATATATTATTATTAACAAAAGTTTTTTAATGTATAATTTTTATTGATTTTATATTTATTGTAAAGTAATGAGAACAACTTTGAATAAATTTTGTTTTTATCAATTAATTTTTTTTCTTTTTTTCAACAGATAGAGATTTTTATCCCATATATGATGTTATGCAATATCATAAATATAAATATATATATATATATATATATATATATGGAAAGCCTTCGGAGTATGAAATATAATAAATAAGAAGGCAGAAGAAGAATAAATAATAGATCATTTAAAAGATAAATTAAACAGACAAAAAAGAAAAAAATTTTAAAAAGAGAAAAAATATAAATAAATAAAATCAATTTTAAAATAGAGCCGAAAATAGAAATTTTATCAAATATAACAAAAACATATTATAAAATTCTGATAATATATAATATATATTTAATAACAAAAACTTTAATAAATAATTATAAGTATATATAAATATATATATAAATATATATATACATATATATAATAAATCCTTCTGTTTATCTATATCTAGAAAGATATTGACAGAAAAAAAAGGTTTTTTTAATATATATATAAATATATGTATATATACATATAAATCAACTAGTATTCCTTAATATATGGCTTTCTGTTAAGAAATAGCATATATTAGTTGTTTCATTTAATAAGAAATTAAAAACATCTTTCATACTCCGTGTAGAACCATAATAATTCAATTCTACAAAAATAAAATATTAGGTCTCTATAAATTATACAGAGGTATAGCGAATCCTTTTATTTGAGTTAGGGGCGAGTTTAATTTCACGCAATGTTTTGGTTCTATAATACCTTAAACATTTATGTATATTTAGTGTCCAAATAGAATATTATTAACTCAGTCAGAAATTTTAAGGATTCCTTTCTCCAAAATAATTATCTATAGAGGGATATTAAATAATCTTGGAGAATAGATAAATAATATCTTTAAAATATCTATAAATAATATATCTCTAAATATATATATATATTTATATATATATCTATATCTATCTATATATTATTTATATATTTCATAGTGATATATATCTTTATTTTAATATTTTAATAATTTTTTTCAATAAAAATCCAGGTGCATAAAATTAATTTTAATCTATTATACTCTTCATTGATTATGTGGTATAATGACTTGATGATATTGATGTCCAGCACCAACTAAAAAATTAAAAAATTATTATAAATATATTAAATAAATAATAATTTGAATATATATTAATGAATCATTCGAACAATTTTCTATCATTGATGAAACGGTTATATTTAGATCAGGGGTCGGGAACCTGTTACTCGCAAATGTTTTATAAAAAATATAATATGAACATCATAAAACATTGCATAAAAAATTCACGTTTCGATAAACTTTACGTTGAAAATTATTTTTATAAATATATTTGAAGTATATTTAAAATTAAAATTAATAGAGGAGAAAAATTTTCCTAGGAAAAATCTACTTAAGACCTACAAATATAGATTCTAAAATACATAATAAAAGAATCTGGGTGTAAAAACTTAAGGAGTGGTAGCATAGGTTTAAAAAAATGAGACAAGTATGTTGGAAATCCCACGGGACATTTTATTTGTATGCTGAAACTTCTCTCCAGCTAATGATTAATATGCATGGTAGGGGTGGGGAACCTGAGGCCTTGAAAACCTTTTGAATTTGATATGAATATTGTGCAATTTATAAAGAAAGTAATTAATACAAAAACTATAATTCTGATGTTACATAAAAGATCTTAAAATTAAGTAAAATTATTTAATCAGAATCATAATTAAATAATTGGTAATTCTGGTAGGAATTATTATACATTATTTGATCTTAAAATAGTTATAATTTATATTAAACATATCAAGTTTCTAACAATATATATATATATAACAATATATATATATAAATATAAATAAATAAATATATATATAAATAAATATATATATATATACATATATATATATATATATTAAAATCTATAAATTATTTAGACTAACAAATAATAGAATTTTTAAACAAATATAACATTAATTAAAACTAAGATATTTAACAAGATATATAATCAATATTATATTTAATTTATTATAAAAAACACTCAGGAAAAATAGTCTTGTCGAAATGTTTATATAATAAATAGTTTTGAAAATTTTTAGATTTATTCCTGATTGCTCCTTATAATAAACTAAAAATAATATAATTTTTCTTATTAATCTTTTTAATATTTTATACATTTTGATATATATTTTTGTACTTTATAACTAATAATTATATTATATTATAACTACAAAAAAAAAACCAGATCTATTCAAAAGTATTTATATATATATATACATATATATATATATATATATATATATATTGTGTATGCGGCCTTTTAATTTGCTATATTAATATGGCCTCCAAAATAAAATGGTTCCCCACTCCTTCAAAAATTTTTTTAAAATTTTGATAAAAGTAGAAAATTCTGGAATATACGAATATATTAATTACCAGCAAGATAGGTAACCTTAGAATTTTCTCGATTTTCCTTAATTTAATTCTATATAATTTATTTTTTTGACATTGAGACAGCTTTAAAAATAATTTAAAATTTTAAAAACATTTATAAATACCATCTAATTTTTTGAATATATATATATATATATATATACTTAATTTGAAATGTACATAGGACAAGAGCCCTTCTTAGATATTTAAAAAAAGAAAAGTAACAATACAATTATATAATAATCTTTTTTCCACTAATCGTCCTCTCAATCGCAATCAACCAAGCCATCAAGAGTAAGGCACTGAACCCTTTGAACCCATGCCCTAGGTATATCTAATCAAACAACCGACCACTACCAATAAAATTTTAACATCCACTGTTATGCTGTTACTTAATACACAAAATGACTTCTCAAAGGGGACAATTTAACGTGTGCACTTTAAGAAATACAAGAAAGGAGTTAGGCTGGGATTGAAGGATTGAATAAAATTATATCACCTGTAAGGATATTAGAGATTTGATAGGTCCCTTAAAACAAGTTTGAAAATGTATCTAAAGCGATTATTGAGCCCAATGAAGAGTGTATATTAATGTTTGACGAAGATATAATATACCACATCTCTATAAATGAAATAGGGAAGGATTAAAATGTAACAACTAATCTGCGCCTAAACTACAATCGGTGTTAGGTGGAAAAATTTTCCTAATGAAACACACCTTATAATATACATTTCAAATTGGAATGCTCCAAATTAGCTCTGTGTTGATAAAAATATTCTTGACCTTGTCTAAGCAAAGAGAATTACTAAGCTCACCATGATAGTGGAAACAAAGGGCGGTGAGAAAGCCATTTGGTCTAAATCAATATTCAGTAAACCCACAGAAAATACTCGATCGGATATTTTGGAAGTGTTAATAAACGATGAAAATAGACAACAATAGTGAAAAGAATAACCCACCCTTGATTAACCTTAAAAAGAGGAGCTCAAACGAAGTTTGCTGACAAGGACCGACCCAAATGTATTTTTAGGGTCCACTCCATGAAGCAATCAGTTATTTAAACTAGTGTTGTAGAGGGACTGTGAAGGCGAAAACAAGATTAAAAGAGAAAGAAAGTACACACGAAATACTTATAATGGAGGAATGATAAAATTATATTATTGGGATGACTTGGAAAAATTTAATTATCGTTTCATCAAAAGAATCGCGCTGGAAGGAGACATTAAAAAAAGTATCATTAAAAGAGATTATGTTTTATTATATTTTTCTAAGAATTAACTGCCCTTGTACAATTCTAAAAAGAATCATCGTTAAATGTAAAATTGTACCACCACAGGGTTATAATCGACAAGTACATAGTAATAAAAATAAAACAAAAATAATATAGATGCTATTTCTAGGTCAAAAAGTTACAATTTGTAGAATTAAATTAAGAAAAATCGAAAAATCATAATATTTCAGGATATTACCGTTGAGTGTTCTAGATGATTAGTTGTTGTGATTTTGGACTTAATTTGAATCCAAAAATAGCTGTAAACAATTTTTTTCTATGGACTGCATCTAATATACAATACATGAAATACACTCAATTTGATTAAATCCAAAATTGAATCGAATGTGATCAGATTATTGAAATAAATAATTATAATATTATTTTTATCAATAATCATTTTATATGTACTTACAAAAATAAAATGAAAATTTACAAAAAAATATTTTATTGTACCTACCCTAACTATTACAAATAAACATGGATATTTTTTGTTACTTATATCATTATAATGTCTTTTTGTATATACTAAAATACTAATTAAATTTTCGGCTGTCAAAATTTTATTTTTGGTACATTTTTTCTTAAAAACCTCTTCGTTTTCGAAAGAATCCCGACCCCTGGTTTAGATAGTAAGAAAATTCTAAAATGTTAAAAAAAATGGATTATGTTAATTAAGTGTTGAAAAGATTATAGGTGAACAATAACTATAAATTATGGGTATTAAAGAACAAATATTCAAAAAAATATATCTAGGAATTGAAGATAATTAATATCACATACCTGGATGATGATGAATATACTGTACTGTTTGAGGTGCAAGCATTTGATGTCCAGCATGAGTCTGTGGAGGTGGAGGTGGTGGCCCTAATTGTGTCCCTGGTAAAATTGGACACATTAAAGGAAAAGCTGTATGGGCTGCAGGGTGACTCGGTTGCTGTTGGTTCTGAAAATGTTGGAAAGGTCATATGATTTTTTGTAAAATTAAAATTTGTAGATTAAAATAATCATTATTATTAAATTAACCTGTGGGTGTCCAGGTGGTTGGGGTTGTGGCGGTTGTGGTTGTCCCGGTGGAGGGCCAGGTGGGCCATTAGGTCCGCCTGGAGGGGGAGCTGAAGGACCCGGATATCCCGTAGGACCTTGAGGAGGTCCAGGGGGTCCAGGAGGCGGTTGACCAGGTCCTCCTTGAGGTGCTGGAGGTCCATTTGGAGGGCCCTGTGGTCCACCAGATTGACTTACAGAAGGCTAAAAATATAAATAAATGGTTAAATAGGAAATTTAGATTATAAATAACATTAAGTAACTTACTTGATGATACTGTTGTTGCCCCGGAGGATGATGATGATGCACTGCAGCAGCAGCTGCAGCTACGACTGCAGCAGCAGCCTGATGATGAGGAGGAGGTGGTTGAGGTGGAGGTCCACCACCACCTGCCATTGCAGCAGCAGCACCAGCAGCCATAGCTGCAGCGGCAGCTGTTGCTTGAGCATGCGACATATATTGCAATTGATGTGCTGTCGGAGGGCCAGGCGGTCCAGGCGGACCTTGATGAGGACCTGGAGTATTTATTTGAATATTGTTAAAAATGACTATATATTCTAAAAAAAGGTAATTTGTATACATACCTGGAGGTCCTTGGGGTGGTCCTTGAGGTCCTGGTGATTCATGATGATATGCCATTGATGTAGGTACACCAATTGGTACCATGCCAGCAGAGCCTTGTCCTGCTGCTACCATGCGAACCATCTAATAAAAGAACAATTATAATATAAATTATACTATATCTCTATCTATAAAATCCATCATTTTGTAATGAAACTATTTTCTTTTTATATGCTACTAGGTGTTACTAATTTATTTGCAATTTTTTTATACCTATTTATTAGTTGATAGTTATAATGCAAAATTGAACCAATAGTTCCAATAGATCAAATATATTATGCAATGTTAAAATATTTACAATTGCCTCTCAATTATTTTTATTAATCGCTTTTCACCAGTTGACCCGAACAGGTCTTCGCAAATTGATACCATTTATTTTAGATCATAATGGATACTAAAGGAGAAATTGCCCCTAAAGTTGATCTTCGGCTAACTATTTAAAAAGATAAAACTTTAAAACATGAATTTCATAAAAATTAAATGGATAGTTTTCAAGATCAGAAACATAAACATATACTCGTATATATATATAATGACATATAATTTTCATGATTTTAAGAATAGTTAAACAGATAGATATAATAGACTGAAAAGAATATATATATATATGAATAATATATAATTCTGGGAATTGAAAGAATTAATACTAATTTTATATTAATCATTGAAAGGGTCTGACTGAATCTTTGAATCAAGCTAGATTTGAGGAAAATGTTGAGTGTTGACAAACGTTTATCGAAAAATGTTTTTGCCAAATAGTTGTGAGGCGAGTCTTATATTTTTTAAAATTAATTCTTCTATCAATTAATATAGAAATATATATGATCGAATAACATTATTGATATTACATCATAACTAATTATTAGTTAATTTAACTATAGAAAATACCTGCTGGTATGGTTGTGGAGTCATATGTCCTTGGGGTGAATAGGTGAATTGGGGAATAGGTCCTGGAGCTAATAATGGTTGTCCAGTAGCTACAGCTGAGAGAGATGCAATATCAGGTCGATGAGGCATTGCCATTTGTACTAAAACGCAAAAATTTACATAATATAAATACTTTTCCTCATCTCTCATATTTTTTTTAATTCGGCATTATTATTATTGTTTTTTATTTAAAACATATCTAGATTTGGATAAAAAAAACATAAAAAAACAAATTTTGTATATATGAAAATCAAAACATTAAACTGCAGTTTGATTTAATTTAAAACATTTTATAAAATATAATAAATTGACTGGTTATACCTGTTTTTCGAAAGCGATTTCCTTGTGTCTGAGCAAATCCAGGTGTATTAGCTACAACATAAGCTGGTAACGGATAAATGGCGGCCATTGTATGAGGTGTTTGTGGTGGGCCTGTTGGTGGTGCGGGTGGTGGATATTGTGGAGTTTGAGGAGTTAATGGTCGACTTGGAGTTGGAGTTGAAGGTGAACGCTGTAATCAAAAAATTTTTAATGCAATGCATGAATTAAAAAATATTAAATTAATAAAAAATATTAAAAAAAATTATAGTCTACCGGAGTGAAGGGTTTAACAGCAGGATTGTAAACAAATTCTTTAGCATTTGGATTTAGAGTTGATTTTTTTAATGCATTCGTAACTTTATCAAGTTCGGTATTTGTTGAAGTAGGGATTGTTGCAGCTGTAGTGGTAGGCAGACTCGTTACGACCACAGTAGTAGAATTTGATGATGAGGATGAACAACTAGTATCTTTGCCTGTTAAAAATTTCAATGGTAAAATTATATTAAAAATTTTATAACTATAAAAGATATATGTTAAAATTATATATTAAATATTTTTAAAACAAAATTAAAATATAACTAAATCCATTAAATTAATTTTTAATCTTTTGTCCTAAGAGCTTAATTTTATTTTATTATTAGATATATTTAAAAAATTAAGAGGTAAAAATTGTTAGAAAAATATTTTAAAAATAAATTTATATATTATATTAATAGATAAAATAGAGAAGTAGCAAAAAATAATTTTTAATTAATTTTCAAAAAATGTTCCATTATTAATTATAATTATAATTATGTTATGATATAATCTAAATAAAGTATCGCTTTTATTCTAAGCAATCAATTAAAGAAAAATTTATGGGATCAGGAAGGATGTAACATAAAAAGCACAGCATTCCATCATCAGTTCAATAATGTGAACTATAGTGATCCAAATCTTTAAACATAAAATATGGATAAATTTATCAATTTTTTAATAAAGGAAATGAATTTAGACGAATATATGGCCAAAAGTTCTTTAAAAAAAAATCAATGTTTTGTTTATTTTAATTTTATTTTTTTAAAAAGAATAAATATTATCACAGTATAAAACTTAAATTTCCTTAGAAGAAACGTTTGAGATTATAAATAAATAATTAAGCTTTGGTATTTTTATAAACAAATAGAGAAATAAATAGATATTTTTTAGAAAATTCAATTAAAATAACCTAGTATTAATAAATAATTTTAAAATAGAAAAATAATCATTTAGTTAATAATAATAAATTGATTTTGCAAAGAATTTGACAAGTTATAATATATGTATATATAAATAAATAATTTTATCAGGCAAAGAAAATATTTTACTTCATGCAATGAGTTGGTTGAGTTTACAATATGAAATTTCAGGAAAAATTATACAAATTCTCCTTATTATGATTACAATTATTTTTTCTTTTTACAATAATTAAATAGATAAATTGCAGATGTCGAGATACCCACCCGATTCATCTGTATGAACATCAACTGAATCGCTATTAGATGATGATGAATTGTTAAGCGTTTGTGGAGGTTGTGATTGTGGTGGTTGTTGTTGTTGTTGTTGCTGCTGCTGTTGCTGAGTTTGTTGTTGTGTTGAAAGAGGTGTGGATGTTGCAGTAACAGATGGATTTGAGGATCCAACAACGGGTGGAGTAGTTGGAGAAGACGGTTGATTACTGTCAACTAATTTGAAATCATGATGAAATTTCTTTAAATTGGCTATTTCTTCATTTCGGCCTGTAAAATTAAAAAAAAAAAACATTTTTAAAATATTATAATGAATAAGAAGATACAATAGACTACGAAGGAGGATGTTTTATATATAATTGATTTAGTAATATAAATAATTTTCTATTAAATTATTGGCACTAGTAAATCATCACATTTGTCACATTAATTTTAATTTTAAATTAATTTCAATTTACTAATAAATAAGAAAATAAGTTCGAACTATCGAAAAAATCCATTATATTTAATAAGTGAAGCTCCTAATATATTATAAATGAATTATACACCCTTCCTCTTGTTATATATAGGAGATAAGATATAATTGAATTGAAGTTGATGTAAAAAGTAACTGATTAAAGGCTAAGATTGGGGTAATTTTCACTTTTTATTTTAGAGAAAAGAATTAAAAATATATTAAATTAAAATAAATATATATTACAATATTTTGTGTTATTTCCAATATAAATTTTATATTAGAAAAATATAATATAATTCTAATATATTTATATATTAACATCGATAATAATAAAGAGTCACAATATGCACATTATAATAATAAATAATTTTAAATTACCTTTCATTAAAGGTTTTCTTGGTTCATGACTAGTAGATTCTGAAGGATGTGGGAATGTAGCTGGTGGAAGATGTTTTTGTTCTACTCGCTGGGGGAGAGGTTGCTAATTAAAAAAATAATAATAATATAAAATAAAATAAACATTATTAGTAGTAAATAGGAATGTATATTATTTAAAAATCATTTATACCTGATTAGGTGGTTGATTATTTGTTTGCTGTTGGTTTTGTTGGGAATTAGAAGGAGGAGGTGTATGATGTCCTGTAGAGTTTGTATTTCCAGCTGTAGTTGAAGGTGATGGGTTTGATGGGGGTTGATATCGAGATTGTGAACCGGAATTTTGTTCATTTACGGTATAGCGATCTAAAAATGAAGAAATTTATATAAACATATTATTATTATTAATGTGAACATTAATTAAAAATATATATTTCTTACTTTGATGTCGGGCATTTCTAGAATTATTAGACAATGTATTTGTAGGTTGCTGGCCACTTAATTGATGATGTCCATGCCACTGTCGTTGTGGACCTGAGTTATTTGAGGGCATTGAATTTCTTTTAGACAATTCACCATTAATTTTCGTAGATTGTTGATTTTGAGCTGAAGATGGTGGAATATTTACAGGGGGACCTGAGTTATTTGTGGTCGAGGAATTATATCCTGGGGATACTGGTAAAGCAATTTGGTTAATAGTAGGCACCTAAAAACAGATATTTATTTATATAAAAATTAATTAAAGTATATATTACATTTATTTATTTGTTTAAATACCAAGGCAATGTTTTGTTGTTGATGTTGTGTAGGATTATTGTAATGTGAATGATGATGATAAGTGATAGGTTGTGCTACTGTCGAATTGGAATTAGAAACATTTGCCGGTGATGGTTGAGATTGTCCAGAAATTGTATTTCCCATTACTATTGATGAAGTAGGAGATGTGGCATTCGAAGTTGAAGAAGTACTTGAAGATGATGTAGAGGTGGACGGTTGAACTGATTGTTGTTGAAGATGATGTATGGAGTGGTGAGGGTGATGGGAATGATGATGAGATTGATTTGGTGTAGATGAAGGTAATATTTGTTGGGGGGAAGGGGTTTGAGCGTGAGAGGATGAAGTAGAAGTAGTGGATTGAGGTGTGGAGGATTTGTGATGCATCTGAAAAAGTTTTTTAATTCATTTAATTATCTCAAAAATCTATACATTTTTTTAATTAATTTTTAAATTTCCGGGATTGGGAAGCTAATTGAAATAATAAGTAGTTGTCATTTAATAGGGTGATCAAAAGCCAGAGGTTTTTTATGACTTTATTTACCAGATGTAATATTTTTTATTTTTAAATCTGGCACAAAAAACAAGTTAATTCTTGTTTCCTTGTAATTCATTTTGGACAATTTTAAAAAAAATGAAACTTGATAATTAAAATAAAATTATAATTGTTTAATATCACGAGATAAAAAAATGTGTTATTTGTGAATTATGATTTGATTTTTTAAACATTTAACTATTTTTAAGTAGATTTAGGATTTTTAATTAATATTTAGATTTATTTTTAAAATGAATAATTTCTGGGAATTTATTTTTATGTTAAAATTTTCAAAATTGTCATCAAATAACAAGTATACTAAAAATTATTTTTAATTTTAAAAAGTCTAATCATAATTTTAAAATTATTTAAAAAAAGAAAAAAGTTCAGACATTAATGAATCATAAATATACCTGTGATGATGTATTAACAATATTATTTCCTGGGCTATTATTGTTAGAATTAGATCCAGATTGAGGAGGAGGTGTACTTCTTACTAATTTTCCAGTTTGAGGATTCTTTCTTTTATTAGGAGGAACATATTTATTACCTACACTAGTAGATCCTGAGGATGAATCTAAATCCATAGAATGCTAAGGGAAAAGACAGTGAATTAATTAAGATTTATATGAAATTTAAATTTTTATTTACATACATGATGACCGGGACGATGGACGGCAGCAAATCGTTCCTCCTCATCACCATTTTCAATTTCAATTCGAGCTTTATAGGCTGGATTTGCCTCTATTTCTTGAGCTATTTTAGTTGCCATAGCTTCTGAATCTTTATATTCTTTTGTATCTTTCTTTTGTAATTGTAATGTATAACCTGCCATTGTTGAATCAAAAGATGATTGTACCCCATACACTTGTTCATTTTTTCGAAACATTTCATTAGCGTCCCAACCATTCTATATAGGAAGAAAAAATTTTAATTATAATTTTATTTAAATATGTATATATCAAAACATTTTTAAAATGATAATTACGGCATTGGATGAATCCAGATCAAATAAATGATCAGAACCATTAAATCCTCCACCCTCCCAAGGCTCCAATTCTCTTTCTCCTACTTGGCCATTATACTTAGAAATAGCTGTATCCGTTAGGAAATTATCTAGAATTAAATAAAATAATTTATTATCTAAAATTAAAAATACTTGAAATAAAAGTAGTAGTATATTACTAAATTTAAATTCAAATTACACATAACATACTTTCATTTTATTATTATTAAAAACCCTTGTTGCTAATTTCAATTCAATGGAAACAAGATAGACAAAACTTTTTGTTTTGTTATTGATTAGTCTTTAGCTAAAATATGTTATGTATTTTGATTAATAAAAGTAAAAACCAAAATTTCATATTCAGAACACCTAATATTAAATAAGAGCATTATTATATTATAATGATTTAAATTTTAAATCAATAAATACTAGGAATTCGCAAAATTGTTTATTTTCATTATAGTTATTGAAGTAAAAAAAATATTATAAATTCAGTTTTTGAAAAAGATATTCAAAATATTGAATGAAATCTTATTGTTAAGTTTAAATAAAGAATAAAGAAATATATATTTACTTTTGGTAGGATATTCTAAATCCACATTTTTTGCCTGTATACTAATAATATCAGAATGTCGGAAGATCATTTTGTCAATAACTGTAGAGACATCAATACGATCTGGATTTAATTCATCTAATTTATGTACCATTTCAAGAACAATCTCAAATTGAGAACTGAAAGTACGAAAAATTCCCTCGAATTTTGAATTATTTAATGTTAACACCTATAAAAAAAAGAAAAAAATGGTGATTTCATAATAATTAATAATTTAAAAGAAAAAAATAATATTTAAATAAAATATTAAATAATTTAATTACCTGAACAGTGTTTCCAACATTACTAGTCACGTGATGCATAAAAAGTGGATTTTGATAAATTCCTTCAGCTGAAGCTGCTAACATATTAGAAGGAGAATTGGAGGAGCCTCCTGTGCCTCCTCCGTTATTTCCATTATTACCACCTCCGGAAGAACCACGATCTGGTGCATTACCTCCAGATCCTGAGGCACCTCCACGACCCCCACGAGGGCTTCGGCTATATAACAATAGAAATATATATTATATACATGTGATTATTAAATACAAATAAGATATTCTCATTGTGTTGTAATTAATATTTAAAATAATATTAAATAAAAAATAAATACACTTTGAAGCGTTCAAATATTTTATTATTATTTGGGATTTTTAGAAAACATTTTTTATTATACTTGTTATAAACGTGGTGGTATATAAAAAATAATATTAAATAAAAAATAAATATACGTTGAAGCGTTCAAATATTTTGTTATTATTTGAGATTTTTAGAAAACATTTAATATTATATTTGTTATACACGTGGTTTAAAAAAAAATAATATTAAATGAAAATTAAATACACGTTGAAGCGTTCAAATATTTTATTATTATTTGGGATTTTTAGAAAACATTTACTATTATACTTGTCATACACGTGGTAAATAAAAAATAATATTAAATAAAAAATAAATATACGTTGAAGCGTTCAACTATTTAATTATTATTTGAAATTTTTAGAAAACATTTACTATTATACTTGTTATAGATATGGTATAAAAATTTAAGATAGAATATTGTATATAATTTTATCATCATATCAGTTCTTTGGATGGTATATAAAAAAATTCTGTTTACATTAGAATACTTAAGCACAATGGAATGAGATAAAGAAGTTTATATTAAAGAAATATATTTTCTTATTTATTGTTGATTTAATTCCATTAACAAAAATTAATATTAATGTTATAGTTAAAGAAAATAATTTATGAGACAAAGATTTTCATAACACTTTGGAAAAGATTTAATCAAATTAAAAAATTAATTAATTTTGAATTTATTGAAAAATGTGATTGTAAAAATAATAAATACAAACAAAATAAATTAAATATAAAATCTAAATGTAATCAAATAACATTGAATATTTTGAATTTAATTTTAATTTTTTTTAAAAATCATCATCAAACATTTTGACCAAATAAAATCTATAAAATATATTTTTAATAGTAATTATAAATAAATGTCCTTTATTCTGTGGCAGTAATGGCTGCTATCCTCATTATTTGTCGATAAAGAATGACAATTTATTTTAAAACTATTTATCTATATTTTTGCCAATTATTCTTATTGATTTTTATTTTTTATAAAAACCAATTTAATTGTTAAAAAAATCACACCTTTTTGTTTAAAGATTTAAATGAAAAAATATTAAAAAATATGAAAATATATAAAAATTTAAGGTTAAAAAAAATAATGGGGAAAAGCTTAATTGATTATTATTATTGAAAAATATTTTAAAAAATTATAGCATATTATGCAGAATATTATGAGATGTCAAGAAATAATTAAAATTTAATTGGTTAATTTGTTTAAATGTATGAAAATGAATTTGAATGAAAAAATATGGAATAGGAAGAATTTATTTCAATTTTAAATATATATATATAGAAAAATTAGAAAAATAGCAAACATACCTTGTGGAAGCTGTGGTTCTATTTTTCCTCTTGTTGTTCATTTTAACTGGATTAAAAGGATCGGTGGCTTCAAAACGGCCACTCGATTTACGTTCTGGGACCGGAATTTTGAATGATTATTTCGAAAGTATAGAAAATTTCGAAAAATTAAGTACCAATATTAAAAATTATTGGTTGTTTTTTTTTAAAAACTTAAAAATTTCAAAAATTAACAAAGGGATGCATGGGCAAATTAAAGGTATTATTTGTGCCTATAAGTGCAAAGGCAATTATTAATAATAATCTAGATTTTAAAAATTCTTAATTTTTTGGAATTAAAAATTAGAACTATATAATAAAAAAATAAATGGCTATCTAGAAATCTAAAAATATGTATATGATACGAAGTCTCGTTTTTGCTGACAAAAAGAGAAGTGATATACAGTGATTAGAAATACTTTGCTATCCAGTTAAAAAATGTATTATATATTGTTTGATATGAATAAAAAATAACAATCAAACAAGATTTAATCTTTCTAAAGAAACAAGCACTCGGTCATGTAAGAATTGATTAGATCTAGCGAAATGGCTGACCGATATGAAGTTAAAATAATAGATTGTTTGCTGTTGAGCCAAGAAGATAAAGTAGCCAACCTTACGACGTTAGAATTATTTACTAACTTCATTTAATTTAATTTTTTTTAAAAATACAACTTCTAAATTTAAATTAACCCGAGTAATTATTTTTAAATAAATTATAATATATTTATAAAAATGTATTATATACTTAATCTATTTTTATTAATTTAAAAAAAAAGATTAAAAAAAACGATATTTATTATTTAGTTCGATTTAATATAATATTATAAATAATATGTTTAAAAGAACATTAAAATAAATAAAAATACTCAATTATATACGCAATATCTTTATGTAATATATTAAATTAGAAAAATATATCAATACAAAATATGAAAAAAAAGGAATATGTATTTTAATAAAATTAAAAAAAAAATTAGATTTAAATTATAATTACATAGTCACATATTATTAAGTATTATATTAATATAAAATTGTTATAATAGATTATTTTGGTATACTTAAAATAACAATCAAAAGATGTCGGAGTTATCAACTTGTAGTTGTATCGATTTTGTAGGGAATCCAATTTGATAACAATTATAACTCTCTCTTTCTCTCTCTCTATATATGTATATATATATATATACAAATATTTGTATATATATATATATATATATATATATATTTTATCTAAACATTTATATAAATGTATAAAATTGATGTTTTGAAATTAAAGAAAATTTTAAAAAACTCATGTAGCCTTCCAACAATAGTAATTTTAAAGGGCGATAAAATATTTTTGAATTTTTAAATTAATTTAATTTATCATGATAACAAATAATTATAGAATTCATTAATATGGAAGAAAAAGGTAAATAATCATAGAGCATTTTTTTATGTATTTAGATATTTTAATTAACGTATATTTATTTTTAATTCATTTTTCAAAATTTTTGTTTTAATTTTTTCGTTTAAAAAACTTATTTAATTTACCATTTCGTTTAAATCTTACAATAATTTGCCCGACTTTAGATCCCTGTATAGTATAACTATTATTTAAATTAATTGTTGGATATTTCTAGTTATTTTCAATTTTTTTTTATTTTTTTTGTATTTTTTTGTTTATAATTATTTGTAATATATTTCTATATCTATATATAAAATAAATTTTTAGATTGTATTAAAATTTAAATTATTTATTTAGTTAATAAGTAATTATATGATTTAATAGTACATGTAATGAGAGAGAGAGAGAGAGAGAATTAAATTATTTTATTGAACAGTTTTTTTGGTCATTATATTTATTATTTCTTTAAATATTAAAAAATTAAACATTATTCAATTCAATCAATGTTTATATATTAAACAGTTATTAAATACGTGTTTAATAATTTTTTTTCTAGAGAAGATGTATAGTTAAACTATTTAAGTAATCTTACATTGAATAGGAAAAAATATGAGAAAATAAAATTTTTTATTCATAAAGATATCATGGTAGATATATTCATTAACAAAATTGATATTATATATTAGTTTATAATTTGAACTTAAATTAATAATTTTAATTTTTGATTCACTGTTTAATGATAGAATAATTTGAAAGTTTGTTCAGCTTTAGATTTAACAACGGGTGATGCGACGATTCTTCCTGTAGCTTCATCTGGTGTTTTTATAAAAGCAAATGGGGGTCCTCCATCATCGCAAATACCTCCAGAGTGTCCTTCTACATCTGTTGGGTCTACTAGTTCTACATTGAAACGTAATCATTCACATCATCACCACCATCATCATCATTCACCGGGGAATAACACAAATGTTGACTCTAGAAGAATATCGTGGCATCGCTTTGCCTCACATCTCGGAGTTTGTGCTCTCGTATTAGCTTATGCCCTTCTGGGATCAATAGTATTCTTAGCATTAGAAGGACACGGTATATATATTTTTAATATTTATATATATATATATAGTATACTCGTCTGATATTTATTCCCAACCCCAATCTCTCAAAAATGTTAATAAAATTCTACTCAAACTTTTTTTTTAAAAAAAACCTTAAACCTTAATAGTTTATTAATATATAATTTTTATAGTATATTATATGATAATATATTTCATAGTATGTTAATTAACTTTTTAGAATCTATAATTCCTGAGGTACAACCCAGAGCAGCTACAAGCGGTGGGGCTATATTAACTAATTCTCGAAATAATTCCATTTCAACAATTTTAACTTCCACCTCGACATCTGCTAATGATTGGAGACAAAAAACAGTCGAGTCCATCTGGGATATTACAGTTTCATTAAATATTCTATATAAGTAAATAACAGTTTTTTTTATATTTATTCAAATATTTTATTTTTATTAAATAATTATTATATTCTATTAATATTCATCTATGAAGAGAGAATTGGACCCGTTTGGCTGGGCAAGAACTTACCCGTTTCCAGCATCAGTTAATTGTTAGATTAGAAAGGCAAGCTGCTGCCGCGTCAACCAGCAGTTCCTCTTCTCTCAATACCAATGTCAATGATAATAATGCAGAATGGACATTAGCAAGAGCATTTCTATACTCTTTAACCCTTCTTACAACTATTGGTGAGTACAATTTTATTTTGTATTCAAAGATAATTAAAATAAAATAATTTAGTTGTGAATGAGAAACAAGTTATTTTATAATAGGTATAATCCTCTTATTTTGTTTATTTAGGTGTTCCTGAAGGTCCATGGCCTCGGTCAGTGCTTGGAAAAGCTGCGACTGTCTGTTATGCTGCTCTTGGAATTCCTTTAATGTTGCTATATTTAAGTACGGTTGGTGCTGTATTGGGATCTTGTGCAAAGGGTGTTTTCTCTAAAGCCCTTTGTTGTTGTCTTTGTTCCAATTGTGGATATTGTTGTTATGATGAGGTAAAAAGTTTAATTCAAATTATTTGATTAAAATCTATAATTATTTTAAAATTTTATCATGATAAAAGGATTGTATTATACAGAATATTTTTCAAATTTAAAACAATCTCTTTCATTGCGTTTATATTTTTATAACATTTATCTTGTGTTTTCTAAATGGGAGACATTCAATTAATTTTTATTTAATTTAATTATTTATTTTATTATTTTTATATTTTAATTATAGTATATAATGATTATAGTATAATTATAGTATATATGTATATCTAAATATACTATAATTAAAATGTAAATATAAATATATTCAACCCTTTAGAAAAATTGTGATTATGTTTAAGAATATCATAAGAAGTTAATGTATTACAATAGGTTCGAATGGCTGAAAAAGAACGCCGAGAACGTATGAAAAGACAAGGATTAACACCTCCACAACCAGCACCACCTTCTCCACCCGGAGTTTCCACTGGATCTGTTCTTGCGCCTTTATTACTTTGTTTAACTGCATTAACATTTTATATTGCATTTGGTGCAATTATACTCTCTGCACTTGAACCAAGGTTATTTATTTATTATTTACTGTAACTATAATAAAAAAATTCTGTTAAATGACTAACATTTTTTTTAATAAATATAAAAATCTATAAGTAAATTTCAAAATAACATTCTTTAAATTTAAACCAAATCAATAAAAGACATAAAGCTAATGAAATTAATATATAAAAACATAAACTAAATTGTAATTTTTCTACATTTTATTTTGAGGAGACATTTCTTTTATTTTCTTTGTCTGTCAAAAAATAAGCTAAGAGTGACTCGGATTTAAAAAGTTTATTTATTTCTTATTAATAATTAATTTAATGAATAAATTTTAATCTATTTTTTATCTGCATAATATGTGATGATGATATTTGTTTTAGTCGTTCCTTTTTGGATTCAGCATATATTTGTTTTCTTTGTGTTACGACAATTGGCCTCCCATTAGGGACTGGCGGAGCTGCTCGACCTGCTACCCTCTGGTTTTGTTCAGGGCAAGTTTATTGAAATAAAAAAAATAATATTTTCATTAATTAATATTTGTTTTATGATTTCTTTTTTATTGAACAGGTATATTGTAGTAGGGATGGCATTAACAGCTACCTGTTGTACAATAGCCCATGGTCAATTACTTGCTGCAAGACCACATGGGCATTATAATGGTCCATGCGTTCACAGGGGTTCTTTAAGGGGGCTACGTGGACCTGATTCTTGACCTCAGGCGGCAGCGGCTGCAGCTGCTGTTGCATCCGTTGCACATCCACCAGCATGCATTGGTCCTGTCTACACTTTAACATCATCACAAGAAACAAATAATGGTGCTTCTACTAATACTCCTTGTGATGAAATGTAAAAATAATAAACAAATGTTAATGTATATAGTACAATTAAATCTTGATGATTTAATTAATAAATATATAGTAAATATAATTATCAAAAGTGAAGAAAAGTGGAAATTTACTTAAGCTTTTAAAATTCTTGACTCATAAATGAAAATTTCAAACTTAATATATATAGTATTCAATTATCATTTACTTTAAAATATATTAAATATTTTCTAAAATTGATCATATTTATCATCAAAGAATAATTATTATACTATTTAAAAATTAGTTTATTTAATTTATTTAGGTTTATAATAAATTTCAAAGAAAAAAATAAAAATAAATTGAATCATTGGAATAGTATTATGGATATTATTTTACAAATATAATCATTTAAACGAAATATTTTTTGAATTTTAGTATTTTAGTTTTAAATGGTCCTATTTGGATTTAAAATAATAATTCTTAGCAATCACCTAGATAATTAAAATAATTAATTTTTTTAATGATTGTTTGCGTTATCTTAATTATATAATACAATTTAATTAATGAATCTTTTATTTATTGATAAATTATAAAATTTCAATTTAATTTCTAGAAGACAGACTTTTTGAGATAGATTTGAGGGGCAAAATTAAATATTCTTGACATTTTTTAAACAATTATATTGACAACTATCATGAATAATATTGGAATTATTTAAGTGATCATATTCGGCTTACATCAACCTATATATCAATAATTAATATATTTTTATTTATTTGATTAAATTCAATAAACTTTTATTATTTAATTTAGAAAAGTAATTATTAATAATCTATTTTTTACTTTTATTTATTTATATATTCATAGATTTTCTTTTTTTATATAAGTAAATATATTAATAAAAATTTAATATAAATGGTGAATTTTCACGTCATAATTTCCAGTATCTCTAAATACTTACTATTGTAGGTATATTGTATGTGTAAATTCTTAAAATTATCAAAATGATTAAAAAAATCTCAAAGTCAGGAATATTTAAAAGCTTATCACTACCAAACTATTTATAATCTAGTCAAAAAAATAATATACAGGTGGATCACTGGAAACGGACCGTTTTAAATAAAGTACTACTACATTGATAATTAGTTAAATAAAACTATGTATTAAAATAATTTAAATAATCGTTTTCATGTACACTCATATGAAGATATCTACACTGTTCTACAACTGTTTATTTTTTAATTATTTTTATTATGTATGTGAGATCAAATACTCAAATGACACTTTTATAATTTACATATCCTCCTTTCCCCACAGTGAGTGGTACTTAGTTTTGAAGAGTCTGTTTACCTTGAACCATCATGTAATTATTATATACCATTAAATATCTTTATTGTATAATTATTTAGAATATGAAAATCATTATCAAAGAAAAACAATATATTAATAAATTAATATATTGTTTAAATAGTGGTGTAAAAAAATATTAATTAAAAATAAAATATAATATATGAAAATTATATAAATAAAATTTTAGACTAATCAAATAAAATTAAAATTATATTTAAAATTTCTTTTACCTTGATGAAATTCATAGAAAGATACTTATTAAATTAATAGATAAAAATTATAAAATATATTTATTTTTCTTATGTATGTGAAATCAAATAATAATAATTATAATAATAATACTTAAATTGTTATGATATTTCATTAATCCAATTTCTCAAACCACACAAATTTTTGAAAAAAATATTTTTATTCTTTCAATCCAAATTATTGATAAACAAAATAAATAACAAACTGTCCGTTTCAATTCAAACATATAGATTATAAAATAAAAAATTAGACTGCAATCTAATATTAATTTATTGAAACTCAGGATTAAGGATTGTTGGAGGGATAGTCAGAGGCCAAGAACTTTTAAGTTCTCTCGCAGATATAGTTTAGTTTATTTGTATATATGAGTCATTTGATTGACAGAATTGACTGAATTTGCCAGTAGGGTCAAACATAAACTATATATATAGAGAAATATGTCCCTCTGATTTCGGGATTTTTCCATTTAATTAAATGAATAGATTGTTTATTACAAATAAATTTTAAAAAATCCAATTAATTTGCATATAAATAATATAAATAATCATATGGCCTTGCCTGGCGTTTCCTGGACAGAATATGTTATATATTTTTGTCTCCCAGTTCAGAAGTTAGATATAATAAAATATATAAAAAAATAAAATCTTTTTTTTTTATTTATTTTAAATGTTTTTAAATAAAACCATTTTGAGTTTTTTTTTTTATTCAATATATTATATTCGGTTTATTATTTTATTATTATGAGAAATTATTTCCGGGTTACTTTCACGTTTAATTGTGAGATTTGAATCTCAAAAATTATAAAAATAAGAAAATTACAAAAATGTTCAAAATTAAAAATTTGATTGAAAATTTAAAAATTCATATTTAGAACAATGTACAAAAATAAATATTGTATAGTTAACAAATACCTTTTAAAATATTAACAAATATTTAGAATTTTTTTATTCAACTCCTTAACTCAAGTTTTTGTAACTAAAAATATATTAATGGGATAAAAATAATTAATTGTAATATTTTCAAGCATTGTTTTTTAATGATTGAATCTATTTAATAAATAAATATGTAATAAATTTTCCTCTTATAAAAAAATACATTTGTTAGTATTTTTTAAAATATTTATTATATTATAAGATAAAGTAAACATTCAGAATTAAAGATAATCAATTACATGAAGAATGTTATTTTACAAAATCTTGTGCCTTAATCACAATAATGGTTATTTTGAAAAGAGAAAAGAAGAAGTTATAAAATATATCTAAATAATATTTAATAACATGATTTATAAATTATTTTTTTGTTATTTAAATTTAATTTATTAATTTAGTAATAAATTAAACTTTTAAATTTTTAAATTCAAGATATATATATATATATATATATATAATGAATTCTAATTTTAGAAACTAGTCATTTATTAGTAGAATACAAATGTTCAAACAATATTCAAAATTCATTTCTAGAGATGAAAAATAAACTATTTCATTTACCTTTCGAGTGGAAAATTTCTAACTAAAATATTAAATAAAACTTGCTAATTTTAAAAAAAAAATTAAATTAATTTAATAAATAATCATTTAAGAAATGAAAAAATATATAAATATCACATCTAGTCAGAATTATATAATAAATAAATAAAATACCTTAAGATATATATAAATCTTCTAAAATAAAAAAATATAAATATTTTGTAAAATTATGAGAAATATATTTTTTTTTTATAAAAAAGTTATTGGGAAGAATAAAAGAAAAGAAAATAGTTTTGTTAATCTCCTAACATCTTATTTTTCATAGATCATTAGAGGAATCAGGTTCCGGTGTTGTAACAGGAAAAATCTGAAAAATGAAAAAAAAATATTTTTAATAGAAAATATTTAGAATATATTTTTATTTAATAATATTTTTTTATTGTAAAAAATTAATTTTTATAATTATGGGAGATTTATAATATATTCCTTACTTTAATTATAAAAATTTGTATCGTATAAAATATTAAATTATTAATTTAAAAAGATTTTATTGGAATTTTAGTAAGATAATTCATTAAATTACTAGATTTAGCTGAAGGCATTAGTTGAATCATTTTAATAAGTTAGGTCAAATATAATCAAACTTAAAAAATATTAAACTGATGATGGTGTAACAATCAAATGCGAAGAAAGCAAATATATCAATAAACTTGAAACTTCACCGAGTGTTTAATTAAAAAAATATTCTTATTAAGTTTTAAAGTTTTTAAGTTAGTTTTTAATTTACATAACATAATATAATTTATATGTTTAAAAAATTAATATATATATAATTACTTGTGTTATATGTCCTAAACCTGCACTATTAGCATCAGAACGAAACAAAATTCTCTGTCCTACACGAATATATTCTGGTTGTTGGCCAAATCGAAAAAGAACGGAAGCAGCATCATCTCCAGCACGAAGACGTCCTTCAGCTCGTAATATTCCTTTCACCTGATAACCAGTTATTTTTTTTTTATTATTCATTTATTAAACCTAAATATTATTTTAATTAAATACATAATTTTTTTTAAATTTGCATTAAATGTCTTAAAATAAAAATAATTTACCTGTGCTGTTTGTCGAACGGTTCCTACATGAATTGTGGTTTCAGTTCCAGGTTTCAATCCCCCTCCTGCTCTGTGCCAAAGAACAACCACAC
This sequence comes from Labia minor, assembly GCA_963082975.1. Classification (NCBI taxonomy): domain Eukaryota; kingdom Metazoa; phylum Arthropoda; class Insecta; order Dermaptera; family Spongiphoridae; genus Labia; species Labia minor. The sequence goes on from OY720345.1 coordinate 18,280,285, forward strand.
GAGCCTAGAATTTTTTATAATTTATATATTAATTTTCATTTTGTTATATATATATATATATACATCAATTATATGTTATTTGATTTTACTTGAAAAAATAAGCTTGCTTGTGGATTTATTTGAGTACTAACAAGTGCCATTCCTCGACGTGGTTGAACTGATATTGTTAAAGGAGCAAGTACCAATGATGCAGTTTGACCTTGCGGCACTCGCCGGCAAGGAGTTTTATTCCGATGAATGGATTGTACTTTTGCTGGTACAAATGTTCCATCAGTAAGTGGACCAAGGACAAGATGGGCACGGGCATTTAACTGAAATAATTTATATAACTATCAACTTTATATAACTATAATTATTGTATGAGTGTAATCTAAAAATATAATACTTTAAAAAATTTTATTTTTAAAAAATAAATGTTTTTTTTAAATTTTTATTTAAATTCTATAACTAAAGGAGTTAAATTGATAATTTTAATGTATATTATTGTGTGTCTAAACAAGAACTTGTGAATAAAATTAAGGTTAAAAGGCGGTAAATTCCTAGATGGACGAAACAATTGTCTTAATTAAATAAAAAAAACATTAGTAAATTTAACTATTAATTTATACCTCTCCTTGAGTGACAAGACCTGCAACCACTGTTCCAACATGAGGAACTCGAATTGTTTCTTCAATAAGAAATTCACAATTTGATGTGCCCTTTTCTAATGACAAAAGAAATAAAAATTGAATTTAACAAATGAACCTTTTCAATGTTTTAATGTAAAAATATGAATTTATTAATTTTAAAAATTAACTGTATATAAATTACATTTTAGACAAATCAGACAGTAAACTTCTAATTTAATATAAAATTACATACCAAAATCATTCGTTTGTGTTTTTGATAGAGGGTTTATTGATTCTTGAGGTTTGATTTTATGAAGAAATTCAGTAATGCAGTCAAGACCAAATCCATTTACCGTTGAAATAAAAAATACTGGGATATTTGTTGCAAGATAATTAAAATTTATTATTTCATTATTATTGGAAGTTTTACTAGATTCCATTGAGATCAATGACTAAAAAAATGGAAATAGTCAATTATTGTTTTAAAAGTTCTTTTAAGGTTTTAATTCAAAATCTTAAAAAAATCTTTAATAAATAAATAAATAAATAATAAAATAACAATTATTGCATTTATCATCCAATTAAATCAATAATTGATTAATGAATTAAAAAAGATAATTTAATAATTTTTTTTTAAATAAATAAAATAAAATAATAAATAATAAACATACTTTATTACAACCAGACTTTGCTAGTGTTAATGAGAGTGCATTTATAAGTTTATCCGTGGAATTTCCACTTTGAAGCAGGTCACATTTTGTAAGGGCAATACAAAATGGTAACTCGAGGGCAAGTAACCAGGCAAGATGCTCTTTAGCTGAACCGGAAATTAATGAATTTACACCCTAAAAGTTTACAATTTATTAATATAAAATAAAAAGATAATTTTCAATCAATCAATTTATTAATGAAATAAGAAGAGAAATATTTTTTTAAATTTAAAAATAAAATTAAATTACCTGAGTATTATAATTTGAAACAGAAATAGCCAAAATTGCATAATGGGGTGAATATCCAGTAAGTCCCAGAAGAGTTGTTCTGGCATATTTTTGATGTCCAGCCAGATCCAAAAGGGTTACCAACTAAAATTATAAAAATATTTTCATTATATAAAATAAAAAAAATAATTTCTTAATAAAACATAATAATAGAACCTTGTCTGCATGTGTGGCCATGATTTCTTCATTTCCTAGTAATGCTTGGCGATGATTTAAAATAGAACCCGACCTGTCAAATGCCAAAGTTTCATGTGCTATTGAACTGGTTCGCCCAGTTCGAATTTCGTGTAGATGGCTAAACAAATTATATATAAGAACAAAAATAATTCTCATTTTCAGAAAAATTAAAATATTCAACTTATATACCGAAATGTATTAAGTCGTGCTTTCCCTCTACCATTATCTAATTGACCATGACTAAGAACGGCTACAAGTGTAGATTTCCCTGCATCTGCTGAGCCGAGAACTGCCACTCGTACTTCAGATCCTGGTGGTTCCGCTCGTTCCTAAAATAAATTAAAAAATTTTAAAAATCTACTAATCTTTGGATTATTGGAAAAATATATTAAAGGTTTAGGATGTACCTGTGTTACAAGAACTTCAGCAACAGAAGCTTCTCTTGTCACTCTTTGTTCACGAAGAAGTCTCGTTGTTGCACTTATCGCCCTTGCCATCCTCTCTAAAGTTCGAAGGGAGGCATGCATTTCAGAAGGACAAAGGCCTGTAAGGGCTCCATTATCCTCAACACCTAATTCATAGACTGCATGACCCCCACCTTCTCGAAGCCGCCATTTCATCTAAATAAAGATTTTATTTAAGATATCGATAATTTTTTATGTTAATAAAAATATATATATATATATATAGTCTTTTCGAATTATATTAAAACAAGGAGATGCTATATCACTAATTTTATTTAATTTAACATTGAAATACAGAGAACTCGAAAAATATCCAATTAAACAAAAAAAACTCAAATATTAGGTTACGGGGACGATTTAAATATATTAATAGATTCGGCAAATTCAATTAGAGAACCATAGAGAAATTGGTAAGCAAAGTAAAAGGTTGGATTCGAAATTAATAATGCTAAGACAAAATATAGAGTAACAAAGAGGTATAGAATTAATACACAAAAATTAACGAATAAAACGTAGAAAAATTTAAATACTATAGTGGGAAAGAATAGTAATATATAAGAATTGCATGACCTCTATTAATCTCTAAACATGGTTAGGGTCATAAAATCAAAGAGGTTGTGATGAGAGGGAAATGTGCCATGAATAGGTGAGAAAAGACTAAGAATAGATTTAAACACAAGAATAACCTGTGTCACAAGATGTTCGAATCGTTGCTTTGTTGGATTGATTAATTTTAATTTGTATTCAATGTTCCCAATTTGAGGTTCGGGGGGTAATTGTTCACATAGATCTGTTTCTAGACCAGACTCATCTGAGGAAGGATCGAAAAGTCCCAAGAAGTCCATATCTAAAATAAATAAATATTAAATATTAAAATTATTCTTTTATAATTAAATAATTGTTAAAAACTATTAGTCTCAAATTTATTGTGGAAAATTAATCTTCAAAATATTCTAATAATCATATTGTATGAGATAATATCAATTTAGTAATTAAGGAAAAAGGATTTTAATTTTAATATTATTTTTTTTTATGTTATATGTTTAGTTACCTTAAATTTAATACATATATATTTCAAGTTTGAGCAAATTTGTCATTCATGAATAGAATGAAACAGAAAAAAAGGTTTAATAAAAGAAATGTTTATTAGATAAAAAATAAAATAAGGTTTTAATTATTCATATCTACAATATATCTATCTATATATATATAACATATATAGATATATCCAGTGAACGAGAAAACAAATTCTATAAATAAATATTCTCTTAATTAATCATGTTAAAAAATCGCTGATAACGTAAATATTGATAAGAGATAAATATATTAAATATTTATTTCCTAAACAAATGTTTATTTAATTTTATACTTGAAAAGAATTTCATTCATGATAATTTTGGATTTAATCTTTAGGCACGTTTACCTGTACATTCGCAACAGAATAGATATAATTTATATTAATTTATAATATTTTTTTAATATATTAAAATAGTTTAAATGTTAAAAATGTTCGTTTCATTGAAGTAGACTATTTACAGCAAATATTGCATAAATTAATTAATTAATGGAAAAAAAAAATGATTTTTAACGAGTTTTGAATTCTGGTTCCCTTTAAAGTTTATATATAAACTAGCTCCTTTACTTTGTTTTTTAAATACACTTTTCTAAGTGAAAGTATATATTAGTTTTTATTTGTATTCAAATCCTTTATAAAAGAATGAACTATTGATAGCTTAAAAGGGATTTATCACAAATGTGACATTATGTAATCTTACAATATATTTGAATATCAAAATAGTTATCTAATTGCAAATGAATATAAATTTTAAAATAGATTTTTATTATATTTTTCTATAATAATAATTTAAATATAATTATAATATTATAATTATAAGATTGTTTTTTGTCAATATGTTTAAAATTAATCAAGTTCACTTTATTTAATTTTTAAAAGCACCAATATAGAAATTAGAATATATAAATAGGTAGGTAGGTAATAAAAACAAAATATTTGAAAGTTTTTTTTCTATTTTCCTATTTTTATGCCCTCTTTTATTTATTTAATATTTTGAAATAAAAAAATAATTCTAGTACATTTTTATTTCCCTTTTTATAACTGTTAAATGTGTTTAAAAACATATGCCTACTTATATTATTATTATTATTATTATAAATTAATAAAATAATTAAATAATAAAATAATTAAAAAAAAGGGAAAAAATATACTTTTTATATTTTTTATAAGGGTTAAAGGAGGTTTAACTTAATGAAATAATATTTTAAATTAGTATCATATTTAGATCTCTCTAAACTATATAAAAATATAAAAATTTTGTATATACCTTTCGATGTTGATAGTCGATTAAAATATAAACATTATAAAAGGTATATATTTTCAAATGAAAAATTATTATAGTTATTTAATTATAATATTATAAAACTTATTTTAAAATAAATCATTGATAATTAATTGAGGGGAATTAACATCTGGAAGGTAAAAAAGAGAAATAAGGGGAAGAAAAACAAATGGACTGTCAGGATATGTTATAAAAAGAGAATGGTTAATACTCTCCCTCCTAAAATCTTATGTAATAATTATTTTAAGTGAAAGTTGAATTTGTTTTATATTTCTATAAGATTCGCTTTAGTTAGTTTAAATTCTTATGTTGTAAATGTTAGTGGTGATTTCTAGTAATGTATGAAAGAAATAATAAAAGCAATAGTATATACTGATTTGGAATTATAATATTCTTTTAATAAATGATGACTATGAACTATGAATGATAACTATGGGGGTCATTGTTTTAAATTGTCTTTTTATCAGATTATTTTCGTATTCTAATCGTAATCTAATCGTTAGGATTATATTATGAGTTATTTGAAAATGTGCAAGTGTAGAATAGTGTTGTTAATTTTTTTTAGATAGAGAGAGAGAGAGAGAGAGTGGGAGTGAGAGAGATAGAGAGAGAAAGTGAGAGAGATAGTTATAGATATATATTATTTTCGATTTAATTAAAAGAAATGGAGGGTAATTATATAAACTGGTCATCCAGTCATGGATTTGGATAATACTTTACCCCAGTGGGTTCATTTTTTAATTCCAAATAAACTTTTCTTATGCAATTTTTGTGGGTCGCTTCTAGTTTACGAGATAAAAATTATTAAAATTTGCATATAAATCCATTGATATTCTATTTAGCTACCATGTTTTATTAATTGGACCATCAGAGTGCTCCACTAATTTTCTGGGTTTTTTTTCAGTTCGGATTAGATATAGAAAAATTAAAAAATTAATTAATTAAATAATTTCCCTATATCCATACCGAATCGAAAAAAGCCGAAAATTAGGAATAAGTGAATATTTAGTGAATTAGTCAATGAAACATTACTTAATGACATGATATTTCGAGGTTCATAATAAGCTAATCTGGCAAATTTTACACCTTTTTATCTCGTAAACAAGAAGAGACCCGCAAAAATTGCATAAGAAAAGTTTATTTGGAATCAAACCCACTGGTAAAGTTTTATCCAAATCCATAACAGGATGACCAGTTTATATATATCAAATGAAGAAATGTTGATGTTAACAATTAAAAATATCGTCATTAAATAGATTATCAAATGATAATTGTAACAAGAGAAAAAATAAAAATCAAGTTGAATGATTTATTTTGTTATATTATGCAAGAATTGCAACATAATAAAATATATATGTATTTTAAAGATGAATTCCCAATATAAGATGTGATTTTAAATTATTTGATAATGTTGTTTATGATATTTTATACAAAAATCACAATAATTTAAAATATATTTTGTTAAAATATATCTATTAAAATGATTAATAATTCTTGATTTTATTCATAAAAATTAATTTAGTTTAGTCAAATAATTTAATTAATTGAATATACATAAATAAGTATTTTATAATTTATTTTTTATTAATTCTAGCAAGAAAATGTTTTAAAACACTATTTTACCTCCAAGTTAAATATAGAACAAGACCTTAAATTATTTTTATCTTTCAAAAATAAATAAAATTATATAAGACAATTGTCAGATCTACAAATTAAAAGTTATTAAAATGAGTATCTTTACCTGTAATTTGATAACTAGATGAAATATATAAATGAAAATGACTTGTATACTTTGTTAAATTAAAAACAAAATAGAATGATGTAACTGTCAAAATAATTGTCTAAAGGATTGACACAAGATTGTTGACGATCGTTTGTATATAAACTAAGAATACCAACTAAAATGTTTATTTCCCTAAAACAAATCCAAGATTAAAATTTACAAATTTTGATTGATTAATTAATTTCTTTGAACTTATAATTCCTTTACCGTATGGAAGGTGAGCAAAGTGAATGAATCAAATAGTATAATTAATTGATTGAACGTATTTTTAGATTCCATTTTTTTTTCAGTGTATTTTATTTCATGAAAAATTTGAATTTTGAAAACAAAATAATTTGGAGATAATATGCGAAAATTATTTTAAATTTTTTCAATAAATAGGTATGGTTGATCATATTCATTGTTATATATAAATTTATAAAAGAATTAAATAAATAATATATTATAGAATAGTTTGAATAATATGATTAAGAGTTAATAATTATTTCAACAAGAGAAATAAAATGTCTATTCAATTTCTTAACATATGAGAAACCATTAAAAAGTATTAACCACAGACCATCTAACAGATTTTGTCAGCAGTGGCGAATTTCCAAATAAGCGCAGGAGGGGCGCGACTATCCTATATAAAAATTTTTTGTTTTTTTAAATGAGGAAAATATTTTAAAAAAACTAAGGGTATAAGGTATAAGTATACCGTCATATGCTTAGTTTTGCATGAAAATTGCTGTACATATACAAGACTAAATTCTTGTCCTAATAAGTTTCAATTTTCATAATTAATACAATCTGAAAATAAGCAACTCTTTTATTACAACTTCCTAGCAGTTGTAATAAAAAATATTTAGTGGGGGGGGGGCTCGAAATTGAATTGCGCCTTTTGCCTCTGAAGTGATAAATCCGCCAGTTTGTCAGGCTTCTCTCTTATTGAAACAAATAATTGGGATTGATTTATTTTATTAATATTAAAAAAACAGAAATGAATAAAGAACATTACTTTTTAATATGATGTAGGCTCAACAAATGAAAAAATAAAAATATAATAGCACATCATAGCACATATTATAAACATTAAAAATTTAATTGACGACTGAAAGCGATACATTGACACAACCCCCCGACACGCAATGCTAAATTCGTGAAACAGCGTTTAGCGCTGCTGCTAAAAAGTGACCCCTATATGAACTATGATGTGAAAAAACCGGCCTGGCACCATTTTTAAAATCCATTTTGAATCATTTGAATGAGAGGAGCGGGAAGAATGAAAAAATTATGAAATTTTTCAGTTAAGTGAAAAATTATTTATTTAGAGCTAAAACTGACATTTCAGAAATAATTTTTTTTTTTTTAAAAAAATTGCTGAAATGTATGTCTTGTCCCCAAATAAATAATTTTTCACTTAACTGAAAAATTTCATAATTTGCATGTCTAGAAGAAAAGAATTATGTTGTATGTGACATATTTATTTGAAAATAGATTATTACAAAATATCATTAACAATAATGATGTGTATCTCATTTGTAAACAAATCTTTTATACATATTTTTCTTTAAACATATTATATTAAATTTCTCACTTAAATAAAAATTACACAAGGACGTTGATTTACCTAGATGATCGAGAATATAGAATGTATTTGACGAAAATGTTGATGATTTCTGTAGAAGATGTATCCTTCTTACATATCATATTGTTACACAATTTAATAAAATGTAGCAACATTTTTTTATGTAAAAGAAGGCTACATCTTTTGGCGAAATCATCACCATGCAAGGGACAAAAGTCAGTTTCGAAGAAGGGATCTGAAAAGGAAGAAGAGAGGATATTTGAAAGATGGATGATGCTAGGGATATTATGGTAAAACTTGCCCATCTCTTTAGATATTAGTTTTTTGAAATCATCTGAGGGATGTTTTTCAAAACATCCCTCATTTTGCCGCAATTCTGTTGATTTGTGAATATCATTTCTGCTTTCCCCGCATGCGAAATTCACGCAGAAACGACATTCATTTATCAACAGTTGTCTTATCAAAGTACCAGCTCACCGAAGGAAGACATAAGATTGTTTGTAAATATCGATAGCACCTAGGGCCATGTTTGTATATGGAGAGGAAAAGGGCTTTTTCTTCCTGGGTATACCGGCGGGAATTTTTAACCACAGAGAAATTTTTAAGGGTGGATAAAACAAAAGTTGAGAGAGGAGCAGGTAGATTATGGATATCATTAATATTTTGAAATGATTCATGAAGAAGTTTTTTTGATCGCTTACATTCTTGTGAAATTATTCTCTTTCTCTCTTTATCTTGGTTCAATAGTCGCTTGACCTCGTTGAGCCTTTGGTACAATCTTTTCTTCCTGGGAGATAAATTTTCTATTCTAGAAACACCGAGATCTTGTAGGTGTATGTCCCGCGGATCACCTGCAAAAATTAATTAAGTTTAAAATAAAAAACTCCAATGAATTAATACAGAAAAGCCTAAGCGAACTAAAATTTTATTTTAAATCATTTTAGCAAATCTATTCAAAGTTAAGAGAAGATTAATGAATTTTATTAAAAATATAATACGTACATCTCCCAGAACTGGATTCAAAAAGATTTGGCTCCTCGAAGGCCAAGCTAACAGATGGAGTAACAGGTGTTGCTAGAAAAAATATTAAAAAAAATTATTGAAATTATTTTCTTTTATTATTAATACATTTTTAAGTGAACAACAACAGTAAATTTTAAAAGATAAATTTGCACCAAGCATATGGATACATAATATAGATTAAGAAAATTGAATTGAGTTTAAAACATTAAAAATATAATACGTACATCTACCAGAACTGGATTCAAAAATATTTGGCTCCTCGAAGGCCAAGCTAACAGATGGAGTAATAGGTGTTGCTAAAAAAAATATAAAAAAAAATTATTGAAATTATTTTCTTTTATTATTAATACATTTTTTAGTGAACGACAACAGTAAATTTTAAAAGATAAATTTGCACCAAGCATATGGATACATAATATAGATTAAGAAAATTGAATTGAGTTTAAAACATTAAAAATATAATACGTACATCTACCAGAACTGGATTCAAAAATATTTGGCTCCTCGAAGGCCAAGCTAACAGATGGAGTAATAGGTGTTGCTAAAAAAAATATAAAAAAAAATTATTGAAATTATTTTCTTTTATTATTAATACATTTTTTAGTGAACGACAACAGTAAATTTTAAAAGATAAATTTGCACCAAGCATATGGATACATAATATAGATTAAGAAAATTGAATTGAGTTTAAAACATTAAAAATATAATACGTACATCTACCAGAACTGGATTCAAAAATATTTGGCTCCTCGAAGGCCAAGCTAACAGATGGAGTAATAGGTGTTGCTAAAAAAAATATAAAAAAAAATTATTGAAATTATTTTCTTTTATTATTAATACATTTTTAAGTCAACAACAACAGTAAATTTTAAAAGATAAATTTGCACCAAGCATATGGATACATAATATAGATTAAGAAAATTGAATTGAGTTTAAAACATTAAAAATATAATACGTACATCTACCAGAACTGGATTCAAAAATATTTGGCTCTTCTGAGGTCATTCCAAAATCACTTGTAGTATTAACACGTGATGCTGTAAAAATATTATAAAAGATTTGTAAAATTTATACAACTCCGGCATATATTCCTCTGTTTTTCACAACCATGGATATTAAATTATTAAATATCACAAAACCTACCATCTTGATTTATATCCAAGGGTATCCTTCCACGAATTAATTTCTTCTTTTCAGGTGTGTAGAAATCATAATCATTAAAATGAAGGTTGCATACACGATATTTTGCTAGACTATTATAAGGTAGGGCAAGCAAGTCAAGCCTGCCCATTTGTTTTAACCATTTTTCTCTTAAAAAATCATTTGTTGGCAACCAGAACATGTGTCCCCGTTCTTCTCCAGGCTGAGAATTTGTAACACAATTCTTATGAATACAATCTACAAACTGCAACATCAAAAATTTATTTATATGTACAGATATTATATAACTTTATCGCGAAAAATAATCATCAATAATAGTAAAATTATATTAATTATACTTACTTTACCATTATACATATTGATCGCAATTGGAGGGCGTCGGATCAGTATAAAATATTTACAATTGTTTCAAATTGTTTTAAGATGTTAGACGCTTGAAGATCAGATGGATCAGATGATCAGATGTTTACGACACTTTCACAATATTTAAAATGATTCAAATGGATTTCATGAATTTAAAAATGAGCCTGGTGCGGCATCTGTTGGTTGGTTTATGAAAAACTTTCGGATTTAAATTAGTGCCAGCAGCGCCTCTTGTGGCCCCTATGTTCTTAACATGTTTTCGAAAGCTCTGGGCCTGTGTCGGGGGGTTGCATTGACAATTGTACAGTGATGGAAAAATGTATACGCCATGTGGCGCTTTTGGGGTTTGATTGCCTGACAACAGCGCCCTCTTGGCGATAACATTTTCCGTCACTAAACATAAGCGCTTTTTTGGGTAAAATATTTTTTTGTTTTCGATTAGATGTTTGATAAATGATGTTAAAGAATCTATATTAGTTTTAAAAAGATTCTCACATCTTTTTCTGGACTAAAAAATACAAGTAGATCTCATAATTTCAAGTAGTTTAGGCAAAATCAATTTTAGGACAAAATTTCACAATAAAATGTTTTATTCTCATCTCTTATGCTTACAATTCAGGTGCCAAAAATAAAGCAATATTTATTTTACAGTTATATTTCTACTTATAAATAAATAACAATTTTAAGTAAAATAAAAAAATAAACATTATAAATTATAATGAAATAATAAGTTTCGTACAATTGAAACAGTTTACAATTAGGAATATAAATTTTCCCTAAATCTAATTAAGAGTTCCTTCCAAATAAAGATATTTTGAACTTGTTTAAGATACGTTATTTAATAATTCTTTAATAATTAATTTTGTTTATCACAACATTTATATATTTATACCATCATTTTAATTTAAATGAAATAATAACATTTAAAATTGAAAAAGACATTAATTTTAAAGTAAATTTTGTTTATAGAAAACTGCTAATATATACGAGGGTCCTTTGAAAAGTTCTCGATTTAACAAAATTTTTGATAAATCTTTTTTTTATTTTTCAACGTAGATCCCATACAGAGACGTGCGTTTACTTGTTTGTGTGGTGAACGAATGAAGTTAAGATATTTTCACATTTTTTTTTGCGTATCATTTAAATAATTTTAAACAACTCTACAGATGTGCTCAATCCAATCAAAAGGTACACGCCTTCATTGATTTTCAGTGAGAAAAATTGTAACTTCATTTGATAGCTACAAACATCTAAACGCACATGTCTGGACTTTGAAATACACCATCTAAGGAATCTAAGTTAGGTATAAAAAAAAATTTCGAAGAATTTTTAAAACGATCCTCTTACATAATTGTTTAATAATAAGTATTTTGAACATTTTATAAAAAATATTTTTGTAAGTATAATATAATATATATTATATAATTATAATTTATAAATAATTTTTTTTTAATTTATGGTATTAAAAAATAAAAGTAAAAATATATTATAAAATAATAAGATACTAGTTACAAAACTACTACTAAATTTAAATACATATATATTTAATCTTTTTATGAACTATATTCAATTAAAAGATCGAAAATTAATAGTTTATAAGAAATTTAGAAACTAAGAAATTACTGATTTTATAAATGATATTTTTTATTTTTCTTTAAGAAATTTCAATGTTATATTTTTTAATTTTTATTAGTATATTTTAGAAAATAGATACAAGTTTTCATTAAAAATGTATTCAAAATATATATTCCTTTAAACTAATGCATAATTTTATTAGATAAGGAATAAAGTCAATGGTATATAATTAACAATCACAATTGAAAATGTGACAGCAACTATATGACCCTGAATAATTTTAAAAAATTAAAATCTTTAAAATTCTATACAAAGTTAAATTATAACTACTTATTAATTAAATTACAATCTTTGGAAGTCAAAAATTATTAATAATATTAAATTAATGATTGATATATTTATATATAATAATTTTAATATCTTAGATATAAGAATTTGAATAAAATATATAATAGGTGAATAAATAAAACTAAAAAAAAAATTATAAAATTTCAAAATAGATCACAGGTGTTTTATAGTCCTAAAAAGCAGAATTGAAATAAATTTTATATATATCATCAAAATAATGTATTAATTATTAATTTAATTAATAAATATCTAATTACCTGTATTAATGATTTATATAATATATTTAAAATTTTTTCCAGATCTCAAAATTCTTTTTGAAGCAGCGGTTATTGATCTAGTCATTCTAGTTGAATGATTTGAATTATTCATAATCATCATAGGTGGATAACTTTTTCTTCTAAAACTATTTTGTGTTGTAAGTTCGGATTGAGAGAGATGTGTGTTTCTATCTAATGTATTTAAGCAAATAGACATCGCTGGATTTGAATTTTCACATTGATAATCAGAAAATTTTAATGAATCCATTTTCCTAGAAAAATAAAAAATTGAAATATATTTAACAATTCTATTTCTAAGTAAACAAAATATACAAAATATCACCAATAGTACTTCAAATTAAGAGAAACTTATGATTTGATTCAAGTCAGTAGACTTAAAAATATATATTTTTGTCAAAATGATTTAAATAATTAAAATATGTAAGTTAAATAACCTTTGTCTCCTCATGTTTCTTATGTTATTTGTAGAATGACGAAAACGCAAATTCATAGATTGTTTTTCAAAATTCTTTTTGTGACTGGTAGTTACAACTGGAGTTGTTATTTTTTCTGAATGATTATCCTTCAAACTTCTTGATATTGCTCGGTGACAAATTGGTCTGCGACGATTACGATTTTTTACGGGGCGATGTAAAATATTATTTGTACACTTTGAAGTTGATGGAATATTTAAAGTGTTTTCTACTTTACTTTTTAAAGACACTGTTTCCTATTAATAAAAAAATATTATCAGTTTATTCAACTCTTTTAAATAATCATTTCAAAAACAAATCAAATATAATTTACTTCTAAAATTAAATATTATCATTATAAAATATAAAACAATAATTATTGTATTTAAAATAATGATAAATATTTTTATATAGTTATTTATAGAAATATTACGATTTAAATTCATAACATCAAAATAAAATTTTATTAAAATAAATACCTCCGAAAAAAATGTTTCTGAATCTGGTTTATTATAAGATTGATTAATAAGTTGAGGTTGATTTGGATTTATGGAATGCTTATGGAATTGCGGTGTTAATAAACTTTCACCATCTTCAGGTGATGAACTGGTAACTTCATTACTTTGAATATTTTCGGGAGTTTCAATTAAAATCTAAAAAAACATAATTATGAATGATTATATAAAATAAAAATTAAAAGTGGTAAATTACATTTTTTGAAGAAGATGAAGTAGATGTATCAAATTCAACAATATGAGATGTATCTATGCTTGAAGATTCGTCAGTATTTGAGGAATCGGGTATTGAAGATTCTTTATTTTCATTTGGATCTAATGAAGGCTGAAAATATATCAAAATTTGAATAATAATGTTAATGGAGATTATAAGAATAATTTAATACCTTTGTATCTTGACGATATCTTGCAAAAATAACAATTCCAGAATCATTTGTTGTAGGAGGAACATTACCCAAATTATCATCATTTGAATTATTATATAATGGATTTGAATTATTTATAATCTCGGGTGTTTTAGATAGAGTTTTCGTTTTGAGAAGTGTCTAAAAATTTTTATATAAACAAATATTAAATAGATATATTTATCTTTTATAAACAAATAGTAATAGATTATAGTGTTAATGAAATAAATAAATAATATATCAAATAATTATTAAATGTTTTTCTATTAATGTAATTTTTTTATCTTGTGACTAACAGATAAAAATTAAAACCGATAATTTAAAAATAATATTATATTTAGATACCTTTGATTTTGAAGGACCAGGTGGATCTAATAAAAGTGTTAAAGCTGTGGTATTATCTGCACGAAGTCGGGTACATGACCAACGATCAAGAGCTTTATCAACAAGAGATTTACTTGGATTTAACCATGGTAATACATTAGACTGATATGGAGAGGGACTGTAAGACAAAATGAATATATATAGTATATCTAAAAATAAAGTAATATGAAATTATGTAAAAGATGAGTTTAAAATTTACTTAAGAAGTCGTGCTTCATTGCTTGAATCCGCTTTTCTAACAATATTTACAACATTGTCTGCTTCTAAAACATTCCAAAGACCATCCGTAGCTAGAATTAAACAACGATGCACTCCTGGTTGACACGAAATGACACGAACATCTGGTTCAGGAGAAACAATAAAACGATCTAGTTCGCTGTTATAACTCCACAAGTCACCAAGCGAACGCGCTACAGCAAGAAATGGAATTTCAACAATCGGAGTTGATCTTCTTACAGGGCCCTAAAAGCAAAGAAAAGATTAATAATCTAATTATAAATAATTTAGAAAATAAAACTTTATATGAAAAAATAAATAAGAGACTGACTTTATGACCTAAACTAGGTCTATTCCAAACAATTCGAGCAACACCACTTTTTTTGACCACTTTACCACCTGCATTTTCAATTCTTGAAGTTTCAGGTTCTAGTTCTGGTTTATGATCAGTAGTTAAACATTCTGCCCTCCAAAAATCTTCTCCTAAAAATATTTAAACTCTTTTTAATATTATTTAATTATTGGTCTTAGCTTTAATCTATAACTTTTTGACACATTTATTTATTTATATAAATTATATATAGATTTAGAAGATATTAATATTTAATTATAAATGTAAATGCATATATAATTGAGTATTGTAACTTGAAGTGAATAATTTAAGAGTTTATTAATTTAACGATTTTTTAAAAATTATTTCAAACGACAAAAAATTATGAAATTATTCCTGCCTGAGATTAGGATTATTTATCATTATAAATAAACATTAGATATATACCTGGAAGTTGATATCCAAGAACAACTGAACTGTCACCTACATGGCCAATATACATTTTTCCATGTCTTATAAATACAACAGAAGCTGTAGTGCCAGATGTACTAGGTAATCCAGATGCTGTTTTTGGCCAACAATCTGAAAAATAAATAGAAAATATTATATAATATTCTTCAATTTAATATTATATTTTTAATTGTAAATATAATTTGAAATAAATGAAGCCTCATAAATTAGAATTCAAGAATTAAAAAAAAAATCAAGAAAAGCAAATTTGACGATTTCTACAAAAATATCTTAGAAATGTGTAATTTGTCTGGTAACTAAATACATCAGTTCATTTAAATTCACTTGTATAGTATAAAAAATAGAGGACAGTGAAAAGAGAAATTTAAACAATAGTTATATAAACATTAATTTTTGTTTATATATGTGAAATATATCAATGTTAGAAAAGTTAATCATTGAATTAAAAATATATATAGGAAGTTATTAAATTTCAATTTGTTTGTATTATACCTAATTGCCTCCACATAGCAAGATGTGTTTGAAGGAAACCTTCACGAATTGCTCGAACAACATCCTCATCACGACCTGTCCAGAAATATTTTTGACGAACAATTGCTTCCATTAAATGTTCTCGTGCAAAAAGAGCAGCTTCTCTGCCCCCATGTCCATCAAAGATCCCAAAGTAGGCGTATTCTAGATCTTTTTCGTCTCGAGTTTGTTGGTATGCAACTGAAAACATATCCTCCATATATTTCCTTCCACCTTGAGAACAATGCCCAGTCACACGGAGATTAACTCCAATTGTAGGAGACATATTTATAAAATTATTACTTAATTTATTTAAAAATAAAAATATAAAAATGAAATCATTAGAAAATTTGTGTAGATAGTAGATATGCAGTTAATCACATATGGCCACATCATATTTTGACAACTTAAGAAACCAAATTTTTTCAATTTATACAATAAATAAATATAACATAATTTTTTATTAAAAAAAAATAATAATTTACAATTAAAAATAAATAAAAATAATTATCGTGAATTTAAATATGTTGTTTAAATTAAAAAGTATTTATAAAATATTTTATAGTAAGTTGGTATTGGTTTTATTTCAAGTTGGTAAAACAAAAAATTTAAATTTAAAACAAAACTTTAATTATTTATTTGAAATAATAATTGCTAAATAAAACAAATTAAATAATTTTATAGCATGAAAACTTGAGTTTTACCATTGTGGTCTAAATATTATTTTATTTCAATAAATTAATAATTTTAAATTATACCTTCATTTTCTTTATGTGTAATGAAATCTAAAGAAAGAAATCAGATTACTATTATACTTAACGTGTTATTGTTTTTCTATGGGTATTACGCTTTTATAAACATCTAGAGATTATAGTTTTCCACCTTTCTTAGAAGAAACTTATCTATCTCTGTGATACTACCGAACTCGAAAGTTTTTTGCCGCAGCAAACACATTCCTCCAACCCTTCTTATTGAGAGCTATCTTCTTTGACCTTCCAACGATGAATAGTAAAATTAAAAAAAAAAAAGTTTTTTTATCTATCTATTGACTTATGCCCATAAGTTGAATCATTTAAATCCAATTAAAATAAAAATGAATTTTGCCACAATATTCTTTAACTCTGAAATTAATTTTTAAATGGGTGAAAGAGCTGCATTACCATTGAATTCAACTTCACAATTTTATGAGTGTATTTTTGGAGATGGATAAAGATCATGCAATTCCTCTTTATGCACTTTTCCCACCATCCTAACTAATTGTATTTGTCGAATATTTTAATTTAAATAATTCCAAACTAGTTACTTATTTTTTTATAAAAATAATTCTATTGATAACCAACAAATACCACAAGTTACAAAAAAATTATTTTAGAAAATAAAAATTGAATTTTCTTGTATTAATTTTTAAAGATTAAAAAGAAATATTTACTGACTGTTAGAGATAAATTACTGTTTGATTGATATATTTGATTTCCTCTCTACATGGCTCTTGCTGTTACTTGATTGATTCTTAATATTGATATTAATCAGTGAAAAAGAAAAATTAATATCTCCTTAATTTATTAATAATATATATTTCTTTATTTTGTTGTAATATATTTACGATTGATTTTGAGATTTTTATAAGTAAATTTAGTAATAAATTAAATGACAATATAAACGATATTGATTTTTGTTTCTTTTAAAATTAAAAAATATAATAATGTATTCAAAAATCCTGATTAGGAAAAATAGATATTTTATTGGTCCATTTTCAAATTAGAAAATGTTTTATATTTTTATAAATAAAAATAATACTACACTATAAAAATTTTATTTTAATAGGATTTAAGGAATTATCTTTAAATGATATGTATGAAATGTGAATTTATTTAAGGATATACTGACAATTTCAGCATTAAAGTTTGGTGGAGAGGAATATTAATGAGGGTTTATTTTTTAAATTTGTTGATAATTTTTTGAATTATATCTATTAATAATAAATTAATCTCATAGATTTAAAAAAAAATTAAACAGGTATATATAAATTTTATTCTTGATTGAATAGTTTAGATTAAATATATTTAAAATGTGCATGTTATTATAAAAAAAATCATATATTTAATTTACAAGATATTTATAGAATTAAAATTAATTTTTTTTCAAACAATGAAGTCAAATATTTGAGAATTTCTCTAAACTAACTTTTTTAAAGATTTTTTTTGGAAAAATTGCAAGCAATACGAAACGAAATTATTTCAAGACGTTTTTAATTATTTAAAATAAGTGTTTTTTTAAAAAAAATTATCAATTTTATTAAATTATCACAAGATAAATTAAAAGATATGAATAAAAATATCCTCATTATAATCATTTTATTTTTGATTATATTAGATCTGGAATATTATTTATTTTCGAGTTTATTAAATAAAATGAAAATGAATTGTGAATTGCTTATTTATATAATGATAGATTTATAATAAATAGAGAGCTTCAATAAAATATTCGTTTTTATATGATATACACTCTATATTATAAATTAAAGTTGATAAATATAATGATTTTAAATTATGTTACTATTATAAAAAAAAATATTAAAATGTGAATATTTCTTTTGTATTAAAAAATTGCGAAATTGATAAAATATACATCAAATTATCACAATGTATTATATTTCAAAATCAAATTAATATATATATTGAAAATATGAATACACTCCTTTTTATTTGTTTCTAAATTTAATTTAGTGATATTTATATTTTTTTCCTTATTAATTAATCAGAATTATTTTTATCCCCTGAGAGAAAAAGAAATATTCAACAACTAATTTAATTTCATGATGGACTTATATTATTTTTCATTTTCAATCAAAGGCATCTAAAAGTTCCTTTTAATGAAAATGACATATATATATATATAATTTTTAAATTTTTCAAGGATGGATCCTTCTGTTAATTATTAATATTAATATAACACGAATACATTCTCTTTAAGTAGAAATTTATTTTTTCTTATTTTTATTTGCTGCACTTCGAGGAGGTGTTACTGGGCGACCGGAATTTAAACCACCATAAGTAAATTTCCTCTTGTCAGCAGGCTAAAAAGAAAAAAAAAAGTTAAAATTACTAAATAAATACATGGCGAAAAAATTTTAATGTTATAATTAAATGTACATTTAATAATAATAAAGAGTATTTCAAAAAACGATTAACTTTTACTATTAAAAAAGAAATGATTTTTAAACCAGTTTTATTTATTTTAAATTATTTTTAAAAACGCACTAAGAATACCGCAAAATATAAATAATTATCAGGTCTAAACAAAATTTTTTATTATTTAAAGCATCATAAGTAGTAAGAAAAATTTGTGTATTATATATACATATATATATATATATATGTATATACAAATATATGTATTGTAAGAATTTTAGGCAAAACCTCTTCTGTGAAATTTAGGAACGTTGTTTCTTGTTAAATGAAGTTTAATTATACCTTTAATTATTTTTAAAAATAAATGCAAAATTTCCAAAGTTTTAAATTAATAAAAAACAATTTATTTCAGCTTATATAAAAATTATTTTTTTTTTTCATTTTTCTTTCAAAAAAAATATTTCTAATTTTTCATCACATCATCGAGCGATTTTTGACGGCTCCATATTTGCGCTTATCTGCAGGCTAAAGAAACAAAGATTTTGAAAGGAAATATATTTTTATGATTTGAGTAAATAATGAGTAATTTTTGGAAATATATATTAAATTCATTAAAAGGACCTAACATAATTTTATTATTAAATTATTACACAAATTTTTAATTTAAAAAATTTTATTTATAAAAAAAATAAATGTTATATTAAATATAAATTTATAACAAAACTATTTAAAATATTTGAAAAAATTTTAATTTTATTTTATTTTATCATTAACATTTGTTATCTCTTTTAAAAGTAATTTATTTTATATATTTATTATACTTACTCAAAAGTTCAACCTATAATTATCTAAATACTGATTAAAAAATTAGAGAATAAAGTTTAAAGAGAATTAAGTTTAAATAAGCGAAATAAATTTATATAAATAAAAAAATTAAAAAAATAAGTTTTGTTTAAAAAAAATATCTATATATTAATAATAATTGTTCCGTATCTTACTTTAAGTATTTGAAAACTGCACATTAATGTTTCGTCAACTGACATCATAGCTCCAGCATTATCAAATTCTCCACAATAATTTGGCGCACTAAAAAGAGTTACCAATTGTCGTTTTGCAAAAAATTCATAGCCATCTTCAACAACCTAGATGGAACAAATTTATTTATTAGAAATGATACATGTAATATATATATTATTATAAATATATATTTACTTGATGTGCACGACATATTAAGTCAAAATCATGTTTGTGAAGAAATTTAGCAACAACTTCTGCACCAAACGTGAAAGATACACCACGATCATTTTCTCCCCAACCCATAGTATCTTTATCAGGATCAGACCAAAGAAGATCACAGAGCAAGCCCTAAAATATAAATATTTTATCTATGAATATTATATATATAATTTTTTAAGTTGTTTTTAAAAAATAACTTAGAAAAATAATAACATTTGAATACTAAGAATATATATATATAATAAATCTAATAATAACCTGATCAGGGACATCTGTTGGTCGCATAATTCTTCTAATTTGTTCCATTGACTGAAGATCTGGAGAAAGGCCTCCATGGCAACAAAATATTTTTTCGTCTACAATTGCAGCGACGGGAAGACAGTTAAAACAATCAGTGAAAGTTTTCCATAATTTTATGTTATACCTACAAAAAACAATGATTGTCTTCATTAAATTTAATTATTCTATTATATTAATTAAATTAACAGATTTATTTATAAATAAAATTGAATAAAATTTTTTTAGAATTATTAGAATTTTAAAAATAGAATAGAAATAAAATAATTTGATTGGTCATGATCGTAAAGATTACAAGGAATCTCGTGAATCTATTATATTTTGAGCAAAATCAATAACTTTTTATATAATAAAAATATTTATTTAAAATTAAAAAACTATAAATCACAATGTATGTGTATTTGAAAGAATATTTTCATTTCTTATTTTAAATCAGATTTGCAGAATAAAAAATACTAGTTAATTATAATTCTACTTTTTTAATTATATATTTAAATAGCTAGGATTATAAAATTACCTTCTTTTACATTCGTCGTAAAAACCATATATACGATTAATGCTGGCACATTCATGATTTCCTCTCAGTAAGAAAAAATTTTCAGGATATTTAATTTTATAAGCAAGGAGTAAACAGATTGTTTCCAGAGATTGTTTTCCTCTAAAATTTAATTAAAAAAGAAATTAACAAATTTATTTTCTTACAAAAGTAACCAGTTTTTATATTTAAATGTAAATTCATTACTATTTTTATTTTTAAATTACCTGTCAACATAATCGCCGAGAAACAAATAGTTACTTTCAGGTGGGAACCCTCCATATTCAAAGAGTCGTAAAAGATCATAATATTGACCATGGATATCCCCTAAAGTATAAATTTAATAAATATATGTTTTGTTTAGTTTAATAATTAATTATTAAAATAAATTTTTAAAATATCTCTTTAATGTAAAAGAAATATTATATGAAATGTTTAATTTGCAAGCAATAAATTTGACTTTAGGTTTATAATTTATTTTATATATTATTATATAAAAAAATATATTCTTGTTAACTTTTTAATTTAATGAAATTTAGAGTACGATTTTTTTTAAATTATTTTTTCGGAAGAAATTGTTAAATTGTTAAAATTTTAATTTTTTTTTTTTTTTAAAATTACCACATATTTTAAGAGGAGCCTCCAATTCTAATAGAATTGGCTGAGATAAAAATATTTCCCTCGATTTGAGACAAAGTGCTCTGATTTCTCCTTCAGTAAGTTGTACATTCTTTCCGGGTCTTGCACCTCGTACTGAAAATTTTTTTTAAAATTTATTATAATTTAAAAATTCCTACATATAGCAAATGGTCTTTTAAAAAGTTTATTTTAATTTAAAATAATGTTAAAAATATTAACAAAATAAAAATTTATGTTAAGAAGAATTAAAATATATATATATTACAACATATGATATAACTTTAACCATTTACATTCTGCATATGAAAATAAATAAATTATTGAATCATTTAATGGAATATATATTAATTGATGTGCTATAATTAAAATTTATTAATTTATAAATCACAGCTACCAAGTTCCTAGTTAATGTTGACCTTAATAATAAATAATAAGTTCAATATTAATATTACATGTTTTAAAAAATTATTTTTTAAGATTTCAATTTCTTTAATAGTATAGTAAAAAAATTTAACAGTATTGGTAGGTCCAACTTGTTTTTAATTAATAGAATATGAACATAAACTTAATTAACAACAAAATTTACAGTAAAATAATACATTAATAATAAAAGAGCATCTAGATAATAAAAGGAAATATAAAAAATTTCATAATTTTCCTATAACAAATAAAATTTGAAATATATCATTTGATATAAAAATGTCAAAATTGAATTAAAATTCAATTTTTAAAAAAAAATTCAATACATTTTATTATATTATTTAATTAGAGAGAATTTTAAATAATAATTATTTTCAAATAATTGATAATAAATATAAAAATTAATTTAAAATAAAAATAAAATTACATAAAAATGTTAAGATTAAAATACTAATTCAATAAAACATTTTTAAACTTTATATCATAATATTTTTATTAGATTTACATTAAATATAATCTTTTTATTTAAAAATTTAATATATAATTTAGGGAATCATGAGTGATTTAATAAAATAATATATAAATTTATATAGATTACTTAAATCAAATAGTAATCTTATATATTAAATTAATCGTTTATAGAAAAATTAAGGAAAAATATCATTTTTTTAAAATAAAAAAAAATAAACTTTTTAAACATACCTTCTAAGAGTCTTGCAATAATATTATCAATATTTAATTTATCAGATTCTGCCATGATGGATAGTTGGACAACACAGATCAGGAAAACTAATGGAGGTTGTTTTAGTCTGATCAAAAATCAAAAGCAAATAAATAATATAAATCACCCAAAAAATATTTTAGCGATTTCTTGAAATAGAATTGGAAGTAATTAATATCTTAAATTGTCGTTGTTCAATCGTAATTCTCTCTTTTTATGTATTCAATAATATGTTTTTGAGAAAAGGGATATAAGAATATTAAGATGGCCGGACCCGTTTCCCGAATCGGGCGGGACAAACGAGAAACGATATTGTTCGGATAAATTCGGCTGTTTCCGATTTTCATTCGTAAATTTAACAAAAAAAATTATCAATTTTAAATTTAAAAATTAAAAATTCGAAAAGGGTTTCTCTTTATCTTTACATTTTTTTATAATTAAAATTTTTGATATATTTTCATTTTATTAATTTGTTTATTCTCTTACAAAAGCAAAGTTGTACATGATAAATTGAATTTGAAAATGAATCCATATTAAATACAAATAAATACAACCATATGGTACAAATAATTAGAAAGTAAAAATAAATTAATTAAATTTTAACTCCGACTCTTTTAAAGTATTTAAACAAAAATTTTAGAAAGTTAGATCATAATTTTGTAATAATTAATATATATATATATTCTATAGTATTCGATAAATGTGAATAAAATAAATAAATTAAAAATAATCAAGAAATAAAGGCAAAAATCTCATATTAATTAAATGAATAATTTAAAATAAATAAAAATTGTATGTTATAGAATTTAAACTTATCAGTTTCACTTAGAAAAATATTTAACATTAATAACTATCATTTTAAAAAAATTAGAAAATGTTAGTTTGCGTAGATTTATGAAGTGGGCCTAACGTTGAAATAATTTTTAAAAAACTGTTTGTTTGTTTCTAAATTATATAAATATATTATAAAAAATAATTAAAAAATGATATAATATTTATTAGACTTTAATTTAATATTTATATTTTAAATTTCATCTTTAATTGTAAATTTTCATATTATATGATTTTTATAATCACTTAAAATATTCTATCTTTCTTAAGCTATACAAGTGATAAATCAAGTAATTAATTAAAGCTATAAAATGTTAAATTATAAAGCAGATATTTGTTTAATTAATATTAAAAATTTTAAAATCTCTTTAAAATGTTACTCGGTGGTCAATGCATCTGTTATAGTCTTGATGATAAGTAGGTTCACTCGGTTCACTATTTCTCTCTCTGAAAATGTTTCTTTTTATTTATAAATTATAATATTTATTAGAAAATTCTAAATAATACTTTATAATTATAGGCAATAAATAATAGGAATAAATAAAATAAATTTACATATTTTAACATATTTAATACTATAATCATCAATCATCAGCTTGACGATGTCCTATATTTAATTTAAAATTCGATAACTCAAGCGTTATACCTCTAAACAGCATCTAGACACAAAATAATTTACTAATAACTAATAAGGGATTTAAGGAAGATTAAGGAAACTTGATTTCAGTTCAAATATGATTTTATGTTAATAAATGATTATATATAGGAAGCGGGTATATTTATATTAATAATAAATAAATAAAAGTCCTATAAAAATGAATTTATTTAATAAGAGTTTATAATTAAAAAATTAAACCCATGACTTTTGTAGTTTTTTATACTAAGATGTTATAGTAAAATCAGATAAATAAATAATTCATTTAAAATCATGACAAGCTATGAAATTTTTTCTTAATTATATTTAAATTGATAAAAACTTTTATTTTGTAAACCATATTTTTTATAATTATTAATAAAATGCACCATTTGTATAATAAAGTAGGAAATTCATGTATTTTTAGAAAAAATTTAAAGAACATTATGAAATAAATATTTTTTGAGGTGCCTTAAAACCATAAATAATAATAATTATGTCATATTAATTTCAAATTTCAATTTTTTTTTAAATTCAAATTATATCCATATTTGACCAATTCTTTTGTGTCGTAATTAACAATAACAACATGTCTATAAATTGAAGGACTTGATAAAGATAAATATAAATAAATGTTTGTAAAATAGTAAAATCCAAATGAATTTCTTAAGATATTTTAAGAATTTATTAAGCCTATATATATATATATATATATATATATATATATATACAATCCTATTTTTTTTGTTAAATTATGAATGGACAAAATTGAGATAATATTAATATAAAATGGGATTTATTATCAGTTGGCCATATATATTTATAGATATATGAGTTTATAAATATAGAGATATATATAGATATATATGGCTTATACATGTTTGTTTGAGACCCGTGAATATTTTGCTTTTAAAGATTAAAAAATTATTAAATAATAGAATAATAATTATTAAGCATTATTTTTATTGGACTGAGACGAAAAATTTGAACGAACAAAAAAAAATATTAAATACGCCTCCTTCACTTCCTTTTCTTTATTGTATCATAAAATTGCTTGGATGTTTATTGATCTTGATCATTATTTTTGAATTGATTGTTATTTCTCTAGATATTTACTTTTTAAAGACACTCCTCTTGACTTTTACGTACACAGCGTGCTACTTTACGTTTAAAGTCCGAATAGTTTTCTCGCCATTCTTTCTGTAATATAAAAATTTGAATTAGATTATTAAATAAGAGAATGCAATTTAGTTTGTTTTTGAAATTAAATAAATCATTATTACCGCTGCATCAACGTTAGCTGGTGATTCATCATTTGGATCGGCGAGCATCGAGATCACGCTAATTAGAATAGTTTCGACTGTATGAACTGGTAACCATCGTTCGCTTGCTTTTTCATAACCCCATTTATCATCGCCCGGTTCATGTAAAATTGAAATGCAGACATCTCCATTTTTCTCAACTAAATAAAAAAATTATAAATAATTTATTAAATATTTTTGTTAAAATTTATAAAATTATTGAAAATAATTTAATTTTAAAGAATTAGTTAACATCAGAACCTAAAGTCAATAACTCGCATAATATATTTATTAGTGTTCCATGTACTTATTGGACTTTTACTATTGTTTAAGGACGAAATTAAATATTCCTAGCCTCCCCTTTACTATGTTATTTTATTTAAATGTGATAAATTAAATGATTAATTATTTTTATTTGCTCTATTTGCAAACCATATAAATTGGAACATTTTCGACCTGAACTCGTCAGTATAATATTAATTTTAAAGAAAATTTTATTCCATATCAAATATTGAAGTAGAATTATTATATATAATATTTTAAAAATCAAATTAACAATAAGGAAAATTATTGAAATTTAAGTTATCTTTTATAATTATATTAGAATTTTTAATTGGTTTGATTAAAATTGATTAAATTCATTAATTTTAAAAATTACTCACTATTCGGATGCCATATTTCAGTAATGAATTTCATTCGTGGTGGCCGAAGAGGATACTCTTTAGGAAAATGTAAGTGAGCTTTAAAAAATCCACCTTCACTAAAGAATAAAAAAAAAATGTATAAAATGTTATTATAATATTATATATATTAAATTAAATACTCAATTTAATAAAAAAAAAAAATATTTTTTATGAATAAAAGAATACTATAAAAATTAAATTTATTAAGAAATATCATAATTTTTTGAAAAAATATTAAATTAACTAACACTACATGAGAAGAAGGTTTTTAAAAAGAAAAATACAATTTTGTAAACTTACTATAATGTATCTGGAGGACCTATTATCAGCACTTCCCATCGATAGATGTCATTGTCATCAATTAAACCAGCAGAAAACCCTTCAACAGGGTTCTTCATCAATTCTGAAAATTGTATATTAATTGTTTTTTTAATTCCATAAAGTTTCTTATGAAAATTAAAATAATATCCAGTAACTCCGAATACAGTAACCCAGTAAATAATATAATAAATTAAGAATATTAAAATAAATTCTGATGATTACAAGATTTTTTTTGTTAATCAGAATAATAGGTATCCAATGATAATCAGAGAACGCTGGGTTATATCTTTTGGAGATATTTTATAAAATTTATTTTAGAGGAAAAGAAAAACTAATCGTATAAATATATGTATTAGTTGAAGTTTTGATCTTGCAGTAATTTTAATTAAAAAAAATATTTTTGTAAACAATTAAATATTAATTTACTTATTAGCTAAAATAAATAATTGAATTTGATAAATTTAATGATAATGTAGTCTCCTCTACTAATTATTGATGACATAATTGAAATAATTACTATGAATGAAATATATAGAAAAATTTCTGTAGCACATTATTTAACTAAAATAAATTATTCTTCCTTTTGTTATTTAAGTAACCAAAATTGTAAATACATAAATTTACAATTTAAATAGTCTTTTAAAGCAAAAAAAACACATGGAGAATATAATACTAATATAATTAAATTGAAGGATTTTTTATAAATTGTGCAATTTTTATTATTAATTAGGTGTAAGATTTTTGAAAATAAAAAATGAAATAAGTTTATTAAAATTTAAATTTAATAATAGAAATGATGAATGCTAAATTATACTAAAATATAATTATAAAAGAAGAATGCGTTTTTTTGAGGTTAAATTAAGATTTGCATCTTTAACAATATCCAAACATTTTTAACAATTTTTAATTTTAAATAATAAATTAAATAGTGTATTTAAAAAGAAAAAAACAAATTCAAGATGTTTTTTTAAACAAATTAAAGAGATTAAGAATTATTAACAAAAAATAAAAATGATTCTGAACAACAATAATTTTTATAATTTATAATAATGTAGTATTTTTAAGAAAATCACAAGCAAAATAATATTTATTTGGAATTTTACCTGCTAATTGTTTTCTTAATAAAAGGGCTGACTGTGGCTCGGACATTAATTCTTTATCAATGGGAAAAAACGGTCCTCAATGTTTGTCAAATTTCTGAAACAAATTTTAAATAATCCTCTTTGTTCTTTTTGGATATCTATTTAAATTGATTATGAATATACTATATGGAAAATATACTTTTTAATTTTCTTTAGAAATGTTGATAGAAATTAGTAAAAATTTTCCAAAAAAAGTATTATTATGAAAATTACAACATTTAAAGCATGAAAGATATTTTAAAGATAAATATTATATGAATAAATAGATATTTTAACTTTTAATTTAAAAAAAATGATTGTTATATTTGTGTACACTTTTCTTTTCGATAGTATTTTTTTCTTTTTTGAGGTTATTTATGATTAAGAAAGGAGAGACCAATGAACATCGAAACAGATGCTACACCAGGGAGAATGTAAACTTTTCAATGAATTTGAAATGAAAGCTTGCCTTAAAGAAAAATTATTTATCAATTTAAAAATATATTCAATTAATAGTTTAATATAAAAAAAAAATTGAAAATAAATTTAATATTCACATTTTCGTAGTTCATACCAAATTTTAATAAATTACAAAAATAGTTTTCGTAAACTTAATATTTAAATTATGAATTATAATAATGTTTTGGGAAAAATTACAGTTTGAAAGTGTTAATTTTGTAAAGAAATCTGGATTATTTTTTAAAGTAAAGCTATATATGTTAAAAAACAAAATATTTCTGCATAATTTCATATGAAAATTAACAAATTAACTGAAAATATTTTTAATTTTAATTTCTATACCTTCAATTTAATTCAATATTAATATGAATTATTATTATTTTTTTTTCTATAAAAAAATACAATTCAAAGTAAAAAAAGTTGCGGAAAATGTAGGCGAAACGTAGTTGAAAAGGCAAACCCATAATGAGCAATAACCAATCAGCGCATATTTTTTAATTTCAAAAGATATCAAAATATATTAATAAAAAAAAAAAATAAATAAATAAAAATAAAATAAAACTTATCTTAGACTTTATATAATTATAACTATATAAAATTTTTATGTTGGACTTACGATTAAGAGTTGAATCTTATGCATTTCTTATTTTTTTAACATAATCCAAAACTAACAATTAATTTCATATTGTATTTTATAAAGAAATATTTAATAAATTAGGCAAATATTCTAAAGAATAAATAAATTGATAAAGTGATAAAATTATTTCAATCACTGATCTATTGTTATTTAATGGAAAGCAATTATTTCCTAATTAAAGTCAATTTAAAATTACAATCATCAAACGATAAACAACAGCAATATTTGATGTTCGATAATTTTTGTTTAAACAAAGAAAATTTGGTGTTTGTAAAATAAACAAATTTTAAATTATCTAACCAAATTCTTATAAATATAACTAGTTAATATACAACTTTGGGTCCTTATAATTTAAGTATTAGAGTTTATTTTTTTAAAAGGTTGTTTTGTTATATAAAAAGTCAAAAGTTATATATTTTTCTATCAGTGATTAAATTATTCTAAAACTTTCTTCTATAATGGCACAATTAATGAAATCTGGTAAATTTATTAGATATAATTTAAAAAGGAATTTTGTATATAATAATGTAATATCCACATGTCATATTTTATTTTAGTAATTTTTAAAAGAAATTTCATCCCAAGATTTATAATAAATCGTTTTTCATCAAATCTTAGTGGTTTATCTGAAACACATTTAATGTTGAAACAAACATGTAGAGATTTTGCTGAAGGTGAATTAAAGCCAAATGCATCGAAATTCGACAAAGAGCATCTATATCCAGCTGAACAGGTTGGATATACATATATTTGATTTATTATATATTAAATTTAATCAATTAATATTTTACTTTATAATTTTTAAATCAAAATAAAACGATGAATAAATATAAAATGTGAGCGATATTGATCAATTAACTTTAAGAAAAAATTACAAAAAAGTGCAATTTAATACTATTGGCTTATTTTTTAGATTAAAAAAATGGGAGAATTAGGTTTAATGGCTATGGAAGTCCCTGAAGCTTTAGGAGGCAGTGGTTTTGATACTCTTGCATATGCAATCGCTATGGAGGAGGTATTATATTTTTTCTATAAAAATTAATTTTATTTCATAATAATGTTTTATATTTATATATATTAAATAAATGCTTATATTTTTAAATTCTTATTTTAGATTGCTCGAGGCTGCGCCAGTGCTGCAGTTATTATGTCTGTTAATAATTCATTGTATCTTGGACCTATATTAAAATTTGGTAATGATGCTCAAAAAGAAAAATTTATTAAGCCCTTCACCTCAGGCGAAAAAGTAGGGTGCTTTGCTCTTAGTGAACCTGGTATGTTCATTATTAAAAAAAACTGTTTATTTTATTGTAAATGATTTTAAATCTATTCTTATATCAAAAGGTAACGGAAGTGATGCAGGAGCAGCATCAACTACTGCTAAATTAACAAACAATAATTATATTTTAAATGGAACTAAATGTTGGATTACAAATGGTTATGAAGCAGAAGCAACCGTGGTTTTTGCAACAACTGACAAACAAAAGAAGCATAAAGGCATAAGTGCTTTTATATTACCTAAACCAATAAAAGGTAAAATTTTTAGTATCTTGGCACCAACCAATTGTTGACTAGTTTCTACTGATTTCAATCTTAATATAAACCCAATGCTTGAATTTAAATCCAACATTAATCTTTAAAAATATAAAAGGTGATAATAAAATTATATTTCTGGTACATTCTAATTATACTTTTGTAGGACTAAGCTTAGGAAAAAAGGAAGATAAATTAGGAATTCGTGGTTCAAGTACATGTTCTTTAATTTTTGAAGATTGTGTCCTAGATTCATCGGCCCTTTTAGGAGAACCTGGACAAGGATTTAAAATAGCAATGATGACCCTTGGTATAATAATCTCAAATATATTAACTAATCTTATAAATGCTTAATTATGATTATTTTTAAAAAATTAGATTCAGGACGAATTGGAATTGCATCCCAAGCTTTAGGAATCGCACAAGCATCTTTGGATTGTGCAGTTGAATATGCTACCAAAAGAATGGCATTTGGTAATTCCATTGTAAAATTACAAGCCATCCAAGTAAGAAAATATATTTTTTTATAAATTTCATATTAAATATATATATCTGTGGCTCTATGGAACTTGAAAGTTATTGGCCACAGCAACTACATTTCTCCAAATGTCCCTATCCTGAGCTGAACTCCTATTTTCTCTCATCTCTCTTATTTCCCTTCCTACATTATCCACCCACGGCGTCCTCGGTCTTCCCCCTAATATATTTTTAACTAGACTTTCATCTCCCGAATGCTGCGAAGAATCCTATTTTCAAATACTCTAAATCTACCCTTGTCTCCCAAAGTCATAGATCACGCTTCAAACCCGTATAATATAACTTGCAAAATAATTTTAATATTTATATATAATATTTATTCTTCTATTAACATTTATTTTCAATCATACAAATTCTGATAGTCAGATAATTTAAAAAAAAATTTTGGTATTTGAAAAACTTTTCACAATTTCTTTCCATTTACTCAACATTCTTTCAATTCACAATCATCGATGTTATAGAATTTTAAGTATTTTAATATTTCTCTGAATATCCACATATTTATTTAGGTTTTCAAAATTACCAATTGAACCAGTCATATTCTGAATAAATCAAAATATATAATGTATTTATTGCTTTTTCATTTACAGAAAGGAAATTATGTATGTAATTACAATTTTAATTAAAACATATTACCTATTTTAACTAATTTTACAGATGAAATTGGCTGATATGGCATTGAAACTAGAGAGTGCTCGTTTGTTAACGTGGAAAGCTGCTGCTCTTAAAAATGAAAAAAAACCATTTACGAAGGTTTGTTTTGTAAAATTTAAATAATAAAATATTATGTTTCATTTTTTTATATAAAATAAATATATTATAATATTTCTTTAAAAAAATATATTAAACAAATATTTTTTATTTTCTTAGGAAGCAGCAATGGCTAAATTAGCAGCCAGTGAAGCTGCTACTTTTTGTTCACATCAAGCAATACAAGTTCTGGGTGGCATGGGATATGTTACCGACATGCCTGCAGAACGCTATTACAGAGATGCAAGGATTACTGAGATCTATGAAGGCACAAGTGAAATTCAAAGACTTGTTATAGCAGGAAATCTTGTAAAAGAGTATAATTTTTAAATTTTATATACATATATTTTTATATCGTTAATAACATGTTTTATTTTTGAAAAATAATATACACTCTACAGAAAAGAAAATACATTTTAATTATCAATGGTACAATTTTTCATATACAAAAAGTGTAAATCTATAAATCCATTTATTAAAAAAACAAATTAAAAATATGATTTTTATAATAATATACACAATATTTAAGACTGAATTTAAATAATTAATATCTAATGTAAATTAATATTTTATCAAGTCATAATGAGAAGAAATGTTGAATCGTTATTCCTTCATAATTAAAAAGTAATGAAAATAATAATAATTCAATCAAATAAATTGCCAGTTATATGGAATTCATTATATATTAATAACTATTCCTCCCGTTTATAAAATTGTACTATATTTCAATTTAAGTATTGTATATACATATTGTAAGGCTTAAGAAGAAAAAAGACCGACATTCTACTGACTCAAGCAGAAATGTAATTATCTAGAAATAATCCGCAAAGATTATTATTGAATTTTTAATAAAATTATTAATAGTTAAAAGAAAATTTTAATTATGCTCACTTTCCCTCATCTTGAGGGTCAGCTAAAGAAGAAATGAGATAACTTTTTAAAAAATGTCCCATAGAAAGAAAGTGAAATAAAAAAAATATTTAATTTAATAAACTATAATATCTTTTCTTTTTCTTTCTCTTATTACTTATCTCCAAATTTAGAAATAGTTTTGTAAATAAAAATAATTTTTAAGATTTTTACGTTTTATTGCTACAGGTCTCCCTTCCTATTTAAATACTGTATTTAACAGAAAATTATATTAATATTTTTTAAATAATATGTATCATTTTATATTAAAATAAATTTGTAAAATAAAATTCAATTGTATATTATTGATTATATTATAAAGAGCCATCTGGCGAGTGCTTCAATAAAGAAAACAGGTAGATGTGGGTGGATTCCTGTCATCTGCTATTATCTTTCATTCTAATAAAATTATATTAAAAATATTTGTCTCTATATATATAAAATAATTAATATTAAATCAAGTTATTTAATCTATTAATTAAATATATATAAAATTTGATATTTTGAAGTTTTTTTAAGGAATTAAATTATGACAGATTCAAAATATTTTACAACTACAAAAAAAGGAGAGATTTTTGAGCTCAAGTCAGAATTAAATAATGATAAAAAAGAGAAAAAACGTGAAGCTGTCAAAAAGGTGAAATTAATTTAATAATTATAACTTAATTAATAATTATTAATTTAATAATTATAACTTAATGAATTAATATTAAACTTAAGAATTGTATATATATATATATATATAATTGATAATATTACATATAATTTAAAATAATTTGTAGAATTCCTTTGAAATATATATAAACACAAAACTTCCTTAAGATTTATAATTTATTTATCATAAAAAAAAATTATTGGAATATATATTGGAAAAACGCATACTTCTAAAAAATAGGGTTAATTATGTTATGAATTCTAAAACAATCTAGGACGTAATTCATTGTTGAATATTATATTAAAGATCATTGTAAGTATGGTAGTACTGAATTGATAGTAATAATGAATCTAGATGACATCAAAACTGTACTTAAGATCATTAATATAAGAATTGATTATGAATTCCACACCTAGAAGTGATTTTTTAAATTTTCTTATTATAACAAATCAGAAAAATGTCTGTGGATGATGATTGAAATAATTACCAATATCAAAATATACAATAAAATTTAATATTTATATTAATATTAAAGTAGAATTAATTACCAATGAACAGTAAAGAATAAGTTTCAGTCAATTTTTTTAATATTACAGGTAATAGCATCGATGACTGTAGGAAAAGATGTATCTGCATTATTCCCTGACGTGGTCAACTGTATGCAAACTGATAATCTTGAATTAAAAAAGCTCGTGTATTTATATTTGATGAATTATGCCAAATCTCAACCAGATATGGCTATAATGGCTGTAAATACTTTTGTCAAGGTATAAATATTTAAGGAATATAATAGAAAATACTTTATATAAGAAATAATTAAATCTAGATGTAAAACATTTTATTTTAATTGAATAATTCTTTAGCTGCTCCTTTGTGGATTCTGTAATGTTTAAATTATCCGAATTTACAAAATATAGTAACAAAATAAATATTATTTTTAAATAAATTCTTAATTTTACTGTTTTCTTTATTTTATTTTCTTTATTTAATGAAATAATTAAAAATGCAATTAAAGATTAAAAAATAATAACTTATTCAAAAAATGATTAATTTCGAATTATATTTAAGTGATCTAATAATTTGTAATTTGTTTACTACATAATATAGAATAGTAGGTAATGAAAAGTCAAAATATTTTATAAATAAACTAAAGAAATTGTTGAAAAATTATAATCTAAAATAAATTATATAGAAAAAGAATTATATGCCAAATCACAACCAGAAAGGGCTATAATGTCTTTAAATTATTTTGTCAATGTGTGAAAATTAATTTTCTAAATAATTTGTTGGTTTGGCTAAACAATAAATTAAATCATGAACAATAAGTCAAGAAGGACACAAAGGATATCCGGAATTAGATACCCTAAACTTGAATACCAAAAAATTATCTTTTACTTCATTTAATGTTAATCAATCATATAATAATATATTTAAAAATAGTAAAGAATTTTAATTTATTTAAAAATTTCTTATATATGTGAAAGTACTTTAGATGAAATATATAATGTTTAATTAATTGAATTGATTAATTTTAACTTTAAAATGTTAAGTAAATTAGATTTATATATTATTGAATAAGAAACTATTAAGTGTTGGCTAAAAAAATTTATTATAATTTGAAAATAATATAATTAATAATAAATATATTTAAAGCTTAATATTTATTATAAACATAGCAATATATAATTAATATAACATATTTTTGTATTTTCTTATGCCTTCTATCAATGAATTGGATTGAAGTCTTCTGGGGTAATAAGTTAAATTTTACTTTATAATATTGAAATTTTTAGTATTATTATTATTAATTAAATAATAAAAAATAATATAAGATAATATAATATTAAATTTAATTTTTTTTTTTTTCTAGGATTGTGAAGATCCAAATCCTTTAATTCGTGCTCTTGCAGTACGTACAATGGGATGTATTCGAGTTGACAAAATAACTGAATATTTATGTGAGCCATTAAGGAAATGTTTAAAGGTATAATAATTAAATACATAAATATAAATATAGTGAATTGATTTCGCATGAATATTTTATATTTATTATTATTATTTATTCTTAATGAAAGGATGAAGATCCTTATGTTAGGAAAACTGCAGCTGTTTGTGTTGCGAAATTACATGACATTAACGCCCAATTGGTTGAAGATCAAGGATTTCTTGATCAACTACGAGAACTATTATCTGATTCTAACCCAATGGTATTTAATATTAATATATTTATTATTAATTTAATCTATTTATTAAATAATAATAAATTAATGAATTAAAGGTTGTCGCTAATGCTGTAGCTTCTTTGTCTGAAATTAATGAGGCATCCCCTTCTGGACATCCCCTTGTGGAAATGAATGCTCAGACTATTAATAAATTATTAACAGCTTTGAATGAATGCACAGAATGGGGTCAAGTGTTTATTCTTGATGCCCTTGCCAATTATCAGCCTCACGATGATCGAGAAGCGCAAAGGTTTCTTTTTAATTTATATGTACTTAATTGTAGAAAAGTTGAAAAAAATTGCATTATTTTTGTTATTCTTTTTTTTTTTAGCATTTGTGAACGAATAACTCCTCGATTAGCTCATGCAAATGCAGCTGTTGTTTTAAGTGCTGTTAAAGTTTTGATGAAATTTATGGAAATGTTACCCTCCGATTCAGATTTTGTTACGACATTAACAAAAAAACTAGCCCCACCTCTAGTCACTCTTCTATCTTCGGAACCAGAAGTAATTCATTTATTTTTATAATAGTCATTTTATTTATTAATTAAAATAATAATATTTATTTTTTTTATTTATATTAAAGGTGCAATATGTAGCTCTTCGTAATATTAATTTGATTGTTCAGAAAAGATCTGACATACTGAAACATGAAATGAAAGTATTTTTTGTCAAATATAACGATCCTATTTATGTCAAGTTGGAAAAATTAGATATTATGATACGATTAGCATCACAAGCAAATATTGCTCAAGTCCTTTCGGAATTAAAAGAGTAAATATAATATATTATTTGCTTTACATTACATCTTTCGATAATTTTCTTTTAAAATTACTTATTCCTTTTTTTTATTTTGTTGTTTTTGTAAAGATATGCTACTGAGGTAGATGTCGACTTTGTTCGAAAGGCAGTTCGTGCAATTGGCAGATGTGCAATTAAAGTAGAACAATCAGCGGAGCGTTGCGTTTCTACATTATTAGATTTGATTCAAACCAAAGTAATTAGATAAATTTTTAAATAATTATACATGTGTGAATCTAAAAATAATTTATTATTTTAATGCAGGTAAACTATGTAGTTCAAGAGGCTATTGTAGTTATTAAAGACATTTTCAGAAAATACCCAAATAAATATGAATCGATTATCTCAACACTTTGTGAAAATTTGGATACACTTGATGAACCTGAAGCTAGAGCATCTATGATTTGGATTATTGGTAAATAGAAAAAACAAATAATAAAATATTATTATCTTTTTGTTCTTTTCTATTTAATACAATATAGTAATTAATGCTATTTTATAATTTTTATTGTTTAGGTGAATATGCTGAGAGAATTGATAACGCTGATGAACTATTAGAATCCTTTTTGGAAGGTTTTCATGATGAAAATACTCAAGTACAATTGCAATTACTTACTGCAATTGTGAAATTATTTTTAAAACGCCCTGCAGATACTCAAGAACTTGTTCAACAGGTAAACACATTTTAAAAAGAAAAATGAAATTTAATATTTTTTTACAATTTTGATGTATGATTTTACATAGTATATCTTTTGTTATTCAGGTTCTTAGTTTAGCGACACAAGATTCTGATAATCCAGATTTACGTGATCGAGGTTTTATTTATTGGCGTCTTCTTAGTACAGATCCAGCTGCAGCTAAAGAAGTAGTTCTGGCAGAAAAACCTCTTATTAGGTACAATTGAAAAAATACTATAATCATACTTGGAAAACCAATCTAAATGACTATATACTATTATTATTTGCAGTGAAGAAACTGATCTTTTGGAACCAACTCTTCTCGATGAACTTGTCTGTCATATTGCTTCACTTGCAAGTGTCTATCACAAGCCGCCTTCTGCTTTTGTTGAGGGCCGTGTTGGTATTGGGCCAAAATTACCAAAACCATTTAATACAACCAGGTTTTTAATCTCGTTTTTTTTTTTGTTTCATTTTTAATTTGAAATATTGAAATAAAATATTATTTTTAGAACCGACCAAAATGGAGAATCATCATCGACATCAACCACAAATACGAATAATGCATCATCATCAGTAGTCGTGCCAAATCAAGATTCTTTAATTGGTGATCTCTTATCAATGGATATTAATTCAGGCCCTTCTTCAAGTAATGTAGCAACAACACAACCTCCTTCAATGGATCTTCTTGGTGGTGGATTGGATTCTTTGGTAAGAAAATCAATCATACTATTCATTTATATTAAAATCTTCAATCAAATTAATAAATAATTTATTTGAATAGTTGGTTGGAGAGGTACCAACAACGACTACAACAGCCACCAGTTCGACTTCCAATGCAGGTCTTTTAGGGGATATTTTTGGGCTAGGAGGTGCAGGTGGAGTTGGAGGCACCAATGGTGGATACGTCTCACCAAAAGCTATTTGGCTTTCAGCCGATAAAGGGAAAGGTCTTGAAATTTGGGGATCTTTTGCAAGAAGGTCAAGAAATAATATTTTATTGTTTTTTTTTACATATATGAGAGAAATTATTAAAATAAATTATTTGATTTATATTTTAGAGGTGGGCAAATATTTATGGAAATGACATTAACGAATAAAGCAATGCAGCCTATGCATGGATTTGCCATTCAATTGAATAAAAATAGTTTTGGACTCTCTGCTGGTGTAGCATTACAAAATCTAGCATCATTACCCGCTGGCCAAAATCATATTTCAAGTATCCCATTGGGAACACAAGGTCCAGTACAAAGAATGGAACCTCTTAATAATCTGCAGGTAAATTTTATCAATCTAATTTAATATTTAAGTAATTTAATGAGAATTAATTTATTTTCTTGTTTTAGGTTGCAATTAAAAATAATATTGACGTTTTATATTTTGCTTGTCTGATTCCAATGCATGTGTTTTTCGTTGAGGATGGGCAAATGGATAAGAGAGTGTTTCTAGCTACTTGGAAAGATATTCCTGCCCATAATGAAATTCAATACACTCTTGCTGGTCTTCAATTACCAGCTGGTATCTATTTATTTATTTCATATTATCTATTAATTTATCATCGTTTAGAAAATTATTTTTTTACATTTTACATCTATTTTAGACACTGTCGTTTCACGTATGCAATCAAATCATGTGTTTACTATTGCTAAAAGAAATGTTGAAGGCCAGGATATGTTATATCAATCGTTAAAATTAACAAATGGTATTTGGGTTTTATGTGAATTAAAAATGCAACCAGACAACCCAAATGTTACGGTAAATAAAATGAATCAAATTATTTTAAAATATTAACAAAAGTATTTATTTATTTATTTATCATTATGGCTTTTTGTCTAGTTATCTCTCAAATCTCGAGCATTGGAAGTTGCTCAAGGTGTATTCCAGGCATACGATGCAATTCTTCGCGCTTAAATCGAATAAATCTGTCTCTATTCTTAATTTATTTAAAAGAAAGAAAAATGAAATATTTTAGAACAACCCTTTCCCTAAATAAAATAATTGAATGAATTATTTTTTTTTTAGAATTTATTTTATTAAATATTTTTTTTTCTATTACATTCCTTTTAATAATGCAAATAATATCAACATTTTGTAATTATTATAATATATTCTTGTAAATTATTTTTTTTAAAATAATTTAGAAGAAATTTGTTTTTAATTTAAATAAAAAACAATATATAAATAATATATATGTATTATAGAATTATGTAAGAAAGTTCTCAAAATGTAATAATAAATATTATTATTATTATTATTATTATTATTATATATATATATATATATATATAAATTAAATTATAAAATATATTATCTTGACTTTTATTTTATTTTCATTTTATATTATCAGAATCAAACTAGAAAATTCAAGACGGAAACACACGGACACATTCCTCTAACCATCTCTCTTATGAATTAATCCAATCGATCTCTTATTCTCTTCCAACTTTCTCACCACATATATATATATATATATATATGGTACCTTGCCCTGCTGCTTACCCTGTAATCATTGTTCTGCCATATAAAATATTTCTTATAAATATTTTGGCTGTTAATTATAAAGAAATGAATATATTGTAAGAGGGGGGGGGGGACTATGTTAGAAAGAAGAAGATTTTAATAGTCAACTTCTTTCTTCAACCACACAATACATCATCACTTGAATTAGAGCAAACCTATTCGATAGATAATTATCTCTTCTCCTCTCCTATAAAAAATCAACTACTCTATTATTCCTATTATCCCCAAATGATAAAGGGAATTTTATCTAGTTCACGTTTTTTTATTTTTATTATGTGAGATAATGATAATACGATAATGGGAGAGGAATATTAATCTAATTAGAATGGCAATCACACATCCTTTTAAGAATAATTTTTGTTTACTCAGGGAAATAAAAAGAATTATGAGGAAGAGGCCAGAGAGTGGGATAATCGATAAGAATTCCAATTTCAATGCGGCAAATGACATTGAAATATTTCTTATAAATATTTTGGTTGTTAATTATAAAGAAATGAATATAAGAGGGGGGGGGGGGGACTATGTTAGAAAGAAGGATGTAGTGTTGTGACGATCATTACTGGAAAAAACAAGATGTTTATTTTTATCTGCACAAGTTGAGACTAGTTTAACATTTATTATTATAATTAATTCCTGATCATCAATTTGGGGTTGGCAGGCAGCACTCCACCATTGAACAAGTGCAAAGACTTGTACAGGTCATTCATGATGCCTTGGAAAGTAGAAAAGTGTGACCCAAGTATTTGATAGTGTCTGGCACGAATGGCTGAAATTCAAACTTTATAAAGTTCTCCCAGCCAAGTACACCGAAATATTAGAGTCTTATATATCAGACAGATTCTTCAGAGTCCGTCAAGATGATGCATACTCTGCATTAAAACACATCCGGGCTGGGGTACCACAGAGGAGCGTTCTAGGTCCCTTGCTGTAATTACTTTACACAGCTGATCTACCGGATATCGAAAGAAATACCACCGCAACGTTTGCGGATGACACGGCAATTTTGGCAATTGGAGATGACACAGAAGAGTCGGCAATGAAACTGAACCTCTCTATAACCAAGGTACAAAAATGGACAAAAAAGTGGAGGATCAGTTTAAATGAGACCAAATCGGTACATTTGTACTTCACCAACCGAAGAATAAATTATGTGCCAATAATACTCCACAACAAAATCATTCCATATGCCAATGAAGCAAAATACTTGGGAATGGCCCTAGATGCAAGGCTACCCTGCAAAGCTCATGTCAAAAAAAAGATAGGCGAAATTTTAATATAAAATATAGAAAAATGTATTGGCTAATGGGACGACATTCAGTCCTGTCTATTGATAGCAAATTATTGCTTTATAAACAGGTCCTAAAACCAGTGTGGACTTATGGTAGTCAGCTCTGGAGCTGTGCTGCAAAAAGCAATATACAAATCATCCAACGATGCCAAAACAAAATACTAAAGGCCGTTGTCAATGCCCCTTGGTATATTCGAAATGAAGAACTTCACCAAGATCTTAAGATAGAGACGGTAAAAAGAAGAAATTCAACGATTTGCAGAAGCTCATCAAAATAGACTGCAAAGGCATACAAACACTGAGGCCGTTCGACTCCTTGACGTAGCCTACCAGAACAGAAGATTAAAAAGGAATAAACCTCATGAACTAATGGATTAAACAGCTTATGTCCGCATGTTTTTAAAATCATTAACCTTATATATTTTCTTTAAATAAATATCACTTATTAGTTAAGGCTTATAACTAGATTGTGATTTGTAAAAATAAAAAATATAAAAAAAGAGTATTAGCCGAAAACAGATATTTACTCATCTCTTTCCAATACGATTAATAGTAGAATTACTTCAACTTAGCCGAGTAATTCTAACAACTCATTTTTACATTAATTTTACGATAAAATAATAAAAATTATTTTTTTATATTAATAAAACATTTAATTAAGTTTTTCTTCCCAAATCTTAATCATTTAAAGCAGGCCTGGCCAACCCGCGGCCCACCGTGAAAAATTGTGCGACCCGCCAGTTAACTTCATATTTCTTTTGTAACTTTCATTTCTCGTCTGTATATTCAAAAACAGAATATAATTGAAATAATTATAATAATTCATTTTTTTATTTAAAATATGTCCTACAATTTTTAAATTACATATTGGATTCCATAAAAAGGAAGAAAATAATTGGAAATAATAGTAAATAATAGAGAATATATTTTTTATTTTAAATTGTTATTATTATTTTTTACTATCTCGCCACTGCAAATCTCACGCGCCAACACGTGCCATGGTGCCATCAATAAAAAACCAAACATGCGCTGGTTTAATATTTATTATTTATAATTTATAATTAATTAAATTTAATTTAAATATAATATATTATGTTATTTAATCTAATTAAAATTGCGAGATAGTCGAGTGGAGACACTCCAGCTTATTTAAAAAAAGTAGCCAAAAAATAATAAATTTTTATTTATTATTTTTTACATTAATTATTTATTATTTATTACATTAAACATTACGCATCAAGAAAGTATTAGAAGTGTTTTTTAATACATTGTAAAATTTAAATTCGTTTCCCTAATATGCGGCCCCTGTAGCATTGCTCCTAATCAAAGAGGTCCATGGAGTCATTTGGGTTGGCCAGGCCTGATTTAAAGAATCCATTACACCGTTGTTCCCATACTGATTCCTCTTCAAAGAAAGAAAATAATTTCAGATCATTTCAATAATAATAGAGAGTATCCACCCGTTACTTATGAAGGTGGGGAACGAATTTTCATTAAATTAATTTTAGTGAAAATTTTGCTCTTGTTGGTCTCAAACACTCTTAGATTTCTACTAATGAAGCTATCCTGCTCCGTAAACAATCAAATGCAGCATTCTTAATTAAAAAATATCAGCCACTAACCCTTGAAAAATGAAATGAGAATAAATTACCTGTAAAATTTAAGTGGATATTATTTTGTGCATTAATTATTTATACTAAATCATGAAAAAATGATGATGATATTAAAGGATACGGGTGTAGATGGAAAGGATATAGAGTTTATTAACAAAATATACTGGAACCAAAAAGCGATAATAAAAATCAATGATATATCATCCGATCCAATAGAAATAAAGAGAGGATTCAGGCAGGGATGCATACTATCGCCTCTGCTATTCAATCTATATTCAGGGAATCACTGAAGGACGTTCCGGGTGGAATTAGAGTGAACGGCAAGCATATAATAACATTCGATATGCGGACGACTCAGTGATCCTTATAATTATAAACAATTATATATATATAATATATTTTTTACTTTAAATTTAACTTTTAAAGAGATCAAACAATAATTGAGTTTATTAAGGATAATATGGTAAATGAAAAAATTTTATTGAAGGAAAGAATGGTTAGTTTTTGTTTTTGTGGTACCCCAGCCCGGATGTGTTTTAATGCAGAGTATGCATCATCTTGACGGACTCTGAAGAATCTGTCTGATATATAAGACTCTAATATTTCGGTGTACTTTGCTGGGAGAACTTTATAAAGTTTGAATTTCAGCCATTCGTGCCAGACACTATCAAATACTTGGGTCACACTTTTCTACTTTCCAAGGCATCATGAATGACCTGTACAAGTCTTTGCACTTGTTCAATGGTGGAGTGCTGCCTGCCAACCCCAAATTGATGATCAGGAATTAATTATAATAATAAATGTTAAACTAGTCTCAACTTGTGCAGATAAAAATAAACATCTTGTTTTTTCCAGTAATGATCGTCACAACACTACATCCTTCTTTCTAACATAGTCCCCCCCCCTCTTACAATATATTCATTTCTTTATAATTAACAACCAAAATATTTATAAGAAATATTTCAATGTCATTTGCCGCATTGAAATTGGAATTCTTATCGATTATCCCACTCTCTGGCCTCTTCCTCATAATTCTTTTTATTTCCCTGAGTAAACAAAAATTATTCTTAAAAGGATGTGTGATTGCCATTCAGAGTAGTTGATTTTTTATAGGAGAGGAGAAGAGATAATTATCTATCGAATAGGTTTGCTCTAATTCAAGTGATGATGTATTGTGTGGTTGAAGAAAGAAGTTGACTATTAAAATCTTCTTCTTTCTAACATAGTCCCCCCCCCCCCTCTTACAATATATTCATTTCTTTATAATTAACAGCCAAAATATTTATAAGAAATATTTTATATGGCAGAACAATGATTACAGGGTAAGCAGCAGGGCAAGGTACCATATATATATATATATATATATGTGGTGAGAAAGTTGGAAGAGAATAAGAGATCGATTGGATTAATTCATAAGAGAGATGGTTAGAGGAATGTGTCCGTGTGTTTCCGTCTTGAATTTTCTAG
This sequence comes from Labia minor, assembly GCA_963082975.1. NCBI lineage: Eukaryota > Metazoa > Arthropoda > Insecta > Dermaptera > Spongiphoridae > Labia > Labia minor. The sequence continues at coordinate 18,324,207 of OY720345.1, forward strand.
TTTGATTCTGATAATATAAAATGAAAATAAAATAAAAGTCAAGATAATATATTTTATAATTTAATTTATATATATATATATATATATATAATAATAATAATAATAATAATAATAATATTTATTATTACATTTTGAGAACTTTCTTACATAATTCTATAATACATATATATTATTTATATATTGTTTTTTATTTAAATTAAAAACAAATTTCTTCTAAATTATTTTAAAAAAAATAATTTACAAGAATATATTATAATAATTACAAAATGTTGATATTATTTGCATTATTAAAAGGAATGTAATAGAAAAAAAAATATTTAATAAAATAAATTCTAAAAAAAAAATAATTCATTCAATTATTTTATTTAGGGAAAGGGTTGTTCTAAAATATTTCATTTTTCTTTCTTTTAAATAAATTAAGAATAGAGACAGATTTATTCGATTTAAGCGCGAAGAATTGCATCGTATGCCTGGAATACACCTTGAGCAACTTCCAATGCTCGAGATTTGAGAGATAACTAGACAAAAAGCCATAATGATAAATAAATAAATAAATACTTTTGTTAATATTTTAAAATAATTTGATTCATTTTATTTACCGTAACATTTGGGTTGTCTGGTTGCATTTTTAATTCACATAAAACCCAAATACCATTTGTTAATTTTAACGATTGATATAACATATCCTGGCCTTCAACATTTCTTTTAGCAATAGTAAACACATGATTTGATTGCATACGTGAAACGACAGTGTCTAAAATAGATGTAAAATGTAAAAAAATAATTTTCTAAACGATGATAAATTAATAGATAATATGAAATAAATAAATAGATACCAGCTGGTAATTGAAGACCAGCAAGAGTGTATTGAATTTCATTATGGGCAGGAATATCTTTCCAAGTAGCTAGAAACACTCTCTTATCCATTTGCCCATCCTCAACGAAAAACACATGCATTGGAATCAGACAAGCAAAATATAAAACGTCAATATTATTTTTAATTGCAACCTAAAACAAGAAAATAAATTAATTCTCATTAAATTACTTAAATATTAAATTAGATTGATAAAATTTACCTGCAGATTATTAAGAGGTTCCATTCTTTGTACTGGACCTTGTGTTCCCAATGGGATACTTGAAATATGATTTTGGCCAGCGGGTAATGATGCTAGATTTTGTAATGCTACACCAGCAGAGAGTCCAAAACTATTTTTATTCAATTGAATGGCAAATCCATGCATAGGCTGCATTGCTTTATTCGTTAATGTCATTTCCATAAATATTTGCCCACCTCTAAAATATAAATCAAATAATTTATTTTAATAATTTCTCTCATATATGTAAAAAAAAACAATAAAATATTATTTCTTGACCTTCTTGCAAAAGATCCCCAAATTTCAAGACCTTTCCCTTTATCGGCTGAAAGCCAAATAGCTTTTGGTGAGACGTATCCACCATTGGTGCCTCCAACTCCACCTGCACCTCCTAGCCCAAAAATATCCCCTAAAAGACCTGCATTGGAAGTCGAACTGGTGGCTGTTGTAGTCGTTGTTGGTACCTCTCCAACCAACTATTCAAATAAATTATTTATTAATTTGATTGAAGATTTTAATATAAATGAATAGTATGATTGATTTTCTTACCAAAGAATCCAATCCACCACCAAGAAGATCCATTGAAGGAGGTTGTGTTGTTGCTACATTACTTGAAGAAGGGCCTGAATTAATATCCATTGATAAGAGATCACCAATTAAAGAATCTTGATTTGGCACGACTACTGATGATGATGCATTATTCGTATTTGTGGTTGATGTCGATGATGATTCTCCATTTTGGTCGGTTCTAAAAATAATATTTTATTTCAATATTTCAAATTAAAAATGAAACAAAAAAAAAAACGAGATTAAAAACCTGGTTGTATTAAATGGTTTTGGTAATTTTGGCCCAATACCAACACGGCCCTCAACAAAAGCAGAAGGCGGCTTGTGATAGACACTTGCAAGTGAAGCAATATGACAGACAAGTTCATCGAGAAGAGTTGGTTCCAAAAGATCAGTTTCTTCACTGCAAATAATAATAGTATATAGTCATTTAGATTGGTTTTCCAAGTATGATTATAGTATTTTTTCAATTGTACCTAATAAGAGGTTTTTCTGCCAGAACTACTTCTTTAGCTGCAGCTGGATCTGTACTAAGAAGACGCCAATAAATAAAACCTCGATCACGTAAATCTGGATTATCAGAATCTTGTGTCGCTAAACTAAGAACCTGAATAACAAAAGATATACTATGTAAAATCATACATCAAAATTGTAAAAAAATATTAAATTTCATTTTTCTTTTTAAAATGTGTTTACCTGTTGAACAAGTTCTTGAGTATCTGCAGGGCGTTTTAAAAATAATTTCACAATTGCAGTAAGTAATTGCAATTGTACTTGAGTATTTTCATCATGAAAACCTTCCAAAAAGGATTCTAATAGTTCATCAGCGTTATCAATTCTCTCAGCATATTCACCTAAACAATAAAAATTATAAAATAGCATTAATTACTATATTGTATTAAATAGAAAAGAACAAAAAGATAATAATATTTTATTATTTGTTTTTTCTATTTACCAATAATCCAAATCATAGATGCTCTAGCTTCAGGTTCATCAAGTGTATCCAAATTTTCACAAAGTGTTGAGATAATCGATTCATATTTATTTGGGTATTTTCTGAAAATGTCTTTAATAACTACAATAGCCTCTTGAACTACATAGTTTACCTGCATTAAAATAATAAATTATTTTTAGATTCACACATGTATAATTATTTAAAAATTTATCTAATTACTTTGGTTTGAATCAAATCTAATAATGTAGAAACGCAACGCTCCGCTGATTGTTCTACTTTAATTGCACATCTGCCAATTGCACGAACTGCCTTTCGAACAAAGTCGACATCTACCTCAGTAGCATATCTTTACAAAAACAACAAAATAAAAAAAAGGAATAAGTAATTTTAAAAGAAAATTATCGAAAGATGTAATGTAAAGCAAATAATATATTATATTTACTCTTTTAATTCCGAAAGGACTTGAGCAATATTTGCTTGTGATGCTAATCGTATCATAATATCTAATTTTTCCAACTTGACATAAATAGGATCGTTATATTTGACAAAAAATACTTTCATTTCATGTTTCAGTATGTCAGATCTTTTCTGAACAATCAAATTAATATTACGAAGAGCTACATATTGCACCTTTAATATAAATAAAAAAAATAAATATTATTATTTTAATTAATAAATAAAATGACTATTATAAAAATAAATGAATTACTTCTGGTTCCGAAGATAGAAGAGTGACTAGAGGTGGGGCTAGTTTTTTTGTTAATGTCGTAACAAAATCTGAATCGGAGGGTAACATTTCCATAAATTTCATCAAAACTTTAACAGCACTTAAAACAACAGCTGCATTTGCATGAGCTAATCGAGGAGTTATTCGTTCACAAATGCTAAAAAAAAAAAGAATAACAAAAATAATGCAATTTTTTTCAACTTTTCTACAATTAAGTACATATAAATTAAAAAGAAACCTTTGCGCTTCTCGATCATCGTGAGGCTGATAATTGGCAAGGGCATCAAGAATAAACACTTGACCCCATTCTGTGCATTCATTCAAAGCTGTTAATAATTTATTAATAGTCTGAGCATTCATTTCCACAAGGGGATGTCCAGAAGGGGATGCCTCATTAATTTCAGACAAAGAAGCTACAGCATTAGCGACAACCTTTAATTCATTAATTTATTATTATTTAATAAATAGATTAAATTAATAATAAATATATTAATATTAAATACCATTGGGTTAGAATCAGATAATAGTTCTCGTAGTTGATCAAGAAATCCTTGATCTTCAACCAATTGGGCGTTAATGTCATGTAATTTCGCAACACAAACAGCTGCAGTTTTCCTAACATAAGGATCTTCATCCTTTCATTAAGAATAAATAATAATAATAAATATAAAATATTCATGCGAAATCAATTCACTATATTTATATTTATGTATTTAATTATTATACCTTTAAACATTTCCTTAATGGCTCACATAAATATTCAGTTATTTTGTCAACTCGAATACATCCCATTGTACGTACTGCAAGAGCACGAATTAAAGGATTTGGATCTTCACAATCCTAGAAAAAAAAAAAAATTAAATTTAATATTATATTATCTTATATTATTTTTTATTATTTTGAATTCTCTAAATTATTTTAATTACTACAATACATTATTAAACCACATGCATTATTTGTGCATCCACTTTTTGTCTAAATTTAAGTTTTATACAATTTTTTAAACAAAAGGTTTTGCACATTTTAATTGATTTTTTTTTTGAAAAAGCCCCCTAAATTAACAATAAATATATAAACTAAATAAAATAAATAAATGGGTAAAACTAAAAAATTGATGCAAAAGTAAAATTTTTAAGTTTTATATTTATATATATATATATATATATATTGCTTTTTAATATATTTATTAAACAAATTATTCTTAACTAAAAAACTAAATAAATAAACAAATTCAAGCAAAATATAAAGTTTCTAATTATTTATTTATTTTATTAAACTAATAATGAAAATAATGCTATAGCTTTTATATAAAATACTACAAACTAAATTTTTTTGATTTTAATAATATAGGAACCAATTTTTCTTTAGTTCATGTACTAATTTAAAATTTCGTTCCTATTTACTATACAAAATCATTCCAAAGTACAATGATAAATTAAATATTTTTTTTACCCCAGATGACTTGAATCCGATTTTTATGGTTAGCAAAAGAAAATACAAACAAATTATTATAATGTTGATTAATTTTCAATTAGCGAAAATAAAATTTTTTCTAAGGTTAGGAGAAAATATTGAATTTGTATAAAAAGAATATTCTTTTTCTTATTTTTACGATTTTATTCTTGGACCATTCTACTCAATCCATACAATTATAAATAAATAAATATTAATGATTTAAAAAAATAATACTTTAATATATATATAAATATAATATTAGAAATCAATTAAAATTTAGGGACTTTTTCTTTAATATTAATAAGATTCTACAATAATTTTTATTACCAAGTAATGAATTATTATTATAATATAAAGAGATAATTAAAATTAGCTGCTCTTAAATTGTTTTTAATCTTAAATAATTATACTAATCTTAATATTTATTTTCCCAGTTTAATTCTATTTAACGTCTTTTGGAATGAGAGATGAATCTAATTAAATATCAATTTAATTGAAAATATTAAAATTATCAAAAAGGTCATATATAAATCTATAGTTAATCAACTCAAAAATTCTATAAGATTACTAATTAGATTTACTTTTTTTTATATATTAATTTGATTACATTGATTAATCTAAAATGTATTTAAATTTAAAATAGAGCAAAATGTTCCACTTTAATTATACTTTTATTTGTAAATATGTGAAATAAAAAAATATTAAATATATTTTTAATAAATAAAAAAAGAATAATTTTATTTATTATTCAATAAAATCTCCTTTTTCATTTTCTTTTGTCATTCATTAATACGATTTTCTAAAATTAAAATGTTATCAATATCATAATGCTAAATGAAGAGAATCAATGTAGATTATTTTTTTAATAATATATTGACCGTGTCTTATTATTTTATAAAATTCCTAAGTATTAGCATTGATCCCAAATAATTCTGATCCTCAATTCTTAATTCTTCTATATCCTTTAAAATATTTTTGTGGATATCCATTATGCAGTTTTTATTTTATATTTTATCATAAAATATTTTATATAAATTTGTATAATTTGAATTAACTTTGTAATTTTTCTCGATATACAAAAATTGATCTATTTTTCTTTTATTAAATTCAAATATTTGTTCTTTCTTTATATAATGGGGTTTGGACTATAATTTTTCACAATGTCTTTAATTTACTTAAAATTTTTTTTTACTTTTCATTACCTATTATTCTATATTATTTAGTAAACAAATTACAAATTATTTAGATCACTTAAATATAATTCGAAATTAATCCTTTTTTGAATCACTTATTATTTTTAAATCTTTATTGACATTTTTAATTATTTCATTAAATAAAGAAAATATTAAAAAAAATTAGGAACTTATTTAAAAATATTTATTTGGTTACTATATTTTGAAAATTCAGATAATTTAAATATTACAGGATCCACAAAGGAGCAGCTAAAGAATTATTCAATTAAAATAAAATGTTTTACATCTAGATTTAATTATTTCTTATATAAAGTATTTTCTATTATATTCCTTAAATATTTATACCTTGACAAAAGTATTTACAGCCATTATAGCCATATCTGGTTGAGATTTGGCATAATTCATCAAATATAAATACACGAGCTTTTTTAATTCAAGATTATCAGTTTGCATACAGTTGACCACGTCAGGGAATAATGCAGATACATCTTTTCCTACAGTCATCGATGCTATTACCTATAATATTAAAAAAATAACATTAAAATGAAATGAGATTAAATATTTTTCCCTAATAATTGATATTTATTTAAATGAATTTATATTTAATATATGTTAATAATTAAAAAAGTAAAATAAATTGTCCTAATTGAAATGTGGTATGTTTGATTAATGATCTTGAATTTTTTTGATTGATGACTAATTCTCTCAATTGCAATAAAAATAATAGTTAGATTATTTGACTAAAATCAAAAATTAATTCTTTTGATAAAAATTATTAATTTTATTACATTAAGTAAATGTAATGTTTTTATTTTGGTTTATTAACATTAACATTTCTTTTCACTGTAATAAATTCAAAGATATAATTACAAATAAATTGAATTGAGTCAAAAAGTTTTTTTATTAATTTAGACTAAGAGCATAGTACTATTTATCATTCATGTTAAATATTACCTTTTTGACAGCTTCTCTTTTTTTCTCTTTCTTATCATTATTGAGTTCAGATTTAAGTTCAAAAATTTCACCCTTTTTGGTTGTTGTAAAATATTTAGAATCTGTCATTTTGATAACTAAATAAATTCTTTTAAAAAAATATAAATATCAACAATATAATAAAAAATAAATCAACTTCAAATATAATTTCACTTGTAAACTAATATAAATAATAAAAAATGTTTAAGAAGGTATAAATTGATAATAAACCTCCATAAAAAACCACGAAAACTACTTTCCTGTCTAGCTATAGTAATTCACTCAACAAATCAAAACAACGTATAACTAATATTTCATAATCATTTCAATTATAAATAAAATTAATGATTATATCTACAAACATAGTATTTTCTACAAAATTATGTTTACTATAAAAATATTAAATAAATTAAAATTAATTTCAAAAGTGTATCATTGACTGGATCGATAAGATATAGATTTGTTTTGTTTTGAAATAATGAATATTGATTTAATTGACCCGCGTATTTTATAAACATTGAGTAAAATTATGATTATATATGAACTGAAATATAGATTTTGATTAATTAATCTTATTTATCAATAATAATAAAAAGATAAAATAAAATACAAAAAATTATTTGATAATAAATTCTTCTATATATAATATATATATTTTAATTAAAATTTTATTCATGCAAACATTTAAGTATATTAATAATAAATTTTAATTTTTTAATTCCTTTTCCTCCTTCCCATTGAATCTCCTTAATTATGATTTTATGAGAATAGATATTTAACCCTTACTAGGCTTAAATACAAATAAATAGACTAAAATAAAATATTAGACATAAAATTAAAGTAAATCTTTCAACCAACTTTTCCAAGTTGTTTTATTGTCAATGTATTATCTATAAATTTTATCTTTCAAATATTTAATTTTTTTATTCATTTTTTGGTCTAGGTTTTTTGATAACATGTCTGCAGCCTTCTCACCCAGTCACACATTAAATTTTCATTAAAATTTCCTTTTTCCCAAACAGTAAAATTTTTAGAAAAAATATGTAATAATAAAACTTGTTTTAGTGGTCAAAATATCCAAAATCTATATAATTATTTACTTTAATATTCAAATAAAATTAAGGATATATTATATTTATTTATAGAAAATTATAATGATAATAATAATAAAAATTGTAATTAATGAATATTGAAAAATAAATAATTTTTACTGAATTAAATAATTTTTAACATCAATTTTATTAGTAATAAATTAAATAAAAATAAGTATTCATTTATTTAATTAAAAAATGTTCGCCCATGCTATGCTACTGGTAAAAATATTAGTTAAAAGATTTGTTGTTGCATAAGAAGATATTTATGAGTTACTATTAACCACAGTGACTATATTGACTAGTGAAAAAAATGCGACTGTGTTATAAAATGAAGAGTTGTGAATTAGAAGAAAAAAAAATTACAAAAAAATTGCTCAAAGACCCCTTCTGATTCTCAACTTTTCAAATACTATGTAAACATAAAAAATAAAGATTTAAAAAAATATATCTCTGCACACCATTGAAAAATGTGTTTTAATTTTTTAATATAGAAAAATACATTTTTGATAGTTTGAAATTTAATAAATGATATTTAATAATTTTTATGGTTAGGTAGGGGTTTCTCCCGCACCCCAAAAATACATTCCCGCATCCTCGGTTAAGAACCACTGCTATAATGACAGGACCGATACAAAAATTTAGTTAAATATAGAGGAGTGTTTTCTTCTATTCTTTAAATTTCGATCTTACAACATCTTATTATAAAACTTCTCACAGTAAAACAATTTCAGTTATTTCTATACAAAGTGAAAAAATTAACATTTTTATTAAAACGACGGTACGATCGAAAATTATGAAATAACGGTATTGTCCCGTTCGTCCTTACTAATTAACTCGATCTGTGCACAAACGTTAATGAAAGTTTAGTATCAAAACTATTTTAAACAATTTTCTTCAATTTAATCACGTCTTTTTACTATCTCTGGCCGTAAAAGTAAAGATATATGTTTGATAGTTTTTCACATAATTAAAAATTGTATAAAACTGCTATATAGAGAATTTCAGCATGATTGAATCGCCGAAAGTACCGGAATTAGTTTTTTAATTTTTTAACACGTTGACTGCCAAACACGCGCCAGTACGTGACGTGGTGTCATCAACAAAGAGCCAAACACGCTCTGGTTTAGTAAATATTATCTATTAATTTTAATTTATAATTTAATTTTAATTAAATTTAATTTAAATATAATATTTAATTAATCCAATTCAGATAGTCGAGTGGAGACACTACAGATTTTTTAAACATCATTTTTATTGTAATAAATAATAATACAATTTTCTTTCCCTAAAATAATGGAAAAGAATTAAAAAATATAATGGAAATATTTATAATGTTATCGAAAATAATCAGATAAAAATTACTTACAAAAATTTTTTAATTGCTCTAATTTATCCGTGATTATTACTGTCTCTGCGATCACAAAAATTTTCGATGTTGAGATTTTGATGTTTTTATACGTTTTGAAGGTTCCTGAATCATTTTCACTAAGGTTGAGAAAAATGTCTCTCTCTGTGTGTGTGTGTGAGTGTGTGTATGTAACCAAGATTACGCAAAAACGGTTTGAGCTAGAATGATGAAATTTGGTACATGGGCATTATTCAAAATTCATAGTTTTCTATCAACTTTTGAGAAATGTAGCTCAACCGGAAGAGGGTCATTACCTACAACATTTTGATTTTTTTTCTTCTAAAGTGACCGTAAAAATAAAGATATATGTTTGATAATTTTTCACATAATTAAAAATTTTATAAAACTGCTATATATAGAATTTCAGCTTGATTGAATGGCTGAAAGTACCAGAATTAATTTTTTAACACTGCAAATCTCACGCGCCAACACGTGACGTGGTGCCATCAACAAAGAGCCAAACATGCGCTGGTTTAATAAATATTATTTATTAATTTTAATTTATAATTTAATTGGTTTAATTTAATTTAAATTAATATATGTTATTTAATCCAATTCAAATTGCGAGATAGTCCAGTGGAGACACTCCAGATTTTTTTTATTCTATGATATATTATTTCTACTAATTCATTGACATTCATTTTTATAAAATAAAAATATTTATTATTTTATTATTGTTATTATTAAAAGATTAATTCGAAATCGAATATTGGCTTTTCCGTCTTCACCTTTCTCAATAATCTGTTCCAAGCGATGGAGGATTGCGCATGTGTCTGATTGATCCAGATGGAGGAGGATGCTGTGTCTCGAATGGGTGGGCGACGGCGTTTGACCCGAGATCTGACCCCTCATCGTGTGGTTAACTTCGACCCTGTGTTTCTCTCTATTGTATTACAATTATTTAAAGTTAAAGATTTTTTTTATTAAAAATGACTACAGTCACCGAATCAGGCCTTGAAGAATTTAAAACGTTAGAAAATTTGGAAGCATCTGTAGGATTATTGTTAAACAAAATCATTTTTTTTTTTTAAATTTAATTACCATTTAAATATATCGATTTTTGGCAATTTTAGGTTCAAAGGGCGGATAGTAAATTAGATTTAATCGTCTGGAAACTGGATCAATTTGAAAAAGATACAGCTGAAGAAGTTAATTTGGAAGCATCAAATAGTAATCAACCAGCGCCCGATGAAGTATTTAAATAATTCATTAATTAGATACAATAATTTTATATTTATATATAATAATAAGAAGAATTTGTTGAATTTAAAAAGTAACATAAATTGAATTAGAAATTGATTGATGCATTTATATTTGAATTTTATTAAATGGAATTCATTTAATTATTGATTAAAACATTTATAGATTTTTATTTTTATTTTCACTTCAATACATAAACAATATAATTGTGAATATAATAATAAAAAAGTAAATTGATTTAGATATTAATTTATTTTATTTTATATCTATATTATATATATTATCACAATTAATTAATTATATTTTTATTTTTTGATTTCGGCATTTATATTGCAACCATATATTTGTAATTTTATTATAATATTATATATAATATATAATATAATGAATATATAATTATTATTTTGAAAATATATACTTATCATCAAAATAGTTTCGAATTTAATAATTTTTCTATAAGATATAATATTATCATTTAAATTATTTTTATTTACTATTTAACATTCAAATATTTATTATAAACACAAAACTGTATAATGTTAAATATAATTAAATTATATTTTTGTTTTTTTTCAAATTATACTATTAATGCAAATTTAAAATATATTTTATTTATTTTCTAAAAAAAATATTTTTAATTGAAAATATTCACGTTTTCTAAATAAATTTTGTCTAAAAGTGGAAATAGTTGAATTAGTTTTTGGTTTTTAATTTTCAAACCGGAAACCAACCGCAATCATAAAATTTTTATAAAAATTTATTTAAACTAAACCAAAATAATTAATATATGAAAGAAATATTTTTATTTATTTAAAATATTTCTAATACTTATTCAATCAAATAAAAGAGCAAAAATTTTACATAATATATAAATTAAAGTAATGTACAAGAAAAAATCAATTTAAAAATATAAATGATTTTTTTTAGACAACTGTAATTAAATTACTTCAAGGCGTGAATCAAGTAAAAGAAGAATATGAAAATTTACGGCGAGAAATCAATGAAGTTCAACAATTACAGCGTCAATTAACCGATTCATTAAGGAATCAATTGAAACAAGTTAGTATTTTTTATATGATTAAGAATTAAAATTATCTCACAGTAATTTAGAATATACGAGGGCTGTTCAAAAGAAAAGGTGAATTTTGAAGTATAATGCAGATATAATGCACTTATACCAGCGCTTCTTCCAATCGTCGAAGCACTTCGATTCCGACTTTATCTCATCAATTGTGACAAAACGCTTTCCTTCTATTGGTCTCTTCAGTTTTGGGAATAGAAAAAGGTGCAGGGTCTGGTGAATACGGTGGTTGAGGCATGATTGCGGTGTTGTTTTTGGCCAAAAATTCACGAACAAGCAATGATTTATGAGATGGCGCGTTATTGTGATGCAGAATCCATGATTTGTTTTTCCTGAATTCTGATCTTTTGAACCGTATTGCTTCACGCAAACGTTGCATAACTTCCTTATTAACAGTACGTCCTGTTGGCAAGAACTCCTGATGCACCACGCCATTGTAATCGAACAAAACAGTGAGCTAAACCTTTAAATTTGATAGAACTTAGAGTGCATTTTTCGCACTTTTTGTCCATTTATAAACATTTTTTTGAGACAACGTAGACTCGCCGAATGCCACAGTCAACATTTTAAGTGCACTTTACTCCATTTTTAACGCCAAATTTAATACAGGTTCTTTAAACACACAACTTTTTCAGTTGTCAAAAACAAACTACTAATCCAAAATGGTTGATAATGTCAACATATGAGAAACTTATGTGTACCAAATTCCCTTTTTCTTTAGAACAGACCTCATATATCAATATGGAAATTAGAATTGAATAGTTAATTAATGATAATTTTTTTGAAGGTGCAAGGTCGATTTGGCACCCTAAGGGAAAGACTAATAGCCAATCCGCATGTTGCTATGGCTGTCTGTGATGCCTGCTTCACATCCAAGAAACCTCAGCCAAAGTAATTGAAATATTATTATATTTCATATAATTTAAGATAATTTAAGATAATATATATATATATTTCTTTTTTTTTATTAGCCAAATGAATTGCATTTCGAATGCCTCCTCGGTGAATACACTTGTTTCTATAAATCATTCAACTCCGATGATTTCATTAAGTGAGCCGCCTACGCAAATGACAAGTACCACAGATATCTCCACCATAAATATAATCGAGCCGGAGGAAGAGGATGAACTGATACCTGAGGAAATTCCAATCATTCCTACTCCTCGAGAATTTTGTGATCTGATTCCTCCAATGACAATTCCTACAACAATTACCGACAATATACAATTAATAACTACTACAACACCATCACTAATACCAACAACAAACACAACAACATTCACAAATTTGGATGATTCCTCCGACGATGATGACGGTGGTTTCAAATCAAGGGCCTCCTTTCGATTATAAATAATATTTCACTCTTACATAATAATTCTTTTACAGCACAGAATTATAGAAATGATAATTAATTAAAGACGTAGGGTAAATATAAAATATTTGTTGTCACCATAAAAATAAAATAAAAAAAAGTAAAAATTATTTCCGATAAAGGTAAGAAAATAAATTAAATACACCTATCATTAAAATAATGTTATTATTAATACACATAATAATATTTTAACAAGTATTATTTTGAAAAAACAATATATATATAATTATATAATAAATGAATGCTCAAATTTCGAAATCTTTAGGATTCAGACAAGCATTTTAAATAACAATAATAATATATGTATATATACAATATTAACATATTCTAATTTACTATTTATACATATACATATATAAGCAATGAAATAATTAAGTCAATTTTTTCAAATTTCACTTTTTTGGGAAGTTTTTGATCTATATTAAATAAATAAAAAAGATAATATATATATAAATATATATATTTAAGAACATATATCAGATTTGCTCAAAAACATTACACTAATATACATATATACTTATATTAGTTAATAAAATAAGAATTTCACAATTTTATTTATTCAAATGTTTCAACATAAAAAGAAACAATTATTATTTTTGTTTAAATTTTGTAGTATTAAAAAAAATTGTTAGTTATCATGATTCTAAGTTAATTTTGTATTTCTAATATATGATTATTAAGGTGCATCTAGTGCGATCGAATAAATTATTAGGTTCTGAATTAACAGTCAGCATCTTTTTAATATTATTGATAATAATAAAATTGGTAATTGTCCAGTTTAACGTATTTATGATGAATTTGGGTAAAACTTTACCAGTGGATTCCTTTTTTGATTCCAATGAAACTTTCCTTAAGCAATATGTGGCGGTCGCTTCTAATTTCGGAGATAAAAATTATTAAAATTTGACATATAAACTAATTATGAATGAGCCACCATTTAATAATATTTTATTTACTAATTCACTAATTATTCACTTATTCACTAATTTCAGTTTTTATATGTTCGGTTTGGATATAGGGAAATTATTAATTTTTTAGTTTTTCTATATCTAATCCGAACTGACCCCCATCATAAATACGTTAAACTGAACAATTACTATAAAAATTTGCTTAAATTTAGAGAAGATTCATTCCGAGATTTATTTAGAATAATTTTCCATTATTTAGGCAATTTTTTTAGTAAAATTGAAATTACCACTTGTATTCACTTTTTTATAATTAAAAGTACGTTTTTTCATTTAAGTTAGAAAGATTACTGGTACTGACATAAGAAAAATAAGAGTTCTTTGGAATATTTTCGACCTAATTAGATAAAAGCATTCGGAAGGTTGTTTGTTATTGGTCGATATTGCTAGATTTTTATATTCTTTATCCCCTTTTTAAAAAATCAAATCTCAAAATACAACTCATATTTTTTTATATTACTATTATATTTTTTTCCTATTTATATCTAATTAAATCAAATATTGTTGACTATTTAGGGCCATTGATGTTTTGGTAAAATAAGAAGTAAGGGAACGCATAGTGGGAGCAAAAAAGTCCTATTTTCAGCAAACTATGTTTTTCCATAAAAGGTTTTATTTTTTCTTATTCTTACTATACAAAGTATTAACGAACACAAAAAAATAAATTCTAACAGTTGTGGGAGTTGTCAGGATATTAAAAAATACTGGAATGCGTTTCGGTTCTGAAAAAAGGTAAGGGAACGTCGTTCCCCCGCGTTCCCCTCCCAATACACCACTGTTTAGGGGTGTTATTTTTAATGATACTAAAAATTATATCTTTATTCAAGAATTTTTCTTTATTTCAAACTGAGTCTAACAGAAACCAAACCTAAAGATAGGGCTAGATTTAATAATAGGATAAATCTCAGTCGCCACTCATTAATAAGAATCAGAGAATCGAAAAACATTTTTGTCTTCTAATTATTTTTTTATTGTTCTTTTTTAAGTTGGAATATTTATAAGTAAAAATATTAAATTTCTGAGTAAGAAAAAACTTTTTAAAAAAATCATCAGGGGCGTTTTATTTATATTTATTGTATTTAAAATTTTCTTTTAAATCAAAAATAAATATTATTACCTTTATGTGATAAAATTTAATATATGTTAAATTTGTTTATTCGATTATTTCTAATTTTAAATAATAATATATATATATAAAAGTTTACATTAATCGTTTAATATATTTATATAAATAAATATTAATATATATTTAAAATCTATGTGTAAATATATTTAAATTTTGACGAGAAAAAAAAAATTCTTATTTATAAAAAAGATTTATTATATTTCTTTCGATAAAATATATTTGAATATATATATAAAGCCCTATGCACAACTTTACTATTATTCTGATACATAATCATCACTTAAATTTGATATCTTTAGCGGATATCAAATATCTATAAATAAATAAAAAATATAAGCCTTTTGAAATTCTAAAATAGTATTAATTAAATGTTAAATACTTCTTTTTTGAGAAACTATAAAACGTTATTTTCTACTTGATATCTATGTATTTTTCAAAAAAATAAATAAATAAAAAATAAAAAAAAATATATATATCTATATAAATAATAAAACAAAAGTCTGTTAATTAATAATAAAAATAATAATAATAATAATAATAATAATAATAATAATAAGTAAAAAATAGTACACTAAAGAAATAAGTAATATAGTTAAATGGTTTAAAGAAGGCTTCTGTAATAAAATAAAAGTAATGAAGCCAGATTAGTAATATTAATATATTTGATAAATAAATATATATAAAATATATATAGATATTTATTTATTTATTTATTTATATATTTTCTATATTTCTCATATATACATATATTGTAATCTTTGTATAAAGAATTAATTAATATATATATATAACATCTTGTCTTTTTTTCATTAAATCCATGAAAAATATATAATGATATAAATATGTTTTAAAAATAAAAAAATAAATTAATTATTTACTTTGATATTTATTATTATTATTTTGTTTTATGGTTTTTAGAATTTACTAACTTTGGAGTTTTTCTCCAACTAGGTGTACTTTGTTCCTCTGGACCCCCTCCTCTTCGCTTTTTTACTCTCTCGCCAGAGATAGTATTGCGATCACGAAAATTTTCGATGTTGAGATTTTGATGTTTTTATACGTTTTGAAGGTTCCTGAATCATTTTCACTAAGGTTGAGAAAAATGTCTCTCTCTGTGTGTGTGTGTATGTATGTAGACAAGATTACTCAAAAACGATTTGAGCTAGAATCACGAAATTTGGTACATGGTCATTATTCAAAATTCGTAGTTTTCTATCAACTTTTAAGAAATGTAGCTCAACCGGAAGAGGGGTATTACCTACAACGTTTAGATTTTTTTTTCCTCTAAAGTGACCGTAAAAATAAAGATATATGTTTGATAATTTTTCACATGATGAAAAATTTTATAAAACTGCTATATATAAAATTTCAGCTTGATTGAATGGCTTAAAGTACCAGAATTAATTTTTTAACACTGCAAATCTCACGCGCCAACACGTGTCGTGGTGCCATCAACAAAGAGCCAAACATAATAATAAATATTATTTATTAATTTTACTTTACAATTTATTTATAATTAATTAAATTTAATTTAAATATAATATATTATGTTATTTAATCCAATTCAAATTTGCGAGATAGTCGAGTGGAGACACTCCAGCTAATTTTTACCGACCGACGATAGTAAGGGAGGTATTGTTTTCACACCAAATTTCACATGTGGAGATTTTTACATATCTCCACGAATCATGCATTTTCTAAACAGAAAAAAGTATTTTTAGCATGATGTCTGTCCGTCTGTCCGTCCGTCTGTCCGTCCGTCCGTCTGTCCGTCCGTATAGATGTGTACAGCCTGAACGGCTCAACCGATTTTGATGAAATTTGGTATATTTACTTAATGCATCAGTGGGATGAATTGATCAACTTTTGGTGCAATTCGGGAAACCGGAAGTGGTAGTATTAGCGATCGACGATAGGAAGGAAAGGGTTATTTTCACACCAAAGGAGATTTTTTTATATATCACCACGAATCATGCATTTTGTATTGGTTTTATCCTCGAAAAAAATCATATTTATTAGTTTTTTCTTGATTTAAAATTATATGACGTCATCCAGCCATGCATGACGTCACAGCCTGGTCTTGCATATATATTATAAATAAAATAAAATTAAAAATGTTTATATTTATTATTTATGTATCCATATCTGTTTTTTATTACATTAATAGATATATGAAAATTATTTGAAATTGTTTCTGTAGCTGGAAATTAATTTATTTCAAACCGTCGGTCGGTTCGGACCTGGCCACAGGTCAACTTATTTAACATTATATTTGTACTAATATACAATTGTATTTATTTATGAGGATATTTTTTAAATTTTGGATTTAAACACCTTGATATCTATTAATTTAATTCATAATATGATTCAAATTTCTACTTTTCCATGATTAAATAAAAAATAATTTTATTAATTAATTTTATTTCATAAATATATAAATAAACTTGATTTTTTGAAGGATCAAGAGAGGGGGGAAGGGAAGGGTAAAGGACATGATTCCCCTCCTATGCAAGAAAGGATTCATGAGCTCACGTGAGGGCAGGGACGCTACTCCCTGAAGTAGAAATCTTTTCTATTGGAATCATAGAGAAGAGTCTACCCCGTTACCCGTCAATAGCTTTCTAATAAGTCTTACTATATATTTTTTTTATTTTTTCTATAATTATTATTTTTAAGAACTAATTATTATTTTTTACTTAAAAATTATGTTATTGTTTATTGTATATTCTATTTTTCAATCCTTTAGTTTATTAATCTTATTAATACCTGGAACACCGAGCTATCGTTCGACCCTTTAAAAAATATTTATATACATTCTTTAATTATTTATTACAATTATTAAATGCTACATCATTTCATCAATCTGATTAAAATGAATGGAACTTTTGGTCCTCAATAATAATAATAATAATAATACATAATAAATAATATTTTAGTGAAAAAATATTAAAAATTATAAAACTATCTAAAAATTAATTAATAAAAGAACAATAAATAAATATAAATTAGTAATTTAATAAAAAATAAAACGAAAATAGATTAAATAAGTTAATGGAATAAAATCCAAAAAAAAATAAGAAAAAAAGAAAAATATTTTAACAGGTTTAACAAGAATATAAATTGTCAAATGTTATTTATTTTGAGAGAGGATCAGCTGTTGAAATGCCAAGTTCATATCATGGCTCAAATGACAGTTTATGACTTACAAATCAATAATTAGACAATACAAGATTTTTCATTATTTTATTTTTTAAATTTTAAAAAAAATAATTAACTTAACATGTATTCTATTATTTTTATTTATTGTTATTTAATGTAATGTTTATATAATATAATTAAATATGTACAATGTTTAAACCAAAATGTGCGTTAAATCAAATATTACTTTTTTAAATTAATATATATTTTCTTTTAAATTAAGGTAATATATTTTATAGAAATAATTTATATGGAATTTTTAAAATTAGCCCGAAGAAATTAAATTATGTCCAAAAATTTATACTGTTAATTATTTGTGAATTTGACTATATATATAATCTAATATAACTAATATATGTAATATAACAATTTTATATTATAATCTATTTTTTTAGTAATTTTTCTAATAATTTTTCCTGTAATGTCGTGAGAATTTAAATAGTCTGACCAATCGATCATATAGAATTGCTTTTATATTTTTAAACAAATTAAAAAGTTTTATTAGAAAAGAAAAGGATGAATAATTTTTCGTGAACTTTCGGCATGAGTCGGAAAAATTCGTTCCATATAAATGTTGATTTTTTATCTCTTTCCCACCCATACTAAGCAAATCTTTTTAATCATTTCAAGTGATTTTAATAATTGCGGGTGCCTTCGGTCGAGAATATTTAGAACCGAACCCAACCGCAAACATTGATATCTTGATTTGAAAGTGCATAGGGAATTTGAATTCTACCGCGGGGGAGAATTTTTTTTTTGTGATTTTGATATTTGAATTCTCCCCCCTTATATTAAATAAACAAATATTAATTTTAAAAATAATAATAATTTATAATAAAATTATTTAAAACTTCATCGAAATTAAATAAAATATTTAGAAAATTTTAACTAAATAAATATATTACAAAGTTTATGTTCATTATCTTTATTAATTTTTTTTTTTTGTGATATCATTTCTACTTAATATAACATTCATTTAATTCAGGGCCGTTCCTAGAGTATATGCAGGTATATGCCGCCCGAGTGCGAGAATAATTTTGCAGCCCCTTCCCCCAAAGTTGTTAAAAATTTACAAATAAAAAAGATAAAGAAAATTTAAGTTAATTTAGTTTTTTTAAAAAATTGCAAAAAAATCGAAATTAATTAAGATCCTGATCGCAAAATCATTTGAGCCTTTTTTTTAAAACCATATTGAAAAAAATTACAAAAACAAAATGAAAAGTACTTCGCTCGCGCCGCCCCCTAGGCTTGCCGCCCGGGTACCGGCACCCCTGAACCCCCGTTCATTTTTCGTTTTTCATGATTTCTTTAAATTCAAAATTTTTAATATATTCATAAATTTATATTAAATAAATTCATGTATAATCTTCAAATTGGAATATTTTTATTTTTAATTTCTATAAAAATCAAAAATATAAATTTAATCGTTTTTTCGATATTTTAAAATTTAGATAAAATTATCTCATAATTTTAATAAACATATTATTTAAATTATTTTAATTTATGATATATAAATAAGTATTGAAAATGATAAAATAAAACAAAAAAGAAATACTTAAATGTATTTAACATTTAATCCTTTTTTATACTTTTTTTTTAAAATATGATTTTCTAATTGGACAAATTTTCGATCCAATTTTATGTTTATCTTACAATTTTTTATATAAAAATACGCTCGTCTCATGTTATTAAACTATTTCGTTTCTAAATTTTATTGAAATCTCTTAATTTGTAATGCATTATATACCAAATATACATATTCATCTATTTATTTTGATAGATATAGAAATTATTATCGATTTTTAGTTTTAATAATTTTTATAAAATAAATACAAGTTAATTAAAAATTATCTATATGAAATATTTTTTTTTTGAATTAATCATTATCAAAAGTAGAAAGCAGGATATGTCGAGAAAGAGATAAAGAGAACAGCAGATAAAAGACTTCTATCAGCACCACACCCACGATTTGTTCAATTATACAAGAAACTAATTAATTTTTAAATTTTTTCCCAAGATTTTCAATAAGAAAATAAATGACAACCTACATTATTATTGTTAATAAATTTCCATGCAAATTCAAATGCCCATGATAGTTAAATTGATGAAAGAATAAAAATATGCGATTTTTTATATTTTTATTATATTGTAAGTAGGTAATTATATAAACTGGTCATCCAGTCATGGATTTGGATAAAACTTTACTAGTGGGTTCCTCTTTTAATTCCAAATAAACTTTTATTATGCAATTTTTGCGGGTCGCTTCTAGTTTACGAGATAAAAAGGATTAAAGTTTGCATATAAATTCATTGATATTCTATTTAGTTACCATGTCTTATTAATTGGACCATCAGAGGGCTCTACTAATTATTTTATTTTTTTTGGGGGGGGGGGGGTTCAGTTCGTATTAGATATAGAAAAATTAAAAAATTAATTAATTAAATAATTTCCCTATATCCAAACCGAACGTTTAAAAACCGAAAATTAGGAATAAGTTAATATTTAGTGAATTAGTCAATAAAACATTACTTAATGACATCATATTTCGACCTTCATAATAAGATAATATAGCAAAGTTTAATCCTTTTTTATCTCGTAAACTAAAAGCAAGCCGCAAAAATTTCATAAGAAAAGTTTATTTGCAAGTAAAAAAGGAACTCATTGTTAAAGTTTTATCCAAATCCATTACTGGATGACCAGTTTATATAATTACGTTAAAATAAAGATAGCTTAGAAAATCTAATAAACGCAAAAAAGATGGAATTGAAATTAATACCGCTAAGGTAGCAATGATTATTTCGTCAGAAAATTATTATCAAAGGGTTTCAAAATTAATATAAATATAAAACAATTATTTTACCGGTTGTATTATATGAGTGTAAAGTCTATGACTTCGGAAGGCCAGTGTAGATTAAGAGTATTTGAAAATAAAATTGCAACATTTATAATAAAACATAAAATAAAATATGGGCACATTTCAATTTATTTGACAAGTATAAGCATTTTACCAACCAAAATTTTAAGAAAAACTATCAGAACCATCTTCTTTGACCGTGACATCATTATGACTTAAAAAAATCACATATTAGAGAAATTATTTTTTCATAATTAGCTAATGCTAAAATCAAGTTGGTTAATAACGAACCTATTAACATCAGCAAATGGGTTAAGATTCGCCGTAAAAATGGAACGAACACGTAGGAAGAGCCAACGCGGAAGGGATGGAAGGCCAGCAACACCAGAGACCAAGCCAGCGAAAAAATGGGCTGACTGCTGGGCGTACTCTTCCCAAGAGGCCTGAGGATAGTGAAGAAGAACAGGCCTTAGGCCTATAATAGAAGAAGAAGAAGAAGAAGAAGAAGAAGTTGGTTAATAAAATACGAATCTGTCAGAACAATCAAACTGTGCATTGGTAATGAGAGTGTTTACTTCTGTCTGCTTCTTCAGAACACAGTTTAATTGTTCTGACGGATTTGTCAGTATTAGCACGCAGTGGATCGATAGCCTAACAAGTAATCTAAAAATACAATTAATTAATTCTTTCCGATTACCACAAAATAGTACTACCAAAAAAATCTATTCAATAATCTATTTATCCCTGTGGTTCTACGAAACTCAAAAGTTCTTGGTCGCAACGTCCACAGTTCTCCAAGTTTCTTTATCTTGAATCAATCCAACTCCTATTTTCTCTCATCTCTCTTACGTTGTTGTCTTCCACAATCGGTCTCCCTACAATTTTTCGCTAATTCTTCTTTCCTCTCCCATTCTAGTCATGTGTCCCATCGGAATCTTCTCGATTTTATAACCCTATCTATTTCTGGAGATGCATAGAGGTCATGCAATTCCTTGTTATGCAGTCTCCGCCATTCTCCGGTGACCTCATCTTTCTTCATTAAAGCTGCAAAGGATCCTATTCTCAAATACTCTAAATCTATTCTCGTCTCCTAATGCCTCACTCCCATATAATACATCCGGCAAACTAGTTGTTTTAGATATATATTTTAATTTTGATGCCCTTTATTAATAATTTTGTCGAGATAAGCCCCTTTAATGCACATAACAGGCGCTACCCGATTACAACTACGATTTAAATTCTTCTCGAATATTATTATCCATCGTGATTACAGAACCTAAGTGTTTAAATTTTTCTACATTTTCAAATTCTATGTTTTGTTTATTAAGATTTTGTGTGTTAATACTATCCTTCTCTGCTACTAAATATTTCGAGCCGAACCACTTTTCCGACCTCGATTAATTTTTCTATCGCATCTATAATTGAGTATATGGAATCTCCTATTATATTTAAGTCGCCTGCGTAACCTAATAGTTGAATTTTTTTGTCTAATTGAATTTCGTTTCCCCAATTTGTCTAATCAGGTATTCCAGTACTTAATTAATTAGAATTAGGGATAGTGCATCTTCTTGCTTTAAATTCAATAATAGACAATATTATTGAATAATGCCCATAATAACGTGTATATATATATATGTATAAAAGATTAAAACAATTGATTTTCCATTAAATTTTATATGGAAGATGTAGTGAAATATCGGAGGGAAGATTACCCGCTGTTGCCTTCTCTTCGATCTGCGAGTCGACTATTTATTTAAGGAACGAAAAAATTTATGGTTTCATTAAGTTCTATATAAATATTAAATTTAGTAATTTACCAAATTCTAATCAATTATAATTATCTTGAGAAGTTACTTGTGTTTTGGATGGTCTTCAAGGTCTTTACCTAAAAAAAATAGTTCTTAGTAGATTCGAATCACACTGCTGTAGAGTTAGATAATCCTCAATTCTGATTTCCAAAAGTTTTATATTAATACTAGAATATTTAATATTTGATTTAAATAGAGGATATAGTATTTATATGTATTTATTTATTTATATAGTATTATATGAAAGATTTATTCTGATGCTATTGAATTTTTCACCTATCATATTCATGGGGTCAATGTGACCAATGACTCGAATTTAATTTTTTGAATCAATCAGTCTGTATCATCTCTTGTTTATTCATCCAATTTTCAGTTCTAGTCATTTACATAATTTTTCAATATGATATTCATTAATTATATCATAAAATATATAATTTGACAATCGAAGATATTTTATTAAAATTTAAATTATTTTAAAGAGCCTGAAAATATTTAATATTGGAAATAAGATACTATAGTTGTTTTACTTTAAAAATATTGAGCTAATTTGCATTAAAATCTATCGTGAGTGAACTTGTAGAAAAAGCCTCCCATTTATTTTTTTGAGGTTTTTCATTTCATATTAATCAATACTAGCTGCTCAGAGCGCCTTCGGGGCCCTTCACACAATGACCGCCCCCTGTACCCCAAGCGGTACATAGTATTTAGTTGAAAGTAGTAAAAGGTTTTCATCCATTTTGTTTCAATTAGTAAATTACATAAAACAATCATTTCTTTTTGTGTTCTTATTTATTATTTTTGAGAATAGTGAAAAAATAATAAAAAGTAAGAAACAATTATTTTTTCACTTTTCTCAAAAAGTATTTTTGTTTTCCAATGAATTTCACGCTATTAATAGACTAGCCCGAGGGCTATCAAATGGCATTGGAATGGCCCAAATCGCATAAGTCGTTTAGGAGGAGTATGTGATAGAACTGTCTTTTATATATATAGATACCAAAGCGTCTTTTATTGGCCTTGTGAAAAATTTCAGGAGTTGCCAGGATTAATAAGTTCACTAATCACATGTTTGATATCTATTTATTCAATAATTTTTTTTTTTAATTATTTTTAAAGTGGTCGTCTAGTGGGAGTAATTTTCAAAATATTTGTAAAAATAGGGAAAACTAAATAACATCTATGTTTTAATTGATTACGAAATAAAAGATATATTTTTAAAAATTTTTCCTCGTGATAACCAAGTGGCTTCATAGATTTATAAATATTGCCTGAGATTAAAGGGAAAATTTTTATTTCTTGAAATTGGTGAATAAAATCTAAATACACAAGGTAAATCTTAGCAGGGCGGAATAGTCTAATAGAACAAAATATTACAAAAGTTTTTCTGTCTTGCAATATAGAATTTCATAGTGGCCAAGTTGGGAACATTCGGCCTAAACAGCTCTTTGGTAAAGAAATTTATAAACATTGGATTTGTTTAAAAGGTTGACAAAATATTTTGTTCATAATAAAATGATATTACTATATATAGTATAAATAATCTAAATAATTTATTTTAGCATTTATTTGTTCTAAATAGACCATGATTAATGAATATTTATATATGTTTATATATATATTATATAAATGTATATATTTTATATCATATATCTATTTATATATAGATATATGGATATAGTTTCTTTATTTTAACTACAGATTAATTAATTTTAATTTTACAGTATAATTTAAAAAAAAATTAGAACAAAACACTTATATATTTATATAAATAATTTTTTTTTTATATATTTTTACAAATCTGTTGTGTCAATGAATAATTTATAAAAGAAAAAACAAACAAATACTGCATAAGTTTTTCTTCACATATTTACGTAGAATTTTTAATTGGAAAATAATTAATTAGAATCTATTTTATAAAAAATAATAATAATAATAATAATTATTAATAATAACAAAAGGATAGATTTTATTAGAGAGAAATCTTGCCCTTTACCATTTCAACAATGAATTGTATTATTGTTAAAGCTCTATTTTAATTGTTTAAAGCTGCAACAACAACAATGACTAAGCAACAATAACAATTCATTGTTGAAAATAACATACTTTCATTATTTTAATTTTCCTAATTAGTGATAGACCTCTCTAGAATGTATAAATTATTTTATCTATTTAATTAAGTTCCTTTCGTATTAATATATATACTAAATCAAATATATAAATACATATATATGATATAAGTGAAATTAATTATAAACTTTTTAAAAAAATAATAAAATAAGATTTAATATTCAAATATAATTGCACTTTATGAATTTAATATAGATTCTTTTAAAATTTCATAAAGCTCTCTAGAAAATAATATTAATAAACATTATTAAAAAATAATTAAATTTAATCAAAATAATATCCAAGAGTAGAATTTTTTTAGTGGAATTCAATTATTTCTAATATATAAATAAATAAAAATAAATTGTTTTTTTAATTATACTAACATTTCATCTACTCTGAATTATGTTTTATTAGTTTCCTCTTATTATTATACACCATTGTCATGCAAACTTCTTTTGTGTTTTAAATGATTATGAAAGAAAATATATATAATAAAATTAATATTAATATATTTTTATAAAAGTCAACTTATTAAATTTTTTAATATAAACTTATTAGAAATATTAGTTAAATTAAAAAAACAATGTAATTTATAATATAATAATAAAAATAAACTATTTTATTTATTTCTGAAGATCAATTTAAAAAAATGTAAAATCAAACAATTCTTATTTACAACGATATATGTATATATATATATAAATATATATATATACATAAAGTTATATATGTATATATATTCACAATCATATATATTTATATATATTGAATAAATGTTCTAATAAATAATTATGACGAAATTAAGTGATCTTCTTTTTTAAATTGATCATGTCTTAGAAAAAATGTTTTAACTCTACATTCCGTATCCTTGATAAGGCGATGTATATCCCGGTGTAGCTGGAGTGTACATGGATGTGGCCGCTCCAAATGCTCCTGTTGGAGGTGGCATCATACCAGGTCCAGCAGTTAACATTAATTGAGGTTCCGCTAAAAAAAATTAAACAATATTTATATATTTTAGCAATATGATTAAATTAATAAATATAAAATCATTGTTGAAATATAAAAATGATAATTTATCTGGAATTATGGAAATAGATAAAAAAATATTTTTGAGGAATTTTTTATCAATCCCCATTTTGATAGATCTTTTCGGTGGTAGAAATATATATATATATAAATTGAACTTCAGATTTTTAACTTACGGAGTATCATAGATTTATGGTCTTGTTGAGAAGTTTCTTCAAGACGTTGATTTTCAGCTTCTTCAAGTTTATCCACCTAATGGAAGTAAAAAGCATAATACATAATCATGTTAAAATTAATTTCTAGACTTTAAAATTTATTTTATTTATTTAAAACAAACTTCATGTGCAAGGATAATTGATTTTTAATTAATTAAATAATATAACTTCAAATAATAGAGTACATCTTTTATAAAAATAAATAAATAAATATGAAAATTTATTTATACCTTTGTGATATATTCTCGTGTAAGTTGGATAATATAAGGCATGGCAAAGTCCATTAGGTCATGTCGCCATGCTAATTCAAGAATCACATCAGGATGGAGAAGATCATAGCAATGATAAAGACAGGCTGCAAAACAATCATGAAGTCCTTGACCCAAAAACCATCCAAGTAATGATTCGGCTACATCACTGCATTTGGATTCAGCAGCATATTCCATAGCATCTTTATAAAGTCGATCTTTTTTACAAAGCTCGACAGACTGTGTCCAACGTTTATTTCCTTTGTATAAATAAGCAGCAATTCTACGAAATTCAGTTAATTCATGTCGTTCAAGTTGTTGTGCAAGTGCAATATTATCAAAATTATCAAATGCATCAATGGAAGTGCGTAACCCTTGGTAATCTTCTTCATCGATAAGTAAGCCATTCAGAGCTTCATTGATGGCTTTATTGTTAAGTGATTGCACACTCCGAAGATAGGCCTTTACTAATTGAAGATGGTTGACTTTTGTGAAAAATGCAACTGCTCGAGTATGATCCATCCGTGGTGCAAGAACAAGCAACATATCATTCAACAAGAGAGGTTTATAATCGAGATAAAATTGTATTGCACGATAATAAAGCTCAATATTTGCCACTTTGGTAATAATATCCTTAAAATGACCCTCACGCCAAGCTTCAGTGGGATGAGCAATCATAGCAAGTACTGCATTATCATACTCCTCATATTTATCATAAAGGAAAACAAGTTCCGACCATAGGTGGGCCTGTTCTGCTGCTCTTAATACCTTTGGAATGTTAACTCGGCTCCAAAATAATTCAAGATGTTCACGCATCTTGCTTGGTCTATAGCGAGAATATAGAATCGCTAATTCGGTAAACATACCCATGTGAGCCCTTTCCAAACCAAGAGCTGCTTCAAGTAAATTGATTAATTCATCAAAATGTCCACGGTCCTAAAAAACACAACAAAAACAAAAAATTAATTTTTGATTATTATTATTCGATTTAAGAAGTTTTAAAACAAAATAAATTATCAAGTTATTTATACCTGGTAATAATCGATAAGGTCTTCAAGTTCATCTGCATGAACAACAATGTGAAGACCACACATTTGTCCGAGACGGAATTCACCAGAATCTACACAAGCAAAACAAACTTCCTTCCAAGTGCGAGTGCTATTTGCTTTACGGGCAGAATCAACTGCTCCTTGAAATTCTCGTAAATGAACTAGTGTGATTGCTAGACGTGCAAAATTCGAAACGTTATTATAAAGAAGTTTTGCTGCTTCATACATTTTATCTTCAAAACAACGATCTCCCACTCTTTGAATGTCGGCATGATTAGGTCCAGAAATAAATTCTTCCAAGTCCGCAAGACGGTTTGTACGAGCATACGCATAAATAAGTTCAGATTCAATATAAGATTCACGAGCTTTCTTACGAGCCATTTGGAGATAGCGAACAAGATCTTCCCAACTGTCAGCTTCAGCTGCAGCTGTGCATACATCCATATATGCGGAAGGATCATCAGCTTTGATATAAGAATCAATGGCTTCTTTGATTAAACCTTGTTGCAATTGAGCTTTAGCTAATTGAGACCATACTGCGGGTTCATTACAACGTTCAGCAAATTCATAGGCCCGGTCCAAATTTTTAACTTGGTCAATTAAAACTTGGATAGCTGAGGTGTTAACGTCAAATTTTTTGAAAATAGCAAAAGCTTCTTCATAAAGGGAATTATTAATTGCAATATTTGCAATATCAGGAGCATCATAATTATCCAAACGATTAATATATTCCATTACTCGAGTGCGATCAGCTTTAATTGCTGTCAAAATGAGGAGATTTTGAAGATTTCTATTTAAAAAAAGCAAAAAAATAAAAGAATGTTCACCATTATATATTACATAATAATCTTTTTAAACAATTTTAAATACCTATGATCAGAAAAGACTGAATTATCTAAGACAATTTTTTCAAGTAATTCAATGAGTTCGTTAGGAAGATCAGCTGTCATAAAGGCTTTAACAGTAACACTGATATCTTCAGGATCTTGGGTTTCAGAAAGAGCTGTTTGTACAACCTGTTAAGAAATCAATTTAATTTTAATGAATATAAATTTTAAAAAATTTAATATTTCTTCATAGGTCAAAAAATGTCAAAAATGTTAATAATAAAAATAAGTCATTTTACCTGATCAATAAGTTGTCGCTTATAAGGATTGGCTTCTGAAAGAACTTCAGTCCAAAGCTCAGGATCTCGTCGACGCACAAGGTATCTTGCTTCACTTTTGAAAAGTGAATTCTCGTTACAAACATGAATGAGTTCTCGATCACATTGACCCCGTTCATAAGCTACACAAGCAAGATGGGGATCACGTTTCTCACAATATTTACCAACAACTCGACTGTCATAAAATTGATTTTCCCTAAAGAAATAATATTAATAAACGTTAGTATTATTAATGAATGTTTAAATAGTTAATTGAAGTGAAAAATCACCTAAGAAAACGTTCAGGATTATTATTACTATCAATGTAAATTTTAGCCAAAGCATTGTGAGTAGCAGGTTCCACAGATCCTTCATGAACTCGGCTTTCAAGCCATGGGAGTAAGAGTTTTAGACGGTTGCGCTTTTCAACCTGTTCTACAAGTTCATCTGTAGAAAATTGTCCTCTTACAACAAGAATAAGATTTTTAATAATATCTTCAGAACAATCAACATCAAGGAGCCCTCCAATTACAACAGGTAAACGTGATGGGTTCACCTTTGAAAAAGAACAATGATTTTAATTTGAAAATATTTATAAGAAACAATTTTTTCAATATTATCAATCAATCTCACCTTTTGAACATAGATTTCTATATATTTCTGAAGATTGTTTCTATAGAGATAAAGGACGAGATCATGGACGAAATCAAAACGATCGCAAACAATAATAAGCGGTAACTGATCGGTTAATTTTGCCTCTTTTAAAAAGTTTTTCACGCGATCAGCATTATAACAGTTCGATTCTCTACAAATTCTTTCAACCTGTAACAAAGTAAATTATAGATTAATATATATTTTATTATGCCAAGTAATCTAATAATTAAATAAAATGATATTTACTTCTTTAATTTGGCCAGTTTTACAAGCAGCTTGAATGTATTTAAAATGAACTTCTTGATCTTGACTAAAGTTAACGATAGAACCCAAGAAATAAAATAAACCTTCATAAGATTTGAAAGATTCAAAAAGGTCAATTAACGCTTTCGTTGTTAGCTGTTCATGATATTTAGTAGCGATTTGAACACAAATTTGAAGATTTTGCCGAATGTTTGCAGTTAACATGGCCTAAAATTATAAAAATTAATTAATTAAATGTATTACAAAGAAAATGTTTTTCTTTTATATTTTACCTTAAGACACTCTAGGGAGTCTTCTACTGAAAGAGTTCCGAAATAGCCAACAAGCCATTCCACATTCAGTAAATGAGTATGCACAACAGCACGCTTAATGTCATAAAGATCAGTATAATGTTCTAATGCTCGTTGGGGCAAACCGGCTTTTTCACAAAGTTGAGCAACATGACCTCTATCATAATGAGTGAACATTTCATTTCCCAAAATGGCATCTGCTACCTATTAATTAGAAAAAATTTAATATTAAGAAAAGAAGAATTGGATGGGTTTTTGTTTAAAATATGAACTATATTATTAAAAAAAATTTTGGAGATGGGATAATAACAATTACAATTAATAATTTACCTGTGGGGCAGACATGAGGTTCATTTCAAGTAAACGGGTTTGCAATGGTCCTTCAGATGGCCGATTATTTTTAAGAGCATCCAAAAGAAAGGCAGTACATTGTTGTACCATATTTTGCTCCATAAAAATATCTACGATCTAGAAAATATATATATATATATATATATATATATAAAATTCAAATTATAATATAATTTAATTAATCATTTATCTACCTGGTTAATATCAGCAAGCGGTTCATCGTCTTGAACAAGCATTTGAGAAAATGCCAATCCTTGATCTGGATTAGTACGCATAACATTTCGAAGAAGGAAAATATAATCAGGAGTATATCCAACTTTTTTAGCATATAAAACGATTTTTTGAAATTGACCAGTTTCTGCGAAACATTGTATGACCTAATGCAAGAAAATTTAATTTATAGATAAAAATATAACAAATCAATGTGAAATGGTTAAATGAAATATTACTAACCTTATTAGGAACATTTGCCCTCAAATAAACGCTCAAAGCAAGAGTGGGATCAGCTTGTTTAACGAGATCTCCAAGTTCTTCGGAACATTCTAATTTATCTTCTTTAAGCCATTTTTCTAAAAGTTGTTTTCTTCCTTGGTGAAGAACGGGTCTACACAGTTCTAAAGATTCATATTTATTAAGTTGACCCTAATAAAAATTAAATTTGAGATTATTTCTTTAATAGATCATGTTATATTTAGTAATAAATATAAAACTAACCTGGTCAAGAAGTATACCAAAATATTGAAGTAGTGGTGAAGTCTGCCCTTGTGGAGTAGGAACTTGTTGAAATCTTTGAATAGTTTGAGGAGTTCGAAGAATTCCTTTTGGGGCATTTGCTGCTACCTATAAATAAAAAGAATAAATAAATAATTAAATAATATCATTGAAATTGACTTTAATCCAATCATATAAATAATTATTTACTTTAGCTGCTTCAGCATAATTCCCATTTTGGAAAAGTAAATTGAATTTTCGAACAAAAAGATCTTCTGCTCCAGAAAGATTATTTCTGACTGCCATTCTTAAAGCAAGATCAGGATTTTGTAAAACTGTGTTAATGTATGGAATGATATTATCTTCTTCAACAGAAACGGATAACACCTAGAAGATCATTAATTAAATGATATAAATAAAAAGATTTTGTAATAAGTTATAAGAGTAAAGACATACTTGGCCCTTTCTATTAACACCTATAATCCCACCACTTGCTTCATGAGGTGCAGTGACAAAGATAGTATCACTGGAAATTCGATTCATATAAATACATGTCGCAGATTCCAGATCATAAAGGTGAATATATCCATATTTTGTAATTAAATAGATTACATCATATTTAGATGAAACCTAGATATAAATCAATATTAATTATCATGTGACTAAGTTTAATTTAACTATTTCATTAAATGAAAGTTATACCTGCATTGCAACAGGAAAATCATTTTGAGCTTCTGGGGGAAAAAACACATCTACTGCTTTTTTTTGAAAGGGTTGGTTTCCAGCTGGTGGTTGTCCTACTTCAATAATGTGTAGCTAAGAGACAAAATAAAAAAAAATATATTTTAAACATAATATAATTTATGCTCTTATTTTTTTATAAAAAAATCAGAGAATTCATTAAATATTTATTTTTATATTTATAATAACTTTTTTAAAATATTAGAAATTGAAAATAATTTTTATAATCTTTTTCATTATAATTGATAAATGTCGGTAATATATATCCAAGTTATAGATTTCAATCAATCTCACACTATTTTATATACTTAAATAAAGTTTTATCTTCATATGATTTACAGGTTAAGAAATAAAAAAAAAACAAATTATTTTATTATAATATTATATTTCATTTATATTGAATATTAATATAATTTTACTCAAATAATAATGAAAGAATGAAATCTGATGAAAAATATTTTTTTTTCAATTAATCAATAATAGTTACCCTCAGAATCAATATTTTTAATTATAAAAAAACCATAGATTTTCTATAAAATTTAAGGTAGATTCAAAAGTCTTGTACTAGCGAACAGAAATTAAAATAATTTAAAAAATATATTAAGTATTGTATTTCCACTAAAGTGGACATATGTTTTATCAATATCTCAAAGTTTATTTATAATCCAAAAAAAAGAGGAGGACATGACCCCCCCCCCCAAATGTTCGTCTGTTCTAAATAAATTTAATAAAATTAATTTAGAGAATTTTATATTTAAGAATTATTATTTTTCTTTAAAAAAATTATTTTATTATGGAAGGAATTTATGTAAAATAATAGAGATTAAAAATATTTCATTGAGATAGATTTATCTTATATCATTTCAAAACATGATAAATAACAGACTTAGCCAAGTGACTAATCGTTAATATTCCCATTAAAAATGATTGAACACTTTTAATTCTTCTATCTCACAAGTTGCCCAGTCATTATATCTTTTGTGGGTTAATAGAAAAATCTAGATATTATTTACATTTAATATTTTCTAATTTTTTAATATAAATCTAAATCAGAGTATATCTCTTTGTATTAAAATAAATACTACTAAAAGAACTTACATTATTAAAAAAATAAAGTCATTACTAAATTTTAAAAATAGAAAATTTGGATTTATTTTTTATATATAATTAGAATATTTCATATAAATAATGATAGTTTCATGATTATTATTTTAAAAAAATATTTTATTTAAAATAAATAAAACAAATAAATTGATAATCATAATGGTCGGTGTGTCGAATAGATTAGAAACGAATAGCTTAGAAATTAAATTGGTTTGGTGACTTCCTTTTTTTAAGACCCAATGAAACATTTCAATTGATCAATTGAGCACTTTAATCATTTTGAATAAAAAAATAATCAAATTTTATTAATTTAAATCTAAAGGTTATCTAAAATTAACATTTTGAAAATAAAAATTAAAAATTATATATTCTGTCATATCTAAATAATTTAATGTCTATAAATACCTTGCCTCCTTGTACAGTACGAACGGCAAAACAAAATAATGTAGAGAGGTCTGCATTCCCCTCCATTTTAAATTGTGCAAAGCTAGCAGCATGACCTTCGATCGGTTGACTGCACTTCCTCTCTACAGAGTAAAGTTGCATCGCACCAACAACACGGTTTTGCTTTAAAAATAAAGTCATGAAAATATTTCGAAAATTAATAATAAATATATTCATTCTATTTATTTTATTACTTACTTGTGCAGAAATTCCGATTAATAAAAGCCAGCTTTGTTTAGGATCAGTTCTGTAGTTAATAATTTGGCAACCATTTAATGAACTATGTCTGTCAAACATTTTTTGCGGCAAAGAATCACCTAAAGAAATTTAAATTTTAAAAAATTTCAATCATACTAATCTTAAGTTGAAATAATTATAATTAAAATAATCTCTACCTTCCATACTCCAATGGTAAACTGATGTTTCGGTTACCAAAGCCAAAGTATTAATACTAATCCATTTCCAAAATATAACATCATCTGTCATTGTATGAGCTTTCATTTTGGACTTCATCTCAATGTTAAAGATTTGTAATGTTTTTTGTGCTAAAAATTTAAATTAAATTTAAATTAATAAATTAAGATTTTATTATCTATTAATAATAATAAATTATTACCTTCAACGCCAGCTTTCCCTTTAAGAGCTATGACTTTACTTGCTGGGTTCATAATTGCAGAATCTGCAGATATTGGTCTTCTGATTGGATTTGTTGGTTCGGCTAAATCAATAATAACCACCTAAAACATAATTACGAAATAATAATTTTCCAATAATAAAAAAGAAAATATATTATATAAATAAATATAAAAAGTGTTCTTACTTGACTTGTTTCGCCAATTTTTTCTCTGACACATATGAACTTGTCAGATTCTAACGTCAAAGTATTGAAGGAAACTGACGTTTGATTTATGCCGACAGAAGTCAGCTGAAAAAAAATTATAATGTTTAATTAATTAATAAATGAAATAAATATGTAAATGTAAAATTAAAGAAAAACATAATCAAATAAAAAAGATCAGATAGCATGTTTTAATTTTTATTTACATCTATTAAATTAATTTCTTATTTAATGTCAATAGTAACAATAGTATTAAGAGTTTTATATTTTAGAATATTCGGCTGAAAATAAATGAATTAATAGAATTTTCTAAGGCAATGCCTTCTTCAAAATTATGGTTAAAACACAGGCAATTATTTATTTTTATTTGAATAAATATAATATTAAAAAAAATAAAAAATTTGCAGTGATTTTAGAAAATATTTTTAAGATTTTTTATTTAAATTGTTTTATAATAAATTAATAAAACAAATAAATACTCTGTCAAGTAATATTTTCAATTTTGAAATAAAATTTTTGGACTATATTAACCGGTGACCTAGATTTGTATTGTATTGATCTTCGGAATAAAGACAACATTTATATATATAGGTGTATATATTCTATAAATGATTATATTACATTTAAATAATATTATAAATGAATATCATATTGTATCAGTTAAAAATCTGTATCAATTAATATGTATAAAGAGCAATAAGCTTATTGAATTTAAATATATAAAATAATGTTATTTTAAAAAGAATGAAACCATAACTCTGAAATAAAATAAATAAATGATATGCTTTTAAAATTGGTGGGTATACTTTAAAGATCATATGGCTTTGAAGGGGGCGTAATCATAAAAGTTATTAGTCATTCTTTCATATATATATATATATATATATATATATATATATATATATATATATATATAATATATCATATTAAAATTCAAGATGGAAAATAAGAATTTAATTAATCTAATCTTAAATAGAAAATAATGAATAGAAATAAAATATTCATTTTTTCATAAAAATACAAAATGACTTTTTATTTTATATTTGAAATATTTATGTTGTAATAATTGTATTTTGGGATATAAAATTTAAAATAAATAATTTTAATGTACCAATACATGTAGATATTTAATTCAAAGTAATTATAAATATAAATTAAACAATCAATTCTTTACATAATATGAAATGCCAAACTATCTATCTATATAATATAGAGAGAAAAGTATATTAGATGCAATAAGTTTTCGATATTTAAAGAAATTGCAAATGTATTATTTTATATATATTATAAAAAATCAAAAACTTGAATGAAAATTAAAGTATATTGAAAACATTGATAATGTCATTATGGTAGTTAATATTTAAAAAAAATCTATAGAAAAATAGCAAGCGGTTATTAAAATAATTGTTTTGTTTAAATATTATTATAAATCAAAACAAATGTATTTATAATACCTGTAAGTGTTCTTGAAACCGAATCGGTAACATTTGTGTCATTTTGGCTTTTATATGCTCCGATAATATTTAAAGGAAGAAAAAAATATTTTTTAGTCCCGGATTCTACGGGACAATTGTGAGGCAGGATCAAATAATAAAAATATTATTAATGAATTAAACTGAATTTTTTAAATGATTTTATAAGCGATTATTTTTTTAAATAAATTTGAATAAAATAATTGTGCAACTGAAGAAACATTGGACACGTCAAATCGGCTCACAACGATTCCAACAAAATGGCCGATTTTACATCAATGATGACCGATAGGGAATCTCGCTCGCACACACACACACAAACACAGAACGACACGCATAGATATATTAATAGTATAAACCGATTTATTTTAAGAGAATTAAATAACAAATTCGTTTTCAATTCTAATTTGCATTATATTACAATGATTATTTATATATTTTTGATAATTATATATAATATTAATTTAATAAAATTAAATTAAGAAATAAATAAAATATGTTTAAGAATAAAAAAAAAATATTGATAAAATAATATATTATCGTTCTTATAAATATATTTTACTTAACTATAGTTTAAAATAAGAAATAACTATATTTGAATTATATTATTTTATTTAAACGTATTAAATATATATATATATTAATATAATCATATAAATGTATATTCCCAAATACATATATATAATTATATATATTTGTTTTTAATTTTAATAAATTATTCCGTATAAATATTTATAAATACGATTTTAATGATTTAATAATATGGTGTTATTTTTTGCCGCTAGATGTAGTTAATTTAACATTTCGTACTGTTATCTTTACGACCTATACGTACTCTACCCTTCGTCATATCCCCATTTCCCCACCCTCGTCTATTTGTCCTTGATTTGACATTCGGTATCCTTCCCCAACTTTCTTCCAACCCATTTCTCGATCTATTTGCCTTTCAAGCTTTCAGCGAGATACCAAATTCTATACATCTCTCTCAATTAGGTAAGATTATTCTTACAAATAATATAATTTTTGAAAATTATTATTATTGGCATATTTAATGTCCATATAATAATATATATATTCAAGGTGGGGGTCCTTATAGTGTTAGATGGGATCTCAAAAGCGATAAATCGCTCTTATCCCAACATTAAATAGAAAAAAAATAATTAACAATATTTATTTAGTTTTTTTCATAAAATACTTTTATTTAATTTCAACCTTTATAACATATTTAAAAAATCCATTAATTATAAATAAAATTAATATTTTAAAAATTTCATCAAATTTTAATTTATTTTAAATACCAATGTACTATATATATATTT
The DNA here is from genome assembly GCA_963082975.1 of Labia minor. NCBI lineage: Eukaryota > Metazoa > Arthropoda > Insecta > Dermaptera > Spongiphoridae > Labia > Labia minor. The sequence continues at coordinate 18,361,258 of OY720345.1, forward strand.
TTTAGTTTAATATGACAGTTCTCTATAAATCACATTCAATTTGGTCTTCCTATCTCAATCATTGTTTTTTTAATCAATCATCTAGTATCAAAAGTTGTGATTTCTTTTAATCAAATCTAGTACATATACTTGATTAGCCAATCAGAGAAGATATGATTTGGCCTTTTTATTAGGGCTCCTTCAGCAACCAAGGGCGCAGATATTAGTGCATGATTATATTAAATTAGTTTGTACTTCCTTCTGTGTTTAAGAACCATTTTTTTTCTACACATGACCATTCTATTATCTTAATGCATGGTCAAACTATTAATTTATTAGGTTTAGATAAAACAATAATTATATCTGACTCAATTAAATAAATTTTTTGAGAATAATCCCATTAATATTCTCTACCAAAAGAGATCCTTATACTAATCTTGTAAATAGGAACTCATCACTAATAATATTGATCATATTGAGTTTTTACTGATATAATATATATATATATATATAAGTTTTTATTTAAAATAAAAATATTCGTTGTTTAGTTTAGTGATAATTGAAAAAGAAAAAATATCTTGCACCATTTATTTTTCCATTTACCTTATTACCTTATTTAGAAACTACGTGACTACTTTTTATATGGGGAAGTACTGCTATTATCTGCTTTATAAGTTATTATAATTTTTCTATTTAGCATATGTAACATAAAATTTGCCTTCACACTTGGAAATTTCTTTCTTGATCTTAATTCATTTTTAACTGTTGTCAATTTTTCTAAAAATCAAAAGTATAGTTTTGTTCATTAAAATCTTATTAATTAATTAATAATATATGAAAAATATACTTTTATATTGTAGGTTACCACTAATATCAATTTTATTTACATCCATTTCAATATAGATAGATTAAAATATGATATGAATGCGAAAATTCGCTTGTCATGGATATCCACATTGATTAATTATATTATTACATTATTAAATACCCATTGGTAAATTATTAAATATACATTTAGGTATAATGTATATAATCCCCATCTCCAGATTAAATTTCTAAAGTTCAAATATAAATTTGATCAAAAAATTTTGATAAAATCTAAAATATGAACTGATCAAAATACCTAAAATATAATCATTTTTTTTCATTATTTTATTTATATAAGAAAATTAGGCAAAGGTCACATTATCTATTGCATTATATCATCAAGCTTGGTCAATAAGATTGGATTACGAAAATAATATCCATTATTATTGATAATTAATTAAATTGTTCTTATTTATGATCCAGAAGGAGAGATGTATAAAAAACATTCAGTTTTGGATAAGCTATCATAAAAGTTATTTTTTTCATTTTGGTCATATACTTATTAGAATGTAAATCATGTGTTTATTTTATTTTTAACCTTGAACATTAAACCTATTTGCGTGAAACTTCTATTAATTGTATACCTATTTTACTATAAATTATATATTTTTAATATAGAAATACAAATATATTTTTAAATTTTATTTAATAAATATTTATAAGATATTATTTTATTTTAAAAATAACATACTATTTTCAACGAAATCCTATTTGAATCAATGATATTAATATATTATATAAGATTAAAACTTACTTTCTATTTCCTTATATTTTCAAATAAATTCATATCTTATAATGCCAGATTATACTTTCAGTAGAATTTAGTCTTGGATGACAAAGGATCTTCTCCTGCCCTAAAATAAATTTTACAATTTGAAAATTGTAAAATCTGTATAAATGAGTATATAAACCTTCTTTAAGTATAAACAGAAACTTTAAAAAATATTTTGCTCCGTCAGATTATGCAACCAAATTATCTTCTAAATCTCGAAGTGCATAAGCCTCTGACTATGAATTCAGAGTCCCACTATGTAACAGATGGATAAACAAATATCAATATAACCATAATATAAATATTTTTAAAGAATTAATTTTTAAATTTCTTTGATTTCAATTTCATTCTTAAAAAACAATATAACAGTGATTCCCAAAGTGAGTGCTACCGCCCCCTTGTGGGCACTGGAGCGATCCAGAGGGGTGGTGATGGCCACAGGTGCATTTAGGGAAAATTACTTGTATATTTCTTTTCTATTCTGAGATCAATAAATAGATACATAAATTCAATGTTTCTAATTTACACCTTTATTTATAATTTTTTGCAAATAGGTACATTTATCTTTCTGTTTAATTGTTATTAAAATTAAAAAAAGTTATTTTCCAGGGGGGCGCTGAGTAATTTTTTTTTTTTTTGGAAAGGGGCGCTTGGCCTAATAAGTTTGGGAACAACTGCAATATACTGTCCTGAAATTTAATATAAAAGCAATTCAATATCTTAAAAGAGTTATCCAAGAGAAAAATTGAGGAATTGAAATTGAGATCATACGGAAATTACGTAGAATGCATAACGAAAAATTAAAACATCTCTATAGATTTTTAAATTTTCAAACGTTGAATATTTAATAATAAAAAAAATTATAAATAATTTTTATATAAAATAACGTTATAAATTGATATGTAGGTATTTTAAATAAATATTGTTCTTTATTCTTCTTTTACTTTTGTAGAATTATTGGTAGGAGTGGAGGATAACAAATGTTTAAAGCCTTGAAACCATAGTATACTATATCAGAAAAAATACTAACATTTTCTTCTTTTTCTATTACCAAATATTCATAATAATATACTTAAAAGTTTGAATAGATATATGAAAAATATATTTTGGACGTAGTTGTTGAACTTAAAGACGAGGTTCCAAACATCACCTACTTAAAAAAATAATATAAATAAAAATACAATAGTATGACCTCTCTCTTTAAAAAGTCCAAGTTTTGCGCAAATTAATTTTAAACATAAATGAGGTTGATAATGATTTCAAAAAAATATAAATAGGATTTTTATTGTGTTTATGATTATTTTTTTTTTTTTTTATCTTAATATATAAAATGATATGTGGTGTTATTAATTTTAACTTAAAAAAATGAGTAAATTTCTCTTAATTTATTTATTAATATAAATTATCTTATATTTTTTTTAATGATTATTATTATTTTTCTTTTAGAAAAAAAAAAAACTAGCACAATGACTACCCGATTTAACTATATTCCCGATGAATTACGCGTTGAACTTCGCACGATTGCAAATGCCATTGTAGTATCAGGCAAAGGGATTCTGGCAGCTGATGAATCAAATGCAACTATCGGGAAACGATTTGCAGATATTGGCTTAGAAAACACAGAGGAAAACCGAAGAAAATATCGCGAAGTAATTTTTATTTTAATTTATATATATTTTTTTTATTTTATCAAAAAATAAAATTGTTTATATATAAGAAAAAAATGGAATGCCACAAGAGGAAGAATTTCTTATTTCGTTAAAGACACTTTTGACAATTTTAATATTGGTCCATTATCCCGTTACTAACAAATACACATACATTATTAAGCTTCCATGGCCTATACTGAGTTTCCCACTTTTTTCTCATAACGATAAGGTTGCTTCATCTCATAAATCGATTTATTGTCATTTTCTAGGTAAGTCGACTTACCAAATTCTTCTTAGTTATCCTAAAAAACATTCACAAATCTGATAATAACTATCTCGTCCTATTTTCTTAATCTTGTTTAATCATAATTTTTTTTTTCAAAAAATTATATATTTAAAAAACAGCATTTCTTCGTATTTGATATTTTTTAATGATTCCGATATTTTATCTTTCAGTTACTTTTTACATCAAATGACGATATGTCTGAAAATATTTCTGGTGTCATTCTCTTTCATGAAACATTATATCAAAAAACTTTAGATGGCTTACCATTTGTCGAACTATTAAAACAAAAGAGAATTATTCCTGGAATTAAAGTAGATAAAGGAGTTACTCCATTAGCAGGTTCTTATGATGAATGTACAACTGAAGGTAGCTAAATATTCTTGACATCGCATAAAAATATAAATTGTTAAATATAAATTTAATTTTTTTTTTGAAACTAAAATTTGAGGTTTGGATGATTTGAATCGAAGATGTGCTCAATATAAAAAGGATGGATGCCATTTTGCTAAATGGCGATGTGTTTTGAAAATTACTGAACATACCCCATCTTACCAGGCAATACAAGAGAATGCGAATGTTCTTGCACGTTATGCAATGATTTGCCAGGCTAATAGAATAGTTCCAATTGTAGAGCCTGAAGTTCTTCCTGATGGAAATCATGATATTGAGAGATGTCAAAAAGTAACTGAAACTGTCTTGGCTGCTGTTTATAAAGCACTTAATGATCACCATGTATACCTTGAAGGCACTTTATTAAAACCTAATATGGTTACACCAGGACAAAGTTATCCAGGTGGAAAAGCATCTCCACAAGAAGTTGCTTATGCCACTGTTACTGCTCTCCGACGAACTGTTCCACCTGCAGTAGCAGGTAATATTATTTTTTTTTAAGAGTAAATTGATCATTGATGAGAATAATTTGATCATAGATTCTTAGATTTTTTCATAATTGAACCTTTATATTCTACATTACTCAACATTTTATAATATTATAAAATGTTAGCTCTTGATTAAATAATAATTTATTAATTAACCATCTCTATTCAATAGTTGATAAATAAAAAAAAATTCCTTAATTTTTAGGTATTTGTTTCCTGTCTGGTGGTCAATCAGAAGAAGAAGCTTCAATCAATTTAGATGCCATTAATAAAGAAAATGCAATTAAACCCTGGCCATTATCCTTTAGTTTTGGCCGAGCATTACAGGTAATAATTTTAATTATAATATTTGAGAAATGGATAATATAAAAATTTATATTTATTTTAAGGCTTCAACAATAAAAACTTGGAAAGGAGAAGAAGTTAATTCGAAAAAAGCACAAACTGAATTTATGAAACGTGCTAAGGTATGCTATTTTCAAATTTATATTATAACATTCTATAATATTTCTTTGTTGTTATTTATTTATTAGTTATTTATTATAACTTCCCTCTTTACAATAACTTTTGATGAAATTTTTGATTAAAACAAATTATTAATTATGACGAATTGATTGACTGCTTGAACATTAAACATGAAATTATATGTATATTCCTATATTTTTATATTAAATTTACAGTTATTTTAATTATTATATCTTATAATAATAAGTCAAATATTATAGAAGAAATTTGAATTATGTGTGTTCAATGAAATAAAAATTTATTTTATAGGCAAATAGCCTTGCTGCATGTGGAAATTATGTCTCAGGAAGTTTTGAAAGTGCTGCTGGAGATAAAAGTCTTTTTGTTAAATCACATGCTTACTAAGGCATGAATGGTAAATTCAATGGATTACATAATAAAATCTTCATAAATTCTTATTTTAATGTCTTTATTTTCAGATAATCTTAATTTTGGGATCAATTTGAAATGACATACATTTAAATATCTATGTGTATTTTTATATACGTCTTTATATATAGATGTATGTTTACATATAAAAAAAATATATATTTTTTAAAAATTTATGTACTCTTTCATAGAATAAATAGAAAAATCATATATTATTTGTCTTATTATTTAAAATTCATTTTAAATTCGATTCATTCATTACGATTCAATGTTTATCGATTTTTGAATCTGCAGAGATATTCTCCCCATTATTATAGGGGATAAAAATGTTTTCCCTATCTTTTTATTCTTATACAGAAGAAAAATATTTTTTAGAAAAAAGACAGCAAGTTTATTTCAATAAACAAAAATTAATACATTATATCATATAAAAATAAATATTTGATTTTGACAAAGTTAATTCAGTTTAGTTATAGTTAATTTTTAAAACGTATGAATTAATAAATGTGAATTTAAAGTAGATATTTTTTTATTAAATTTCTTTTTACAAAAATTACATTCCTAATTCTTTTCATCCGAATTAGTTGATTCGGTATCTTCAAGTTTTTCGTCATGTCTGTTTAATTTAATTTCTTATCAATTATAAATTATATACATGTTAATAAACTTTTTAAATTTTGTTTTTATATGAGGTTGAACATAATTTTCTTGTTTAAGATAGCAACGAATCAGTTACCCAATAAAACATTCGGCGCTTAATTTAAACATTATTATCAATATTTATTTTTTAATCTTTTATTTTTTATCACATATTTTTTTAAATTTATATATATTTATTAGATAAATTTATCAGTTAAATTATTTAAGAATGGCTTTCTCAATCTTTTGAATATTAGTAGTCAATTGCTTTATTAGGGTAGAAAATTGAAAATATACAGTGGATTCATTTACTTATAAATTTATTAATAAATACCTAATGAAATAGGCCATTGACAATATACATTTTTTTAATATTACACAACCAATCAATATTGTATCATTCATCTAATACATAGGTTCCCAAACTTTTTTTTGTCGTGGTACCCTTGGCATGTTTTTCGGTTTTGGGTAGACCCCCTAAATTGATTTTGATCTTTTATAAACGATTTACCTTTTTTTTTCAGAGACATATTGGGGAAAAATCAAAAAATGTGTCAAAAGCCATGTCGGAAAAGCGATTTATCTTTTTTTTTTTAGAGACATATTCAAAAAATCCATGTCCGGAAACACGTGGACTCCCTAGACCTCCGTAGACCCCCATTTTCATTTCATGGACCCCCAAATTTGTTATTCGCTACCGTGGACCCCCTGGGGTTAAAATAGAACCACTTTGGGAACCTATGATCTAATACATGGTTTCCCAACCTTTTTATAACGTTTTTTTTTCTATATCGACTACTTTTAAACTTTTTTCCCTTTTAATATATATCTATTTTAAAGGTCAACATAAATCAACAAATTCGGAAAAATGTCCTTTCTATAACTTTAAAAAAAAAACTCAACATGATTATGGTTGAAAAACATATTTCTTAAAAAAAAGCTTTATAAACAGTTCCACCACAACCAACTACATCATATGCTCAAAGACAGTTTCATCTCAAACTTTTCAAATAACACAACCTCCAATTCAACACCCATCTCCTAGTAAAAAAACAAATTATAACTAAATCCTTTTTCCAAATGCAACAAAATGTCTCCAACAATCTAAAACTGTTATTTTCTCCACTCCCACCTAATTCATCATCAAATACAGATGAAAGAAGATATTTAAATGTTACTAAGAACCTACTTTAATAGAAATTTTACACTAATTACTTCAATCCAATAAACAACGGGATTTCGAAAAACAACATAAATTAAGTCATAATTTACAATAGTGTTCTTAATTCTCAATTAAGATTAAAGAGACCCAGAATAAATAAATAATTATTATTTTATTTATTTTATTATTTATATAATTTATTATATTAATATTTTCCGCTAAAGTCATATATAATGATTTTAAAATCTTCTATTATCTTCTTTGATTCCCCAAGAGTGCATTTCAATCCGTACAAATAAATATATTAAATGATATTAGATATATACAAACAAAAATTCTTAATGTAATTAAAGACATCACAGACAGAAGAAACCATATTCAACTAAACTAGATAAAAGGTCATGTAAATTCCAGAGAAAAATGTTTGGTTGATTTTCTAGCCAAAAAAGATGTATTTATAGAATAAAGGAATCTCATAGAGAGATGCTTTAACACAATTTAAAAAAAAAATTCAAACATCTCTTTATGCCCACACAAAGGAATTGTATTCATGGAGGAAGAAGGTAAGAGGGAAATTGTTGTATTTCATAATTTGTTGCATTTTTATTTATGGAGTTGGACCTCGTTGGGAATCCCTGTAGTAGAAGATGAGATTTAACTCTTGGTATCAAATTTTGAGATTGAAAATAATCAAATAGTATTATTTTGAATAGTATGATATGTGATTATTTATCTTCCAGGAGAGGAGGAATTGTAAATTTTCTTAATAAAAATAATTTAAAAATTTACTAAACTTTATTAATTAATTAACTTTCACTTCCACATTCCATAATATTAAAATAAGTATTAAATTTTTGATATTGTTGAGAATTTAAATAAATTAGTAAAAGAGAGTATCTGAAGTTATTTTTTTATTATTATTGTCAAAAATTTCTTTTGAATTAGAAAATATGATCAATATTTCTAAACTTTCTATGCCCAAACAAATTTGTTTTTTATTAGATAAATACTATTTCCATAAATACAAAAAAATGGTCAAATTGATTTTTATGAAAATTTTTTCCAATTTAAATAATTAAATTACATATTAGTAAAGAGTTGTTTAAGGATATATGTATTTAAAGGAAATTAATGGGAATTGATAGTACTGGTATATTCATAAAGTTTTCATTTTATGTTATAAATATTAAAAATACCCACCCAACCCCCCGACACAGGCCCAGAGCTTTCGAAAACATGTTAAGAACATAGGGGCCACAAGAGGCGCTGCTGGCACTAATTTAAATCCGAAAGTTTTTCATAAACCAACCAACAGATGCCGCACCAGGCTCATTTTTAAATTCATGAAATCCATTTGAATCATTTTAAATATTGTGAAAGTGTCGTAAACATCTGATCATCTGATCCATCTGATCTTCAAGCGTCTAACATCTTAAAACAATTTGAAACAATTGTAAATATTTTATACTGATCCGACGCCCTCCAATTGCGATCAATATGTATAATGGTAAAGTAAGTATAATTAATATAATTTTACTATTATTTGAATCCAGTTCTGGTAGATGTACGTATTATATTTTTAATGTTTTAAACTCAATTCAATTTTCTTAATCTATATTATGTATCCATATGCTTGGTGCAAATTTATCTTTTAAAATTTACTGTTGTTGTTGACTTAAAAATGTATTAATAATAAAAGAAAATAATTTCAATAATTTTTTTTAATATTTTTACAGCCCCACGTGTTAATACTACAAGTGATTTTGGAATGACCTCAGAAGAGCCAAATATTTTTGAATCCAGTTCTGGTAGATGTACGTATTATATTTTTAATGTTTTAAACTCAATTCAATTTTCTTAATCTATATTATGTATCCATATGCTTGGTGCAAATTTATCTTTTAAAATTTACTGTTGTCGTTCACTAAAAAATGTATTAATAATAAAAGAAAATAATTTCAATAATTTTTTTTTATATTTTTTTTAGCAACACCTATTACTCCATCTGTTAGCTTGGCCTTCGAGGAGCCAAATATTTTTGAATCCAGTTCTGGTAGATGTACGTATTATATTTTTAATGTTTTAAACTCAATTCAATTTTCTTAATCTATATTATGTATCCATATGCTTGGTGCAAATTTATCTTTTAAAATTTACTGTTGTTGTTCACTTAAAAATGTATTAATAATAAAAGAAAATAATTTCAATAATTTTTTTTAATATTTTTTCTAGCAACACCTGTTACTCCATCTGTTAGCTTGGCCTTCGAGGAGCCAAATCTTTTTGAATCCAGTTCTGGGAGATGTACGTATTATATTTTTAATAAAATTCATTAATCTTCTCTTAACTTTGAATAGATTTGCTAAAATGATTTAAAATAAAATTTTAGTTCGCTTAGGCTTTTCTGTATTAATTCATTGGAGTTTTTTATTTTAAACTTAATTAATTTTTGCAGGTGATCCGCGGGACATACACCTACAAGATCTCGGTGTTTCTAGAATAGAAAATTTATCTCCCAGGAAGAAAAGATTGTACCAAAGGCTCAACGAGGTCAAGCGACTATTGAACCAAGATAAAGAGAGAAAGAGAATAATTTCACAAGAATGTAAGCGATCAAAAAAACTTCTTCATGAATCATTTCAAAATATTAATGATATCCATAATCTACCTGCTCCTCTCTCAACTTTTGTTTTATCCACCCTTAAAAATTTCTCTGTGGTTAAAAATTCCCGCCGGTATACCCAGGAAGAAAAAGCCCTTTTCCTCTCCATATACAAACATGGCCCTAGGTGCTATCGATATTTACAAACAATCTTATGTCTTCCTTCGGTGAGCTGGTACTTTGATAAGACAACTGTTGATAAATGAATGTCGTTTCTGCGTGAATTTCGCATGCGGGGAAAGCAGAAATGATATTCACAAATCAACAGAATTGCGGCAAAATGAGGGATGTTTTGAAAAACATCCCTCAGATGATTTCAAAAAACTAATATCTAAAGAGATGGGCAAGTTTTACCATAATATCCCTAGCATCATCCATCTTTCAAATATCCTCTCTTCTTCCTTTTCAGATCCCTTCTTCGAAACTGACTTTTGTCCCTTGCATGGTGATGATTTCGCCAAAAGATGTAGCCTTCTTTTACATAAAAAAATGTTGCTACATTTTATTAAATTGTGTAACAATATGATATGTAAGAAGGATACATCTTCTACAGAAATCATCAACATTTTCGTCAAATACATTCTATATTCTCGATCATCTAGGTAAATCAACGTCCTTGTGTAATTTTTATTTAAGTGAGAAATTTAATATAATATGTTTAAAGAAAAATATGTATAAAAGATTTGTTTACAAATGAGATACACATCATTATTGTTAATGATATTTTGTAATAATCTATTTTCAAATAAATATGTCACATACAACATAATTCTTTTCTTCTAGACATGCAAATTATGAAATTTTTCAGTTAAGTGAAAAATTATTTATTTGGGGACAAGACATACATTTCAGCAATTTTTTTAAAAAAAAAAAAATTATTTCTGAAATGTCAGTTTTAGCTCTAAATAAATAATTTTTCACTTAACTGAAAAATTTCATAATTTTTTCATTCTTCCCGCTCCTCTCATTCAAATGATTCAAAATGGATTTTAAAAATGGTGCCAGGCCGGTTTTTTCACATCATAGTTCATATAGGGGTCACTTTTTAGCAGCAGCGCTAAACGCTGTTTCACGAATTTAGCATTGCGTGTCGGGGGGTTGTACCCACCCTATGATTTATTTGATTTAATATTCTATTCATTTTTTAATAAGAGTTATGTATATATGATGTATTTTTTTTCATAAATGTTAATCCTTATGTTAAAATTAATGCTATAGGAAACAATTCCATTCATTTGCGCATAATCAGACTGTCGATAACGCGGCGGCGCATTTGGCCTCAATTTTCCGTTTTAATCTATATAAACTAGCAGTGAGCATGTGTCAACCCTCGCGTGCTTCTCGCTCTTCCTCTCGTACTGGTCGATCATTCAACAGGCGTCAAACAGGTTGCTTGCAATCTGCTACGTTGAACAACGCTCAACATAAGGTAAATGAAATCATGATTTGTTTAAAGATGTTTAAATATTTTATTCATAAAAAAATATTATTTTTAAATGTCTGTTTGTTAATACTCTTATAACAACTAATAATAATAAATACTTAACAACGTACCTTACAGCACACAAACACACCCACACACACATCTGTACAATATTTACATAATATATACGATATTTACATAATTTAAGATTTTTTTAAATTCCCCAATGTGAATAATAAGTATTTATTTTTTAATTAATGTAAAGTATGGTGTTTCAAAAATTTTAAAAATTTAATAAATTTAAAAAAATAATATAAATTATATCTAATTTAATATTACTAATATTTATTCAATTTGTCAACAAAAGATTTTCAAAATTTTTAAAAATGTTATCATTTTCATTTAAAAAATATATTTATATTAATTTTGTTTAATATTCCTCATAAGGGAAGCTTAATTTAAGGTAAAAAAAATCAAATACAGAAAAAAATATTAATATTGATTTATTTATAAAAAAAATATATATATATATATAAATAAGTTCAGGAAAATATAAAAACAAAACGTTAAATTTTAAATTATTCTAATTTTATTTGTTTCAATTTTGTTTTGCTGATAGAGTAGTTATACTACAGGTTTCTAGGGAAAATGTTTTGTTTAAAAATTCCCTCTACACTCTCCAGATGAAAAGAAGAGAGGGAGGAGAAACATGATTGAATAAACAATAGTCAATGGAGAAGCAAGGCTATGAATTAGAAAAGCATAATTATGAAGGTATCTACAAAATTAGAAATTAATTTAATTAAAATGGGACATTAAATGGACATATTTTGTGTTCTTGAAGAAATTATTGAGCAACCACTATTTGCCGAATATGTTAGATAAAATTTGTTATTATTGTAAAACTAGCCGTTCCGGAATCATATGCTGCCTCTTCTTAGAGGGACTGGCGGCTCCTAGCCGAGATTGATTAATAATAATTTGATAAATATCTATATATATATAATATATATATAGATATTTATTTATTTATTTATTTATTTTCTATATATCTCTTATATATAGATATTGTAATCTTCATATAAAGAATTAATTAATATACATAATGTATATATAACATTTTGTCTTTTTTTCATTAATCCATGAAAAATGATAAATATGTTTTAAATATATAAAAAATAAATTAATTATTTATTATGATATTTATTATTATTTTTTTTTATGGTTTTTAGAATTTACTAACTTTGGAGTTTTTCTCCATCCAGGTGTAGGTACTTTGTTCCTCTAGACCCCCTCCTCTTCGCTTTTTTACCGACCGACGATAGTAAGGGAGGTATTGTTTTCACACCAAATTTCACATGTGGAGATTTTTACATATCTCCACGAATCATGCATTTTCTAAACAGAAAAAAGTATTTTTAGCATGATGTCTGTCCGTCTGTTTGTCCGTCTGTCCGTCTGTCCGTCCGTATAGATGTGTACAGCCTGAACGGCTCATTTTGATGAAATTTGGTATATTTACTTAATGCATCAGTGGGATGAATTGATCAACTTTTGGTGCAATTCCGGAAACCGGAAGTGGTAGTATTAGCGATCGACGATAGGAAGGAAAGGGTTATTTTCACACCAAAGGAGATTTTTTTATATATCACCACGAATCATGCCCTTTGTATTGGTTTTATCCTCGAGAAAAATCATATTTATTAGTTTTTTCTTGATTTAAAATTATATGACGTCATCCAACCATTCATGACGTCACAGCCTGGTCTTGCATATATATTATAAATAAAATAAAATTAAAAATGTTTATATTTATTATTTAAGTATCCATATCTGTTTTTTATTACATTAATAGATATATGAAAATTATTTGAAATTGTTTCTGTAGCTTGAAATTAATTTATTTCAAACCGTCGGTCGGTTCGGACCTGGCCACAGGTCAACTTATTTAACATTATATTTGTACTAATATACAATTATAATTATTTATGAGGTTCTTTTTAACCATCTCGCCAGAGATAGTATTGCGATCACGAAAATTTTCGATGTCGAGATTTTGATGGTTTTATACGTTTTGAAGGTCCCTGAGTCATTTTCATTAAGGTTGAGAAAAATCCCTGTCTCTGTGTGTGTGTGTGTGTGTGTGTATATGTATGTAGACAAGATTACGCAAAAACGGTTTGAACTAGAATAAGGAAATTTGGTACAGGGACATTATTCAAAATTCGTAGTTTTCAATCAACTTTTGAGAAATGTAGCTCTTTCAAAACGTTTTCATCTTTTTCCTCTAAATTAACCCTAAAAATATAAATATATATTTAATAATTTTTCACATGATTAATAATTGTATAAAACTGCTATATATAGAATTTTAGATTGATTGAATCGCTGGAAGTACCGGAATTGATTTTTTATAAATTTTTAAATTTTGATTTAACGAATCTCAAAAACTATAATACATATTATGACTTGATTATTGGTTTTAATGGTACCTAAGTCTATTAGGTACTTTATTTACAGCTTTATTCCTGAAATAAGAACTACTAAAATTTACAAAAATAAAAAAGTCAACTTTTGCACAATATTCCTGACAGGAGTGATGATATTGTGCAGGCGATGTGGGAGATATAGCTAATGGGAAATTCAATGTAAAACAAAAATAAAAATAAAAATTTAAAATGTTTAAATATTTATTTAGGTAAGTTTTATTAATTAAAAAAGTACATAACTTAAATAAAAAATATAATATTTAAGTCTGTGACTATGAATATTTCACTCGTTTTATTAAATTGATTGAGGGGTATCAATTTTTCAATGTTAAGCAAAGGTAAAACATACACCATATCCCTCGTCGTATCACTCCTTCGACAGAATTTTAGATAAATTTATTAAAAATACACATGTGTGGATCTTCAATATGGTGGACAAAACAAACCTTCCTTTCACTACGGTTCGCTTATTACGTCGTGTATGTGGTTCCTCTCGTCCCCCAATCCTTTTCCCATACTAAAAGGGTTTATTTCGAGATATAGAATCCAAATATCCATAACCTCGTCATATTCCTCGGTTTTATCTTATGTCTCATGTTTTAGCTTCATGGGAGCAGGAAATTAAAGCTGTATGCCAACTAACCCGGCAGCAAAAATTATTTTTTGTTATTTTCTTCATTTTAGAATGAAAGTAGTATGTACGGTACGATAGTACCAATTGTTTAATGTATGGTAAAATATCTACAATACTTGACTTAATTAATTTTTTTTTAAACCTTTATTAAATTTAATATTTTTTTTATAATGCTTGATGAAATGTTTGGGATGGGATGTACTTATTTTATTTATCTAAAGATAACCATGACATGCTTTTCTGAAGGGTTGTCAAGTTGACCCCGTATAAAAATAATTTAAAGTCAACCGTCACGATAGAGAGATGGAAATCTAACACGTGAATGGTCATTTTACTACGATTCATATTATTTTAACTCGAAAGATGATATTACAAAAAATATCCGATCCGAATTGTTTTTTATTTTATCAGAATCAGACGAGGTTTGTATTCAATGATTCTCCAATTTAATTATCTTATATTATGCATTCATCTGAGAAATTAATAAAAAACAAATAAATAAACAGCAAACCATCGATTTTCTTTTAAGTTACCAGCACAAAGCCATTTTTGGATTCAAAGGTTTCCCCTATTTTTATTGTTATCTTTTAAAGCTTTTCCAATACAATACAAATGGTTCCTATCATTTCATTAAACATTTATTATTTTGTTATATCAAACTTTTTTTTTTAATTTAATATAAATATATCATAACATTTTCAGAATTGTTAATAATAAAGCAAACAATATAATTTCCAAGATTTTTGAATAAAGTCTTAAAATTTTATCAATATCTAACTATCAATAAATTAATTTTTAATTAATTAATTATATAAATATAATTAATATAAAATAAATGTGGTTGATATCCAAGAATTTTAGAGTTCTGTAGAGCAACAGAGGGGAGGAAATAATAACTGTGGAGTTTAATTAATAGTAAAAATTAACAAAAAAAACAAACTATTTAATATACACAATTTTAAATAAAAAAATGCTCTAAATAATAGGAAATAATATATTAATTAAACCTTGTCCTTATCCTTTACATATGTCCAACAAAAAAAGCGTGGGCGCATATGAACATAAGTATTAGGTAAAGAATTTAATATTATTATATGCGCCCCACGCTTTTTTTGTTTATTTTTTATTTATTTTCAAGTTTTTTGTTTTTTATATTTTTTCATTATTATAAATTTGTAATTTATAATTTATAAGTTAATCATTATTAATCTTTATGAAAAAGTATCTTATTATGCTAGCTAAAATTGTATATACATATTTTTGAATCAATTATTTCGAAAAGGCAACATCTCCGAATTTTTTCAAAATGGAGAAAAAAATTCCATTTTGTAAAATAAGCCTAATAATACCTATTTAGAGTGGAAAGGAAACATCTCAGAAGTTTTATCATTAAGAAAAAAATTCTGATAACTTTATTTATTTCGAAAAGGTAACAACTCTAGCAGTTGTTTCCTTTTAGGTCCCTGAGAAGTATATCAAATTAATAAAATCATCATCAAATACCAATAAATTGGATATCTACAACATTACAACTTCCGAAATTATTGATTTTAAAAAATGGTGGCCGCAATTTTACAAAAAAAACTGTACTATCCAAAAGAAGTTTAGGAAAGCAAATTCCAAGAGAGCAAAGGGTTTCGTTTGCTGTAAGCAGCTATAACGAGTTTGTGTACAGTTCAGTCACCCCTGGAACTGTTAAGGTACGCCAATATATAAATAATGATATGAACAAAGAGGAATTTCATTTACTAAAGAAGTATTTAACAAATGTCCCTTCTTTACCAAATTAAATGAATTTTCCTGCCTATTCTTCAAAAGTGCCCATTAATGTAAAAAAAAAAATAGTCGACATCAAAAAGGTGATTCAGTTTATTCCAGTAGAATATACACAATTTTACGAAGATTTATTATTGTGGCTCACAACTAATGAAAATACCGACCAAGATTTTTAACTTGTCTACAGAAATAAAAATAGTCCGAAATTTTATCAAAAATGACATTTATTGCATATTATACTTGTGTTTTTAGTATATTATTATTTTTGTAAGGTTTTTTCATATTTTTAAATTAACTTATTTCAACCTAACAAAGGACGTTTATTTCGAAAAGGGAACATATCAAAAAAAAATTTTTTTTAATTTTCAGTACAAAACTAATTTATTAAAATAATGATTAAAACCAATTAATATTACTTGAAGATAGCTAAAAAGAAACACAGAAGAAATAGTTCAATACAATTTTTAATTTTTTCAAAAATCAGTCTTTTTTAGTCCCCTTAAGAATTACATTTTTTGGAGATAATACCTTTTCGAAATAATCGATTCATTTGTAAATGGGATCAGAAACAGCTCTAACGATTTTTTTGAAATTCACACCATGGATAGTATGTATAAAGAAAAATCGATCTGTTTATAGTAGCAAAATCGATTGATTTATTATTTAATAAAATACAAACAATTTTAACACAAATAAATGAATTTTAGAAATAGAAATAATACCATATAAAATTATTGATTCTTTTTACTACTTTTTACTTTTTAATTATTTATATTCTAGATTTTCAGAGTATGATTATATTTATTATAAGATAAATATCATTATTTTTAACTTTGCGTGATAAATCACTCTTGAAATAAAAAAAAATATAATTAACTATTACTTCAATTCAATATTATGATATATCTGATATTATATAAACATGTTAAATCTTTATTTGTTTTATCATATATTGATATTATACTATACATTTACAAAATAATGAATGAGAATAAATGGAAAAGATTAAGTGGAAAATATCCAGGAAATGATTCTTCCGTTGAACATAATATAGTTTTACTGTCTGGTGGATTATCTACAATATACAATACTCTTGGGAAAAAAATACTAATTGATTTTTAAACCATATATTTTTGTTTAAAATGTAAAATAAATAATATAATTTGAAATAACATCTTTGAAAGCTATAACGTTTGTTTTATTAAAAAATAATAATCAATATTTTAATATGAATTTACCTTAATTATTTTATCGATAATTTACAGTATCGATTTTTTTTTAAATTTCGTTTAAAAATTAATAGAAACAATTTGGGGCGAGTTTGATCACATACAAGTTTTAACTTAATATAAAATGTTATCTTTACTCTCTACATAATATTTAGGAGTATCACTTGTGATTTTAAGCTTTGCTGGTTAATTATTTTAATTATAAATGAGCTGTGGCCAGACACAGAACTGAGCGACGAGTTGAAATAATTTAATTTCCAAACACAATATTATATATAAAGTATCAATAAAAAATAAAAATATTTTTAAAACTTGAATTAAAAAGACTAAATTATATTATCTTGGTTTTATTTTAAGTTTAATTGCTCAATTATTAATTACTACTATATTTTAAGTGAAAAATTTCGGACAATGAATATAAAATTAATACTTTGTAAACTGCCACTTCCGGTTACCTGATATACACCAAAAGTTGATGAATTCATGCTGCTGATGCATTAAGTATATATATATCAAATTTTATATAAATCCGTTGAGCAGTTTAAACTATACGGACACCCAAAGGACAAACGGACGGGCGGACAGACTTCATACTAAAAATACTTTTTTCTGTTAACAAAATGCATGATTCGTAAAAATCTCCACATGTGAAATTTGGTGTGAAAACAATACATTCCCTTCCTAACGTCGGTCGGTAAAAATAAATCATTTAAAATGATATTTCTCAAAAATAACATCTTGACAGTTTGAATATTAAACTAAAAAATACCCTATACATGAATTTAGTTTATAATGTAAAATACTTAATTATTTCTGAACAGAAAATCAACTTCAATTTGTTAAATTTCTTTCATTCTCTTTGATAAGTCTTTGCTCCAGAAAGATGGTAATTATAATCCCGCACGCATAGATCTTTTAGTCCTTATCAGCATAAAAATCGATCAAATTCAATTTGAAGTCATAGTTATTACTCAATTACTTTTACTATTTTTCAACGCAAGTTGCTTAAAATGTGTAAGGTGCGATGGAACACGATTCCTTTGAGATTTGCGAATTCTGTCTTTTTCTCGCTGATTGCTTCCTCAAATTCCATCAATTCCAATCAATCCATCAATTAATGTTTGGCATAAAACTTTTGGAGTTTATCGTTCGGTTCCTTGGAAATAGTTCAAAATACACATCTTTGTAATCCCATGAAATTGATACTGATCTTTTTCTGATGCAATTCATTTTTTGATATGGATTGGGCTTAGAACATGATATTATTCAATTAACGTTTTTGTTGAATGTCCATTTTTCATCATTAGTAATAATTTGTTTAAAAAAAGGGTCGATTATATTACGTTTGAAATGGGTATCATTAATATTGATTAGCTGGGTTAGGTGAATTTCGTTCAATTAGTCTGAAATCAAAATATCGAACTCAAGACGTCATATAAGCTTTTCAACTGTATGTGACACATTATTTAACTGCTGTGCTATGTCTCGCACAGTTACATAATGATTCAATTCAATTATGGCTTTCAACAAGTTCAGAAAGTCGAACAAAACGTTTGACACCTTTCAATTTTGAACAAAATTTTTTAAACCAATTTTGATAAGTATATTCTGTTAAACAATCAACACCATAATCTGTCTTTTAACTGATAGTTCTAAACAAAGAATTTATTTTTTCAGCAACTTAAATATATCCACTATCAAATCTAAACATAAAACATTCTAACATTGACACAAGAATAACGAAACAAACTTAATGTTACCTATTATTGGTGCAAACCGAAATTAGTTATATTTACTTTCCCGCATACTTCGTATAAGGGAAGTATTGGAATCGTCAAAAATTTCGACTTCGAGATTTCGATAGATCTTGACGTTTTAGACCTCCCTGAGTCGGAAAATACCATTTTTCGAATTATGTCTGTGTGTGTGTATGTATGTATGTATGTATGTATGTATGTATGTATGTATGTATGTATGTATGTAATGTCTGTAAGCAAATTTACTCAAAAACTAATCAAGCTAGGACTTCGAAATTTGGTACACCGATATTATTCACAGTTTGTAGATTTCTATCAAAATAATCGGTTAACCGGAAGTGGTACTTTACCTATACTGGTTGCGTTTACCTTTCAAGTAAAGTACCAGTTTGCTTCGAGATATTTGCTTCATATTTTGTATATAGATTTAAAAATATGAAAAAAATTGAGATACCAAATTTCATCATGATCTGACTACCGGAAGTGACATTTTACCTATACAAGTAGCGTTTCTTTTTTACCGACCGACGATAGTAAGGGAGGTATTGTTTTCACACCAAATTTCACCTATGGATATTTTTAGGTACATATCTCCACGAATCATGCATTTTCTTAACAGAAAAAAGTATTTTTAGCATGATGTCTGTCCGTCCGTCCGTCCGTCCGTATAGATGTGTACAGCCTGAACGGCTGAACGGATTTTGATGAAATTTGGTATATTTACTTAATACATCAGTAGGATGAATTGATCTACTTTTGGTGCAAATCCGGAAACCGGAAGTGCTAGTATTGCCGATCGAAGAGAGGAAGTGAAGGGTTATTTTCATATCAAATTTCACGTGAGGACATATCTCCACGTGTTATGCACTTTGTATTGGTTTTATCCTCGAGAAAAATCATCTTCATTAGTTTTTTCTTAATTTAAAATTATATGACGTCACCCAGCACTTCATGACGTCACAGCCAGCCCTTATATATTATAAATAAAATAAAATTAAAAATATTTATATTATATCCATATCTGTTTTTTTTTACACTTAAAATATCAGTTAACCGGAAGTAGCACTTTATTCTATATATATATATATAAATGTTACCAAATATCAAATTTGACACCAATAAACTAATACGAACTGGCTCTTTATCAATACCAAGTTTACACATTCTAAATATTCATTCACAACTCTATACCTATTTATATGCGGGAAAGTCTAGGGGAGGACACTCCCGCTTATTTTATATTGTTCCTATAAGACTAGGTAGACTTATATATATATATATATATTCGTAGATAAATATAGTTAGGGATGATTTTTGATGATTCTTTTTATTTCACATTATAAACAACATATTTAAATTAATCGATATGAATGTTTCACTTTAAATATACAATATATCTTGTAAAGATGGTTTTGAATTTCTATTCACCTCAAATCAATTCATATGTAAAGCAAAAGGCACGTTTCAGGATTCACAATGACACCACCTCCTTCCCCATCATCTCACTTCCATCAAAGTAGACAGTTTAACAAAACATTCTAAACACTTTTAATAAAGCGAGAAACCTTGATATTATATAATTATTTTTTTCATACATGAATAAAGATCATATTTCTAATTCCTATTTTAATAAAAAAACTAAAAAACTATCTAAAATTCTCTAATTCAAATTAAAAATATATTCAAGTCATATTTGAGTACTGCAGTTTTATATATTATTCATTGAAAATTTCTACAAGGTTTATATACCAATAAAAAATATTTCTGTCTAAATTAATAATGATAGTTTGACCCTTTTAAGTGTATTTCTAATTTACCTATTAATTATTAAATATTTTTAATATTTAACTAATATTTAATTTTTAATATTTTTTAGGATTCGCCATTGAAATTATTAGAGGGGTGGTGAAACGCGAAGTTGGGTAGGCAGGTTGACATAGGATTTGATTAGGGTTTGAGACGCAACTTCCTCAATGGAAGGTGAGGTAAAGTCGTGGCTAGCGTGAGCAGGGTTGCTTCCCCGAAGTGGACCTATCTCTATCTGGATCATATAGTGTCAACCCGCTACTCCTAGTTATATATATATATATATATATATATATATATATATAATATTTTATTTTATTAGCAATATAAGGTAATGGCATATTTAGTGGCACCACAAGATTAATTTTTCATTGTTTTTGTTCCCAAAATCGATTTCACAATTATGAATAGAGAAACTAATAGAGATTGGTTTGTTTTGAAGTTTATAAATTATTCTCTCTCTCTCTCAAAGGTAGCAATGAATATTTTACTATTGATACTACCTTAAATTAAATTTTTAATTTTTAAAAAATGGAACTTTTGCACCTGAAATGGACACTAAGGCGGACATTTGAAGAGCTTAAAGCTAATATTATGTTCAAGCTACTCAGACCGACTTTGGCAATTAATTTTAAATTCATTAATGATTCGATATTATAACTTATGTTCAAATAGGGAGATATAAAAATGTGGTAATTTAATTTTATAATATAGATTCATGAAAAAGTCTGGTCATTTTTGGATTTTCCAAATCATGAAATGTGAAGATATGAAAAAAAAAAAAAAAAAAAAATCTGAGCAATGTGCAACCAAAAACCTTTATATATATATATATATATATATATATATATAATTCAATTTTTTAAGTTGCTGAAACGGGTGGGATCTACCAAATGGTCCAGAATTTGTCTACTGGCAACTTAAAGTTCTGAATTGTTTGATTTTTTTAATTTTAAAATAAACTACATCAAATTAAAATTTATCTAAGTTACATTCCTAGCAGGTAGTGTCCGCTTCAGGAAAGCTATATAAATTTTATTTTTCGCCAGAAAATTGTTATTTATTCAGTACAGTCAACTTAACTACACCAATATATTTTGAAACGATTAAAGTTTAAGAAATATCATTAGTAATTGATGTAATTTTAAATTAATTGTTATTTTAAGTAAAAGTTTTGCAATCCTGTCCGGTTTAGGTCCCTGTCGGTTATAGGTACCATTACCTTAACAACTTTAGTTATTTATAAAAGAAAGAAAAAATAATTTTGAAAATTTGACATTTTTAGTTTTTTCACAACTTCAAAGCTTTTTTCTTAACTTAAACTTCTAATATTGATGCAAAAAGTGAAACGAGTTTAAATAAAATATATAAATTAATTTGAAACTTCATCGAGTGTTTTAATTAAAAATTAAAATTTATTCTTAATAGCTTTTATGTTTTTTGAATAATTTTAATTCACATAATATGTTTCAAAATGCTTCAACTGATGTCTATGATCAAATCGATTAATTAATTATGTTATTTTAGAATTAGGAATAATATTTAAATCATTTACAAGAAGAATAACTATATTAGATTATAATTAAGATTAATTTTGTATGAATAAAAAATTTGGTTGCATATATCCCAGGCGGTGAGGGCCGTCTTAAGGAATTCGGCGCCCATGGGCTACTAAAAATAATGCGCCCTTCTTCCTAAGAAAATACTATATCGCAAATAAAAAATTGCCGCCTCAAAAGGCTTGCGCCCTGGGGCTATAGCCCATTTATGCCCTGTGGTTAGGGCGGCACTGCAGGCGGTAATATTCTTGGTTTATTTTTAATGTTTTAATTTGAATTGGTTTGAAAATTATTTTTAGAAATTAATATGAGAGGAAAATAATTTTTTAAACTTTTTTCCTAAATTTACAATATTAACAATAAAATTATACATAACAAATAAACAAAGAATTTTAGTTCAGGCATGTTAAAATTCACAATCAAAACGAAATCTTTTTTCTCTTTTGAATTTAAAAGAAAATTTTTAGTAAAATAACTTTATATAGTGTTTAAAATTGATATGAGAGAAGAAATATTATAATAAAGATAATAAAAATAAAATAAATTAATTAATTGATTTCAAAAGTATTTTGTTGATTTATCTTCTATAAAATGTATTTATAATTAAATTGGAAATTTAAAGAAATTAATGATTAAATTATCTTTTTTCTGTTTTTGAAAAAATAACACAACAAAACATATAAATTATAAATAATACTTTTTTGTGATTTATCATTTAATCCTATTCTCTTAAAAATATTTACATGAGTTATCGTTTGTATTGATCAATTTAGATTATATTTGGATCAATAAATTAACGTAATATTTAAACGTTATAATTATAATTTTTTTATTACATTTTCAATTGTATATAATAAAAAATATTGATTATATATATGTAGGTTTATTTTTAAAAGAGTAATCTTTATTATTTACAAATAAATTTACATTAATAAAAATAAATTAATTTACCCGTCATTTATGCAGAAAAATTGTTTGATATAGTATAACCGATCTGTATTTTGGTTGGTTACTATTTCTTAAAATTTTATATGTAGATATTCTGATATAAAATAAGGGTGTACATTATAATTCATTTACATGAAAAATAAAATCTTGATATAATGAAAAAAAAATGAATAATGCAAATCTTGAATAATTAAATATAAAGCAAGGTTAAATATATTTATAAAAGGTAATTAAGAATAATTTATCTCTAAAAAAGATTAAAATAATGCAATATTATTTTTAATGTATGTGTATTTTTAAATTCTTTATAAATTGATTTTTAATTTTATTTAGAACTATTATAAAAATATTATTCTTTTGACATATTTAAAAACAATATTTGAATATTACAAAATGGATAATTTACCATTTTGTTATACAATGAAAATAGTTAACAAAAAAGAAAAAACAAAAGTAATATTCAATGTTATATACATTTTTGGTCCTATTATTGAAAATATATACTATTTGAGTAATTTTTTTTAAAATTTGTACTGTATTAATTATTTTTCAAAAGTGCATATTTAAGAAAATAAATTATTTAGTTAAAAAATTAAAGAAATAAAGTATTAGTAAGTAGTATTACTCACAACAATGTACTTTATTTATTACATATTGTGCCCTGTTTAAAATTTGTGCGCACGAATAACTGAAATAAATTTGATTACTATAAAAATAATAAAGAACTTTTTTCTGACTAGCAATTTTTTATTTGCCAATTGATCACGTATTTTTAAGTGCCCAAGATTATTAGAAAGCCTTGAATACCCTTTTCAACAAGCTATTACTTCGGTCTAACACAAGCGAACCTATAGCTATTAAAGTTTGATTAAAAGTAAAAAGTATTATGGACAGGGCCAGCTCTAGAGGGTGGCAAACGGGGCCTTTATCAGGGCGGCAAATCTGAAGGGCGGTATTTTGGTTATGAATGTAATACATTTTACCATTATAGGAGTGGCAATTTATTCTATTGCCCAGGGCGGCGCTGATTATGGAACACAATTTATGCATCAAATGTGACAACTATTATGAGCTAGTATTATATATTTAAAAAAAAAAATTTTTCATATTTTAATTATATTATTTCTAAAAATTTAAATTATTATATTTTGATGATGTAACGGTAGCAATCCTTTTTATTTTATTTAAATTATTATTATTGAATTGGGTGATTTCGCCTGCCGGTAAAGTAGTGCTCCCTGACGAGGCAATCCAAAACAATTGAGAGATTCCCAAAATGATATGCACCGACTCGCTCTCGGTTAGCAAAATTTAATCCTTATAATGAAAGATTGTATTTTATATTTTTTTGAACTTTGTTAAAATAAAAATCCATGAAAATTATTTAAAAATTAATTAGATGGAGTTATTTTGATTGAAATACCAAATTATTTATTGCGTTAGTATTTCTACATAGGGTGCGAAATAACGAGGCTGCCTCACATTCTCGAGGCTTCAAATCCAGGGTCTGACAAGGGAATTTCTCTAGCTGGGGTTTATGGGACGGAGTCAACCCAGCCTCCGCTATCAAAATTGGGAAGCTACTTAATAAAAAGTAGCGCCTCCGATCAAGAAAATCAAGGTAAAGGTTGATAGGACCTGTTCTATTGATCATAAGACCCTCATTGATATAACCGACTTGATAGGCGTTGTTCTTGCGTAGGACGTACAAAAATCAGTGGTGTTAGTATTTAAATATGATAAAATAAAAGAGCAAAAATATGCTAAGACTAATATGTTATACAATTTTTATTTCTTATAAAAATATTTGTATGCTTGAAATAAAGGAGTCATTTTGACTGTTTTAACATTTACTTTTTTTTTGTTTTTTTTATTTTACTACTTACTAATTTTTAAAATTATTTTAATAGAAACATCTTACAATCAAATAATCGTCTGTATTTAAGAAATTCTTGATTTATATTTTCTAACAAGAGATTAATTATTTAATTTTATTTTTTAGGAAATAGACTTAATGTAACTTTTGATAGATAGAAGTAAAAATAAAAAAATGTTTGATTTTGACGAAAAGACGAATCGTTGGGTTTGTCCCAGTGATAGACAATTGGCACTACGAGCAAAGTAAGTTTTTTTAATTTCAATTTATTTGTTTAGATTTTATGAATTTGAATTATAACAAATATTATATATAATTTTTTCGTAAGAGGGTAAGAAGAAATTACTTACACTTTTCCTTCTACAACTTTAATAAAGAAAAAATGCCAGCTACTAATGTTGAGGCTACTGTATTTTTCTGTGTGGAATTTAAATCGGGTTTTCCAAAACTTTTTTCTATATTGCCACTATATTAAAATTTCTTCACGTTTAATAAACTCCGAATTTTTGAAGCAATATAGGTATATTAATAAAGTTTAACAAAGAAATATGTGCATTTAATAGACTATATTTTTAACAATTTTCCAATGTTGTGATGTAGAGCTAATATTATTTAACTAAACATACAATTTAATATTTTATACATTAATAATTTCATTAATGATTAATATAGGCATTTCTAATTGAAAGAAATAATGTGACGTTTGAGGCTGATTTTTTTTTTGATAAGGTTGATATTTTTATTAATAATAAATTTCACAACTTTCGCATGCGTTAATATTGCTAATAAATATTTTCAAATATTTTATTATATAAAAATGATTGGAAAATATTAATTTAGAAAAAAATTAATTCAATCAAAAATAGTATTTAAGTTAAATTGTATTTTATTTAGATTGAAAATTTAGAACAAAAATTCCAATGTAAAATTCCTTAAAACATGAATTTTAATATCAATATATAAAAGTGTAATAAAAGTGTAATATATATTTAGTTTTTATTTCGTAAGGAAATTCTTTTTACTTTTTTTATCGTAATTGAAATAGGAATTTTCGCCATCGACCCCCAATATCCCCCTCAGGTTCTGTCGATCCTTTTGAAAGCTCTAAAGATACGAAAGGGGGGATCCCTGGCCTAAATAGCCTTCTAGCCATAACAACATATTTAGGTAATTATATTAAATGGCCATTCAATCATGGATTTGGATAAAACTTTACCAGTGGGCTCCTTTTTTAATTCCAAATAAACTTTTCTTTTTCACTTTTTTAGGGACGCTTCTAGTTTACAAGATAAAAAGAATTCAAGTTTGTATATAAATCCACTGATATTCTATTTAGCTACCACGTTTTATTATTTGACCACCAGAGGGCTCCATTAAATTTCCGTGATTTTTTTCAATTCGGATTAGATATAGAAAAATTTAAAAAATAATTAATTAAATAATTTTCCTATATTCAAACCGAACCGAAAAAAACTAAAATTAGGAATAAATAATGAATAATAATTAGTGAATTAATCAATAAAATATTACTTAATGGCATCATATTTCTTAGTTTATAATAAGCTAATCTGACAAACTTTAATCCTTTGTATCTCGTCAACTAGAAGCGACCCGCAAAAATTGCATAAGAAAAGTTTATTTGGAATTAACAAAGGTTTTATCCAAATCCATGACTGGATGACCATTCAATATAATACCCATATTTATGTTAACTCCCCTCTCAGATTATACCAAAAAGAAACATCGACGGAGGTCTGAAAGATTTGTCTCGTAAAATTTAATTTTTTTTAAAATAGGAATTTTTAAAAGTGGCTAAAATATCGTAACCTAAATTAGTAAGTTTACTGACAACCCACCTCAAAAAGAAGCAAAGTGTTATTAATTTTTCACTTACCCTCGCATTGATAAAATAATTTTAATTTATTTTCCAATTTACCTTATTACATTTAATTGTGTTTCAGATTGAAAACTGGATGGTCTATTAAAACACGGCCCTTATTACCCACATTGGGAAGTATTCCATCCCCATCATCGAGTGAATATAATGGAGAACCACGAAATGCACTTAGCGATAGTGAACAAGAGTTAATTAAAGCAGTTGTCAAAAGAGCTGAGGCACTTGATCAAAATGAACAATTAAGAGTCGGGTATGTTTTGTAAAAATATAAATTTATTATTATTATTCATTACTTAATTTATCAAAAAAATCAACATATTTTCATAGTTTCTCATTTATCTTTTTAATAAAAATGATTAATAAAATTATTGTTTTTTTTTCTTTTAGTCGTTTAGTTGATCGACTTGAAAATATGAAAAGACATGCCCTTGGAAATGGAACCAGCCAATGTATCCTATGTGGAGAAACATTTGGAATATTATCACAAGCATCCAAAAGTCTTATATGTAAAGATTGTCATAAAGTAAGCTATAATATATTCATATATCTACATCTATTTATATATCTCAATTTTCAAATTTAATAAATTATAATTAATTATGTAATAGTCTATCTATTATATTATAGTGTAAATATAACAAGACAAATTTTAATAATATTAAATAACCTTTATAAAGTAATAAATAGTTAACTAAATAAATAAATAATTTGGACTAAAACAAAATATTTTAATTTAAAATAATAGTGTTTTTAATTATAATTTATGTAAGGATTTTTCAAAATAAAAGGCTTCACAGGGTGAGAGGTTAGCGTAGCTGGTCCCGGGTTCAAGTCCAGGGTCTGGCAAGGGAATTTCTATAGGTTCGGTCTATGTGACGGAGTCAAAATTGGGAAGGCTTTTTGATAGCGCCTCCGATCAAGAAAATCAAGTTAAAGGTTGATAGGACCCGTTCTACTGATCATAGGACACCTTATTGATATAACCGAATTGATAAGCATTGTCCTTGCGTAGGACGTACAAAAGTCAAGAGTTTTTTTTCCAAAATTAAAATATATTATACTATGTAGGTATATATATATATATTGTAATATATTATATGTTTCGAAATATGGACCTCCTAATAGAGTAATCAATTAATCAATTAAAACAGAACGTTTGAATTATAATGTCATAAATAAAATTGATAAATATTAATATATACTTTATTCTATTATAGGAATTTTATTTATAAATTTTTACAAATTAATAAAAAAACATGATTAAAAGGAAGAAATAAAAACCGCTTTTCAAAAGAAAAAAATTATCATTAGATTATATCAGGAAATATTTTAGCCAGCAATTGCACAATTATCTAAAAGTTTATTAGTATTTTATATTAAATTAAGACCGTAGTATACGATTTCTCATCCTTTCTTTTAGTGGATTTGGACAGCAAACTATTGAAAGAATTATAATTTAATATTAAATTGGATCCTTAGAATAGAAATATATCTTTTTATAAAGTAACAATTTTTTTTTTGCTTTTAGGCGGTCTGTTCTAAATGTGGAATTGAAACAATTAGTTCAACGAGTGGCGAACCAATCTCTCTTTGTAAAATATGCAGTGAAACAAGAGAAATTTGGAAAAAATCTGGAGCTTGGTTTTTTAAAGTATAACAAAAATTATATTAATCATAATTCATTTTTAATAAAAAAATAATTTTATCTTAATTTTTTTTATATGCAAATATAAATTAAAAAATTAATTTAAATTAATACATATACATACAGATATATATTTAAAATTGTTTGTTTAATATATAATGAATTTCTAGGGTTTGCCTAAATATATTCTACCTCCTCGTAATCCTTCATCAGTGAGCTCCGCCAGACGTCGAGGGACTTTGGAAAAAACTGCTGCAATCCTTGATGGCGATGTGGAAATGAATGATAAGAGGCCGGAAATTCATGAACGTCATTTAGCTATTGATAAATATAATTTTACGAATAGGATGCAGGCAGGTATATCAACATTTTAATTAAAGTTTAAATATATACGAGATCTGTTCAAAAGAAAAGGTGAATTTTGAATTTTTTCGGGCTGTGTACATTCGATTATCGAAATTTTTTTTGTTATGTTGGTATACATATGGTTCTCATATGTTGACATTATCAGTCATTTAGGATTAGTAGTTTGTTTTTGAAAGCTGAAAAAATTAGTCACGTTTTGTGTGTTCTTCGATTTTTTACTTAAGAAAAAAATAAGAAATACTACAAGGAAGTTATGCAAGTTTGGTGAAGCGATCGGAATTGTGAAAAAACAAATCATGGATTCTGTATCACGATAATGCACCAGCTTACGCATCATTGCTTGTTCGTGAATTTTTGGCCAAAAACAATACCGTAATATGCCTCAACCACCGTATTCACCAGATTGGCTCCCTGCGGCTTTTTCCTATTTCCTATATATTGGTATACATATGGTTCTCACATTATCAGCCATTTTGGATTAGTAATTTGTTTTTAGAGAACTGAAAAAGTTAGTCACGTTTTGTGTGTGCTTGAATTTTTTACTTAAAAAAAAATAAGGAATACTACAAGGTATTTATGCAACGTTTACGTGAAGCAATACGGCTCAAACAATCGGAATTTTTTGGAAAAACAAATCATGCCTTCTACGATAATGCACCAGCTCACATATCAGCTTGATCGTGATTTTTAGACTAAAAACAACACCGTAATTATGCCTCATACGTGTATTCACCAGATTTGACTCCTTGCGAATATTTTCTATTCCAAAAACTGAAGAGACCAATGGAAAGAGAGCGTTTTGTCACAATTGATGAGATAAAATCGGAATCGAAGGACGAGCTTATGGCCATACTGAAAAGCGCATTTCAGAAGTGCTTCGACGATTGGAAGAAGCGCTGGCATAAGTCCATTATTTCTGAGGGGAATTACTTTGAAGGGGAAAAAAATGAACGGATAAATAAATACTTTTCGAAATAATTCAAAATTCACTTTTTCTTTTGAACATACCTCGTACTTATATTTAATGTATGTACTTTTATGTTTATTTATTTAAATTTTTATATTTAGACATTGAAGAAGAGACAACATCATCAGAAGAAGAATTTTTTAAAAGGCATAAAAAACCTGAAAAAATTATTGAACAAAAATCAATTAATTTGCCACCAACGGTCCCTAAACAACAACAATTTCAACAAAAAAGAAGCAGGTGATTTAAATTTTAAAAATAAATGTTAAGAATATTTTTTCAATTGAATGTTAATAGAAATAAAATCTTTAGAAACATTTTAGAAAAAATAGAAAATTAAAATGACAAACCTATTCCAAATTAAATTCTACTCCTTTTTATTGTTTAATATTTTTAAAATTTTTTAAATATGTACTTTAAAGTCATTGACAAAACTTTTGTATTACTATTCATATTTGATGGAAACACAGGCATATTTTAATTTATTTTTAAATTTATACCATATAAATTGTTCATTGATAGTCTTTTTTTTGTAATTTTCTTAGTTTATCTTCGCTCCCCTCCTCATGTGGAGTTTCCAATTCCGAAGCACAATCACTCGTTTCTACTAATTCAACTGAGCCAGCTAGTAAGTCTTTTTTTACTTATTTAATTTTTATCCTTTTTCAATTTTTATTTATAGTTCAGTCATTTTATTGTTTTATATGGAAAGTTTTCTTTGAGTTTTGAAAATTAGTAATTTTATAGATATCGACGTGCTTTTTCCGAATTTCAACTTTGAATGCATGTAGTACACTTTGCAGCGCTCGTACGCTAAAACTATTGATTTTACAAAAAGGTTATTACATAAATTATAGGCAATTTTCTCTAGTTTAATAAAAAAACTCTGCCTTTTGTACGTCCTACGGAAGGACAACGCCTATCAAGTCAGTAGATCAGTAGAAAGGGACCGATCAACCTTTACCTTAATTTTCTTGATCGGAGGCGCTATCAAGTAGCTTTCCCAATTTTGATCCCGGAAACTGGATTGACTCAGTCCCATAGACCCCAGCTAGGGAAATTCCCATGCCAGGTCTGGGAATTTCTCTAGTTTAATTTCGTGTATAAATGTTTTTATCATGGAGTGAGTCGGAAAGGATATATTGTCACAAAACTGCATTTTGACATCATTTTTCCAAAATGGCGGCATAAGTGGCAAAAATAGGATGTGGCAAAGTAAAAATTTCGGAAAGAGCACGTCGAAATCTATAAAATTATCAATTTTCAAAACTCTCGGAAATCTTTTTAGGTAACCCCTTTTTTATAACCAAATTATTAGGCTATTATACATACATAATAATTGTTCTTTAATATAAATAATTAAATCACGAATATTTATTTCCAGATTATTTAGGAACAATTGAAATGAGTTTAATTTATGATCGCCAATTGGGAGCGCTTCATATTACAATACATCGGGCTAAGGTAGCTGAATTTATCCCTTGTAATATATTTTGAAAGTAATCTTAATGTAGTTACTATTTGTTTTAATAGAATTTAAAACCTATGGATATTAATGGATTATCAGACTCATTTTGCAAAATAATTTTACTTCCATTAGAAGATAAGGTTAGTATAATAATTAAACCTAATTGAATTTAATATAATTTATAAATATTACATAAATTTATTTATTTTTTTTTTTGATAGGGGAATTGTTTTCGTACAAAAACGGTTCATAAAACGAGAAATCCCGAATACAACGAAACATTCTCTTTTTATAATATTATTGAACAAGATTTGACTAGTAAAGTAATCTGTTTTTTAATTCATGGCAAGTAATTTTATTATATTAAAATTAAATATATATATATATATATATATATATATATAATTATATTAATTATATATTTTTCTAGATGATGATCAATTTGGACAAGATTTTATGGGTGAAGCCCGATTAGAATTATCACAACTATCATTGCCTGTATCGATTCAAATTCCTCTTGAAGAACATTACCCGGTCAGTATCGATAATGTAATTATGATTGATTTATTTTAAGATATTATTTATTATAATAAAATATTATATAGAAAATCGATTGCAATTTTTAATTTAAGAGAACAGACAGACTTGAAGTAAAGTTGATTAAAACGTAATTTAAACAATCATTTAATTTAATATAATAAATTCAAATAGTTTCCCCTGCTAAGTATACAATTGATATATTTAAATAAATTATATTAAATCTTTGTCATCTTCATAAAATAATAGAAAAATAAATAAATAAACATTTAATTAAATTATAATTTCATTTTAAATTTATTTTTCAAATAAAAAGCAATTTCCAAGTTAACAAAAAATAAATTAATAAAAAAAAAACTTTTTTATATAGACGCTTTTTAATCAAAAATGCCCTAAAAAATAGAAAATAAAATATTAATTAAACCTTGAATATTATCCTTTACATAAGCCCAACAAAAAAGCGTGGGCGCAAGTAGTAGGCAAATAATTTAATATTATTATATTTACCCCACGAATTTTTGTTGAGCATATGTAAAGGATAATATTCAAGGTTTAATTAATATTTTATTTTCTATTTTTAGGGCATTTTTGATTAAAAAGCGTGTATATTAAATAGATTTTTTTTTATTAATTTATTTTCAAGTTTTTAGTTTTTTATATTTTTTTTATTATTATAAATTTGTAATTTATAAGTTATATATAAAAATATTTATCATTATGAAAAATAAATTATTTATATAATATTATTCATTATTAATCATTTGAAATATTTAAAAAGTTTTAATTTTATTAAAATGAATTTATTATTGTGATTTCAATTATTATTTTGACTTTCAATATACGTTTCAAATTTGAGCAAAATCGCTCAATTGTAGAAGTGGGTTAAAATTTAATTACACATTTTTATTTTTTGGTCTACATTTTTTTATTTATTTACTTTTTGTATCTTAACTAACCCAAAATAAAGAAAAGAAAGAGAAAGAGAGAGAGAGAGAGAGAGAGAGAGAGAAATAAAATAAAAAACAAAATGATTTGTCATGTAAATTTACAAATTTTAAAAAACTGTATTTTTGAAAAATTCAAATTTTTCTTTTTGATTATTGAAGTGTCATCGCCTTACAATATACGTTTTAAATTTGAGCGAAATCGCTCAACTAGACAGTAATGTCAAGTTAATAAAAAGCGTATAAAAAAAACAAACATATGAAAACAAAATGTTGTTACTATGGTAGGTAACAAGATAGAATCAATTGAATTACTAAACTTGTATAAAATTATTATAAGCATAAAAGATAAAAAAAATATTGTAAATATAAATTGACATTGACATAGATCATTTGAATTTTTTCTTTTGTTTCAGTATTCAGTTCCACAAGAAGAACAACATTTTTGGCAAATTTGTTCCTCTTTTATAGATAGAGGACAAATACTTCTTGCTTTGAGTTATAATTCACATAGAAGAGCTTTAATTGTGGGTGTAATGCGATGTGTTAATTTAGTATCGATGGATGCAAATGGCTTCAGTGATCCATTTGTTAAATTGTAAGTTTATAATTAAAATATTAAAAAACTTTAAATAATAAAATATATTAAATAAAAAATATTCTAAAATTATTGATAAGATAGTTATTATTATAAAATTTAATTCGATCTAAGTAGTTTTTAATATTTGTTTTTTTAATAAAATTTTGAAAAATTAATTTAAAGTTTAAAAGAAATGGAAACTTATATTAAATAGTAGGATTGAGTATTATATTAATTTTAAATGAACATGTATTAATTACAATTTAGTGAAAATTATATTAATGTTTTAGACGTGTAATTAAACCAGATCTTTTACAACGTCGACCAGTGAAAACTTCAATTAAATGGAAAACTTTGAATCCTGTATTTAATGAAGAATTTGCATTTGAAGCACGAATGACTGATTTAAGCAAATTAATACTCGAAGTAACTGTATGGGATAAAGATTATGGTAAACCGAATGATTATCTTGGTAAGTTGCTAAGTAAGATTTAACTATTATGCTTGTACTGATATGTGAGATGTAAATAACCTTTCTAGCGAGTCGCACCCCTTAAATCTGAAAATATATCTCCGCACCCCATTGAAAAATGTATTTTAATTTTTTAGTCTAGAAAAATACATTTTTGATCGTTTGAAATTTAATAAATGATATTTAATAATTTTAACGGTTATGTAGGGGTTTCTCCCGCATCCCGAAAAATACATTCCCCACCCCCAGGGTTGCGGGAATCCCCGGTTAAGAACCACTGTTCTAAACCATTTTGGAAAAAAATAATAAATGAGCTACAATTTGCCAAAAACCTGGATTATCTGAACCAATTTTATGTATTTTTAATATTAAACTTTTCATTTCATTATTCAGATAGTTTTGTTTGGAAATTTTTTTGATTTGTGGTAAATTACAGAGTTTCCCAAACTTTTTTTGACTGTGACCCGTACGAGATTTTAAAATTTTACGCGACCCCCCCTCATGAAATAAAAAACATTTATTTACAAAACAAATTTTATTTTTTAATAAAATTTATTTAATACATAAAACTGGATAATAAAAGTGGATTCAATGGTTGTTCTTCTCCCATCTTTAAATATCACACTCGGTTTAATGAAGAAATTGCAATATTTGAGAGAGAAGTCAAAGAAGGTATCTTTATTAGACTACAAATACAATCTTGTGTTCATATTACGTTTGAAATGAAATTGAGTAGGAAACTTGGGATGGATTTTTAGGCAACGAATGTGATGATAGCTACATTCACTTGGTCCCATAACTTCTACAAAAATATCATAAATTCGTATATAATATGTAAAACTTAATTTTCTCTAATCTCATCTCGTTTTGATTACAATATTTTCTTGAATGAATGGAGAAACCAGGACTGATAAATGAAACAATCCCTACGTATACAGTTATCTTAGGAACTGAAATTGAACTGAAATTTATTCTTTTAGATCTAACCACCTGCTAGATCTTTTTAACAATTTAAAATGTAAACACACTGTAAATGTTGTTTGCGTATGTAATTAATAATTACTATACTCTTTAAAACGATATACTTATATTTATTATTTCACAAAAACTAGACTTAAAACTAAATTGAAAAAAATAAATTAAAGCAATTTGTTTTTTCTCATATTTGTTTATCTTAATCCAAAATTAGTAAAGATTTACTCAAAAATTGAAGAAAATATTAAATTATGGACAATATTTTGGAACTTGAAATTATAAATATGTTTATCTCTCTCTCTTAAACTAAATTTGCTAATAATTCTTTTAGGTGGTCTCCAACTTGGCTGGCAAAGTAAAGGGGAACGTTTGCGTCATTGGATTGATTTGATTAAATTACCGGACCAACGTCACGAGGCCTGGCATCTCCTTGCTGACTCCCCACCCTTAGAAAACAATTTACATTGGAACTAAACAACAAATTGATAAAATAACAAAGTGATATATTTTTTTATTAATATTTTTTCATTATTTTTTTTTTAAATCTTTTTCATATCTAATTTGGAAAATTATTTTCATTTGATTTGAAAATCAAATTGCCTAGCTTCTTAATAATAATAAAAAAATCAAAATAACATTTTTCAATATTAGTCTAATTTCTCTTATTAGAAAAATCAAGAAGAAAATGAGAATAAGAAACTTTTATATTTTCAATTGAATATTGTGATAAATTATATTTTTTATATTTTCTTAAAAATCATGAAACAAGAAAAAGTAATATGTATAAACAGCAAAAACAAAAATAAATATATTTTGAACCAAGTGCTTAAATGTAAATATTTTAATAACAATATTATTAAAAATTAAAGAAATTTATTTTTGAAAAAATTAAATCGAACAAAAAAAAATTGAATTGCTACGCCTCTGAATTGCCTTGAGTTATTTATTTATATTTTTGAAAATATAGAATAATTTTTAATAGTTAATTATATTTTTATATTGTAAAACTTCTTCATATACATGTGTAAAAATTTCAGCACTTGCTTCACAATATAAACATGTACTAATATTTCATGAGAAATTAATTATTATTTATTTAAAATTAATATTCATATATTAAATTTATTTATTTAACTATTGATATAGTTATTATCAAATTTTAATCTAATAATAATTAAACTCTAAAGATAATAATTAGGTTCTTCAAAAGTATTTAGAATTTGCTATTATTCAAATTTTTTGATTTGATTTAATCTATAAAATCACAATATTACTCTAATTAATAATTATTTTTTCTAATCATAATAATATGATGAGTTATGAATAAAAGTATTAAAATATAAATTAAAACATTTTTCTATACAACGCAATATATTTATTTTTCAATTAAATTTGTTAATATTGATTTATTTATATGATAATAAGTATTTTAACAAAATTTTTACAAAGAAAATACAAGTTCCCAGTCAACCAATTAGAACCATTCAAATTTAAAAATATAATTGTCTGGGATAATTAAATTATTTAATATTTGTTTCATCAATTTATTCCCCCCTTTTTCTAAATATGGACAAATTTTATAATTAAAATTAAATCATTTTAATCGCTCCTGTTTAAATAAAGTAAATCAAGTAAATATTTTCACCATATTTCACATATTGCCAGATAAACAATTTTTTACTTATAAAAATATTATTAATTAGTTTAACATTAGCAAATATAAAAAATATACATTAAAAGTTTTAGAGTAGTTTATTGCTCACATTTATTACACTTAATAGATCTGAAATGTAAAATTTCTTATTGCTCAAGTAAAAAAAAAAAATAAAAAGTTGAATTATAAAAATCTTGATTAACTATATATGGCAAAGAAAGAGACGCACAGAGGTAAAATATCTTTTAAACATAATAACAATAATCAGCTTTATTGATATAAAATATATTGACAATGTTTCTAGGGTAAGGGTGGCGTTTCTAAGCTATACGAGTACGAGTTCTTTTTGGAATGACGCCTAATTTATAGGCAACCAAATATACAACAACCTATCTTTGAATTGCTTATAAACTTATATAAAACGATACATATTTCCAAAAATGAGTTTCTTTCGAAAAAAAATGAATTGCAATAGAACTCTTAATTAAAACAAAAGAAAATGAAATAAAAACTAAAAAAAAATCTCACAAATTAATTGCTACATTCTAAATTAAAAAAAAATTAAAGCAAAAGTTAAAAGAATCGCTTCCCCTATCTTGCTCATCTCTACACAATTGTGATATTTAGTTAATTTTAATATCTTTCAAATTATTTATTTTTCTTAAATTAGGTAAAATAATAAAATAATATCATTTATTATACTATATATATATGTATAATCGATTAAGAATTTACCAATTTATGTTTTCTACTTTATGTAAGTTATTCTATTTTATTAAAATTTGTAAATAAAATTAAGAAAGTAAAGCAATATAGATATCTATAAATAATCTTTAACTTTAAGGTTTTTTTTCCAAATTATTAAAAATTTTCTACTATTTCAGGAAAATATATATATCACTAGTAAGTAAATTCCTCTCATCATATGTATTTAAGATTTCAATTCTTTAATTCTTTAAATGACTGAATATTGACCATAATATAATGGCACTTTAAATGCTACAATTTATAAATATTTGTAATATTTAGCTTGAATATTTTGGATTCATTGCTCATGGAATTATTAGACAATCTATTACAATAAATAAAGAAATAAAAATATCACTCATGTCTAAATGATAATAACATAAAAAATAATTTTATATAAAAAAATAAAAAAATATTTATAAAATGATTACGTGTATATATATCTATATTTAAAGTAATGTTTTAAAATTGATATTTTATATAAATTTTAAATTGCCATTATAAAATAACAACTTTTTAGATAAAAAATTTGGCTTTTTAAAAAATACCATTATGTCTATTTAATATAAAGAAATAATTAAATTACGAAATTAAATAAATAATATTATTCATAAATATTTATATATAATATTTTAATTTAATAATTTCTATGTATGATATTTATATATACATATGTATATCTGATTTAAAAATCAACTATTAAAATAGGCTAATATCAAAAGAAAGTCATGTTTAAGCTCAAATGATGGTTTCTTAATACAATATAAATGATAATATAAAAAAAATTATTGTAATTTCAATTAATCAATCTATGGGTATATTTGTTTTCAATTTAAAAACCAAAAATAACGGCTTAATTATTATCTGTTTTTTTTTTATAATAATCGATTATGTATATACTTATGTATTAAAGTGGTTGTAATTTGAAAAGTATTTTAAAATATTAAAAAAAAATTATATAAGATAATTTTGAGTTCAGTTATATGTAAACTAAAAAGAAAATATATATAACAAAAATAGACAAATATTAATTAACATTTATAATATTTTTCAAAAGTTCTATATAGAGATCAGAATTTTTAAAAACAATACCCTAAAAATTGGTATACCTAGATTCTTATCTGATTATAGGAACGTAAACAATTATCAACTAGGAATACTTAAATATTGTTAAACATTTATATATATTTATAAATATGTTAAGCAATTTATTATGCTGCCATCTTTTATGTGTGGATGATGTTATAATTTAGA
Organism: Labia minor; assembly: GCA_963082975.1. Classification (NCBI taxonomy): domain Eukaryota; kingdom Metazoa; phylum Arthropoda; class Insecta; order Dermaptera; family Spongiphoridae; genus Labia; species Labia minor. The sequence continues at coordinate 18,400,049 of OY720345.1, forward strand.
AAGATATAACAAATTCTTTTATAGATAAATTATATCCACCATTATGCAAAGAGCCTAATATTTTTGAAAATTGAAAAAATATTAAACAAAAATTGTTAAATATCAAATATTTTCAAACGAGACGAATTTTTTTAATTCATAATTTTAATCTTATGAATAGAATAATTTCATATACAAATCAAAAGTAATTTAGAATTTAATAAATATATTGTGTATTATAAAAGAGATTTATATATATATATATTATAATATGTATACATTTTTGTGCAAATATCTTTAATGAAACCATAATTTACCATCCTTAAATTTCGTTCCTATCCTGATAAAATGTTGTTAAGAAACTTAAATATATATTTAATTTAAAGGTATTGACATGTTTTGCATATGTTACCTTTTATATATTATATTATATTCAGGTGAGGCCAAAGGTAAATTGCGGTCCGATATAAATATTAAAATTTCGCCGTCTGAATTATATAATTATAAGTAAATGTTGTATGACATAGGAAATAAAATAATTATAATTAACATAATGTATGTGAGAATAAGTAAAATTCAATTTAATATAAAAATTAATGTGTTAAATATATATATGATTTAATAATAATTATAAGAACTATAAGTTCATACAAAATTTAAAACTTACTGTAATAATATAATATGCCATCTATCTATTAGTTATTTAACTAGTTCATAGATGGCGCATATGTAAACTATAATGAAATAATAATAATAAAACGATTTAATTTAAAATTTTATCAAGTTTTCATTTCTATTCAACTTTAATAAAACAAAAGCAGAATTAACCTTTAAAATTAACAATATACAATTCGAAATTGGCTTTCATTTATATGAAGAAAAAACAATGATAAATACTTTGTTAGAATTTATCTTTTTGATACGTTTAAACAAAAACATACTTTTTAGATTGTATAAATAAAAGTTTTACAGTAGAATCATTTATGAATTAACTAATTAACTAATTGCATTCTACATTAATACCAAGCTCATACTTGTAATTTATAATTTAATTTTTCTTGCCTTTAAAGCATTTTTTGTTAAAAAAAGAAATTTCAGATATTTTATAAGTCTAATATTAATGAAAATAAATATATTTAATTATTATATTTTTAATTAACATAAAAAATTTATACCTATATTATAATTATTTTTGAAAATTTGATTTTATTTACTTTGATATTCTATTAATAACTATATATTACCTGATTACATAAATAATAAGTAATTAAAACTTATAATTCAATTAATAATATGATTTTAATTATATTTAAACTGTTCAACTTTAATTTTAGATTAAATGCAAAATTTTGAAGCTCAAATATTATAATAAGCGGGAGTGTCCTCCCCTAGACTTTCCCGCATATAAATAGGTATAAAGAGTTGTGAATGAATATTTAGAATGTGTAAACTTGGTATTGATAAAGAGCCAGTTCGTATTAGTTTATTGGTGTCAAATTTGATATTTGGTAACATTTATATATATATATATATATATATAGAATAAAGTGCTACTTCCGGTTAACTGATATTTTAAATGTAAAAAAACAGATATGGATATAATATAAATATTTTTAATTTTATTTTATTTATAATATATAAGGGCTGGCTGTCACGTCATGAAGTGCTGAGTGACGTCATATAATTTTAAATTAAGAAAAAACTAATGAAGATGATTTTTCTCGAGGATAAAACCAATACAAAGTGCATAACACGTGGAGATATGTCCTCACGTGAAATTTGATATGAAAATAACCCTTCACTTCCTCTCTTCGATCGGCAATACTAGCACTTCCGGTTTCCGGATTTGCACCAAAAGTTGATCCATTCATCATACTGATGCATTAAGTAAATATACCAAATTTCATCAAAATCCGTTGAGCCGTTCAGGCTGTACATATCTATACGGACGGACGGACAGACGGACGGACGGACAGACATCATGCTAAAAATACTTTTTTCTGTTAAGAAAATGCATGATTCGTGGAGATATGTACCTAAAAATATCCATAGGTGAAATTTGGTGTGAAAACAATACCTCCCTTACTATCGTCGGTCGGTAAAAAAGAAACGCTACTTGTATAGGTAAAATGTCACTTCCGGTAGTCAGATCATGATGAAATTTGGTATCTCAATTTTTTTCATATTTTTAAATCTATATACAAAATATGAAGCAAATATCTCGAAGCAAACTGGTACTTTACTTGAAAGGTAAACGCAACCAGTGTAGGTAAAGTACCACTTCCGGTTAACCGATTTTGACGAAATTTTGATAGAAATCTACAAACTGTGAATAATATCGGTGTACCAAATTTCAAAGTCCTAGTTTGATTAGTTTTTGAGTAAATTTGCTTACAGACATTACATACATACATACATACATACATACATACATACATACATACATACATACATACACACACACAGACATAATTCGAAAAATAGTATTTTCCGACTCAGGGAGGTCTAAAACGTCAAGATCTATCGAAATCTCGAAGTCGAAATTTTTGACGATTCCAATACTTCCCTTATACGAAGTATGCGGGAAAGTAAAAAACGAATATCTTAAATGTGTGAATAGTGAGTCTTAATGTTCTATAGAGACTACCCATTTTTTATCTCCATTTAAGTTTGATTCACCCGAACGCCTCTTCTTCATGAAGGCGTTCAGGCGTATATCATAGCTTTTTTCAAATAAGAAAATCCCTCGTCCATTGTGCCGCTCTGAATTATTCAAGGTGAGGTGGCAAGGGCTACCTAGCAAATAGGTATTATGTCACCAACAAAACAACAACACTTAGATTCCTTTTATAGCTCACAAAAAAGAGTCCAAATAGAGGAAAGGGGGGGGGGGTTATAAGCAAGAATTAATCCCTCACTTATCTATTCTTTCTTTCTATAATGGCCCCTTACCCTGAAATCAATCATATATATTATATATTTTTCTTGTTAAAATACATAATTATATACCTATTGTAAAGGACACAATTTATTTATTTTATTTTATTTCGATTGAACAGTACGGCTGCTCTTGTTATATTTTTTTTAATTAATATTGTATTAATTATTTTTTATATTTAAAATATTTTAAGTCATTCAAGCGATAAAAATGGTGAGTTGTCTCATTAATAAATTATTAAATTAAAATAATAATTGAATAATTTATATTATATATATTATTTTATTTTATATTAAAAGGGTATATATGGTAATATGATTTCAGAATTTATATTATTAGTAGTAGTAATCCTTGGTCGAAACAGTCTTAAGCTATTTCTACTTTGAAAAATGTAAAACTGAAGCCATCTAAATATATATATATAATATAGGATCAAGTATTTTATCAAGTAAATTTGAATATTTTTGATATTGAAATGGAAATCGAGTTATTTGAATTAATTTGTATCATTTTAGGAAAGAAATTTTTGATTCATCATTTTTAGGAAACTCATTTAATAATTGTAATAAATAATTAAAAAATTGTATAAATTTGTAAAAGAATCGAGTGATAGCTGGGTGTTCCAGGTACTCAACTATTTAAACGAGAAATAAATTAATATTAGATTTTAATTTAATTATTATATTATAATTATTTTAAATATTAATTAATTGTAAGTTTCTTATAATGGGGAATGAAGATCTATGATCTTAAAATATCATTTACCACGAAATTCTCCGTGTTTAAATTTTAATAAAAATTATATAATATAAATGAATATTAAGGTGTAATGTAAACTTTTAATCATATACTACAGGGGTGGCGAACCTATATACATTTCAAAAATTTTATGGCACACACAAAGAAAAATGTATTTTTTTAATAATTCTAACTTTTTTCAATAGACATTAAAAAACCACAATTAATTTAAAATATATTTGATATTAATTTATAGAACAGAATATGTATCTTAGTAGGCTAACCATAAACGGAAAATTGTGTACAATTTGAATGTGATAGTTTATTAGTAAGATACCTATATATAAATTATGTATATTAATATTTTTCAAACTTTTTATACATAAGATATATTTCCAAAATTTTCATACAGTCATACAACATTTAATATGTTAAAAAAAATATAAAAAAAAAATTATTATAGATATATTTGATGGATATGAAAAACCAAAATATAAACATTTTTTATAAATATCTATCACTTAGGTGGTACAGGGGCAGAGCAAAGATAAAAATTAGAAATAAATTACCTATATTAATATATTTATATATTATCTTTTAATATTACAAGTGTAGTATAAATATTATTATATTATAATCATGAGAGATCGATTGAATAGAAACCAAGAAAATTAAAAATATATCACGTATATTCCTATCCATAAGTGGATACTATTAATATAATAAAAACAAAAATTAAAAAAATCAAACAAAAATTATAGTGTTTCAAAGTTCTAGAGGATGATCAGTTAATAAGCGCGATAAATTGCCTCAAATAGAGCAACAATTGTTATTACCCATTTATCAAATCATAGTGACCTTAGGCTATAGAATAATAATTAATAATAATATTTTGAGTGTATAAACATTCTAAAATTTTTTTTATAAATATCAATCAAAAGTTTTTCAATTCAATTTTTTAAACGTATAAAAAGATATCAGTCTCCTAATTTGGAGCTTAACTCACGATTTATAGATTGATTAATTAATTAATTATTTTATTTATATATTTTGTATTTAAGGAAGCGCTGTCTGACGTACTTGCTGATTTACTATTTTAAATTAAGAAAAAACTAACAAAGATGATTTTTCCGGAGGCTAAAACCAAAACAGATCGATTTTTCTTTATAAATAATATTTATGGTGTGAATTTCAAAAAAATCCTTAGAGCGATTTAATAATTCAAAAATACACATATATATACAAATTTTTGCTAGTATAATATAATAGTTATTTAAATAACTTTAAAATGTTTATTTTTCGTTACTTGCAGTTAGTTTTATAATAAGATTTGTATCTCCTAAGGTCCTAAGTAAATAATAATAAGTAAAGTTAACTTATATATACTATTTTCAATTTATTAAAAAACTGATATAATTGAAAAAAATAAAATCAATAGTTCAAAGGTAAATTATTTAAAACAAACACTCGGTTTTATTTTCAATATAAATTTATGATCACATATTTTGACAGTTAGATCATCAACAGAAGTTTGTATTAGACCAGTGTTTCCCAACCTTTGTTGTGCCAAGCCCCTCCTAAGCCCTTCTAAAATTCTTATGTCCCTCTATGTAACATATACATAATTTTTTTAATAAAAAGGGTGAAACTCGTGACGAGTCCATTTTCGAATTGCTCCCCCCCCATTTACAATCAAATGGGACGTGGGTTGCGAAACACTGTATTAGATTCTAAACTAGAGTGGAAAACGAGTGTGTGTTCTTGATAAATTACCTCTTTGTCCTATTGATTTTTTTTTTCATTTTTACTATCTCGCCAGAGTAGTATTGTGATCATGAAAATTTTAGATTTCGAGATTTTGATGTTTTTATACGTTTTGAAGGTTCCAGAATCATTTTCACTAAGGTTGAGAAAAATGTCTGTGTATGTGTATTTATCTATGTATGAATGTTTGTAGACAAGATTACGCAAAAACGGTTTGAGCTAGAATAATGATGTATGTTTGATAGTTTTTCATACGATTAAAAATTGTATAAAACTGCTATATATAGAATTCCAGCTTGATTGAATCGCTGAAATTACTAGAATTATTTTTTTTAAATTTTTAACACGTTGACTGCCATAATTAATTTTTTAACCCTGCAAATCACGGGCCAACACGTGACGTGGTACCATCAACAGAGCTAAACAGCTGGATTAATAAATATCATTTATTAATTTTAATTTATAATTTTTAATTAATTATATTTAATAAATATAATTAATTAATTAATATATATTAATTAATCCAATTCAAATTGCGAGATAGTCGAGTGGAGACACTCCAGCTTATTTTTAATAAATTGAAAATTGTTAAAAAATATTTTTTAGATTAACTATCCAAATAGTTACAATGTTTTTGCTGACAGTCCAATCTTTAATTCTAATTATTCCTAATAAGTTTAAATCCTTTTAATTTTATTACTACAAATAAATGAAATTATATTAAAATAATAATACTAATAATAAATAATAATTGGAATTAAAATGAAAATTTATTGATTAAAAACTATTATGAAAAATCATTTAAATAGAATTTAACAGCTCTCATATAATATAGAATGAAGAATAGAAATATTTTTTATATAATAATAGAATATAACAGATAATTCTTTAATATCAGATCTTATCGAAAATAATATTTGTTATTATATATATTTTTGCCTTCTATGGAATTTATTCTTGGTAATATAATGTTGGAAATTTTCAATCATAGTTATGCGTTACACAAAGGCGGTGGTGTTAGGAACTCTTCAAAATAAAAAGAAGTAAAATCTTCAGTGATCATTCATTTGTAATAATTTATTAATTATAATATTGTTTATATTATTTTATTATTAAATATAATTACATTTTTATTTTCAGTTGAAAAGTTATAAACATCGAATAGCGAAATGATTTCTTTCCAAAAGTTATTCTTTTTAATAAAAATAATAATAATCATCCCAAATGATATTCACTCTCAATTATTAATTAATAATTCATCATTGGATGTTAAACCAAGAAAATTCAAATTTCTTTTGAGCACAATTCAACAACATTTTGACATTTCAAAGAAAATATTAAAGATTGAATTCTCCATTTCCAATGATAAAGTGGCAAATGAAATTTTAAAAGAATTATCTTATAATGAAATCTATTATGAAAATTATCGAGGGAATAGTTATTTCTCTAGTAATATTTCGAATTATATTGAAGGAACCATTTCAAAGGATAGAAGGCTCATTTATTTTGATTTTCATGATATGGATTGTACCGAGAGTGTTAATCTACGTCAAACTCAGTTTGAATTTTCCACTAAACATACCCAATACATGTTTGGTTTACTAATTCTTTATCAATATTCCATCGACTGTGTTGATGAATTTGAATATTGGATTCAAGATCCTTGGAATTTAAGATTTAAAAGAATTACAAATCTTTCCGAAGCTTACTTTAATAAAAAACCGAATTATCAAGGAATGAATTTATCTTTTGTAGTAGAGAAAGAAACTTATGACCAATCCAAATTTAATACTTTTAAAGAATATATTCTTCATAAATGGAATATGATGGATGGAGATTCTGATTTTTATATTATATTTAATTATCAACATTTGCATATTTTGGAACCATTATATATAATGAATCAAATACCGATCTGTGCTGTTGTGTCGAAGGGCCATCATTTTCCTAACTGGCAGGCTGTAACGCGGTGTTTCGAGTTACGTCTTTGGTTTTGGTGGATTTTCTCGTGGCTTGTAGCTTCATTGATTTGGATGATGATTTATAAAGACAGAAGACGTTCGATGTTGGATCGTTTTTCACAAATGACTGGACTTTTTGTTTCCTTCCCTGTCGGATCGGTGGCATTCATTCATCGACTACCGTTTCGCTTCTTCATCAGTGGCACCATACTAGTCTCTACGATCCTCATCTCTGTTTTTCAATCTCAAATGTACTCGAATTTCCAATCACCAGGGCGCTACCCACCAATCAACAGTCTTCAGGAGTTGGAAGAACAGAATTATTTCATGGATTGTACCAATAAAGACATATGTGAGTATATAAATTATAAAAATCAAGACGAAGATGTACCAATATTGAATTTAACTTATGAAGAGAGTTCCAAAAATATAACACTCAATGATCTAAATTATAATCCCAATTTGGTTATAATAATGTCTTGTAAAGAAGCACAAAACGCAATTAAAAATATAAAGAATTTCCGTAATTCATTGCATATAATCCAACAAAAAATTTTCGAAATCTATTATTTTGCTGATTCTTTTTCTCATCAAAAAGAATTTAGAGAAATATTATCTAAATTTGTTGAAAATGGTATTTTCGATTGGCATGACGAATTGGCCGAATGGAAGAAGACGATGAAAGCTTTAATAAACGAAAAACCTTCGTCTAATATTAAAAGTTTTTCATTATCTGATCTTAAAATTGCTTTTCAAATTTTGTTAATTGGCAATTTATTAGCATTCTTTGTGCTTCTATTAGAAAATATTATTGGTCGTCAACTTCATAAAAAATTATATTCAATGATCAAAAGAAATTAAAATCGAAATATTATTTTTAAAATATTTTTTTTATTATAATTCTTTTAATTAACAATAAAAAAAATTTGCAAAATTATGTTTATTAATTTTATATATTATATTATAATATAATATAAAAATATATTTCGTTGTGTGTGTGTGTGTGTGAACTTTTTAATAAAATATTCTTAACTATATAAATTAAAATCTCTTAAAGTGATTATTAAAAAAATATTTTAAGATAATAAATTAAATATTAATTATATATATATATAGAAATATAAATGAATATTTCTAATAAATTATCTTCGAAGTTTATCTTAATGTTATTAATATAATGAAAATAAATAAATAAATAATAAAAAAATAAAATAAAAATTATGTATTTATATGAGTGTATGTAGAATATATTAATATGTAGTTGAAAGTTCACAAAAACTAAAATATGATTTTCTCATCTCTACATTTGAATAGAAATATAAAATAAATTTTATGCTTCAATAAATAAATCAATAAATTTAATCTTGTTATTATAATTCAATTATATTTCTTCCATACCTTCTAGCGATCCATTGAAATATCTATAAAGATTTTCAAATTACTATCTCAATTTAAAGATAATGAAAAATCGATTTCAATTTTGCATAAGAGCGAACAGACAGACAGACATAAAAACATGAAGTGAATTTGATAAAAACGTTATAAAAATAGAAAGATTAAATAAAAATTAGAAATAAATTAAAATTATAGAGGTTTGTTCATTTTGTTGTATAAACAATGTGTGAATCCCAAATAAAACAATACCTCCCTCACTATCGTCGGTCGGTAAAAAATCTGGAGTGTCTCCACTCGACTATCTCGCAATTTGAATTGCATTAATTATAACATATATTTTATTTAAATTAAATTATAAATTTTAAAATTGATAAATAATATTTATTAAAACTATTGTCTGTTTGTTGATAGCACCACGTCACGTGCTGGAGCGTGAATGATAGTCAACGTTTTAAAAATTTAAAAAAAATAATTCTAGTAATTTTAGCGATTTAATCAAGTTGGAATTATATATATAACAGTTTTAAAAAATTTTTAATCTTGGGAAAAACACTATCAAACAAATATCTTTATTTTTACGGTCAGATTAGAGGAAAAAAATAAAAACGTGCTAGGTAATGACCCTCTTCCAAATGAGCTACCATTCTCAAAAGTTGATAGAAAACTACGAATTTTGAATAATTCCCGTATACCAAATTTCATTATTCTTAGGCCTAGTAACATTGTATAGTATAGTATAGTATTGTATAGTATGAGTATTAATTAACTATCAAAATAAAATAATAAAAATAAATAAATCAATTCCTCTATTTTAAATTTAAAGAAAACGGAAAGTTTTCTAGCCGAATAGATAGATTGATAGATATGACCTATACATTAATAATATACAATAATAATAATATATAATTAATTTATTGATTAAATTAAAATACATTTTAAATAAGAAATGAATGTTTTAATATACTGTTTGAAACAAAATGGATGAAAACTTTTTACTTACAACTTTTAACCAAATACTAGGTATCAATTTGGGGGTTCAGGATGCAGAGCGAAGGCGGTATGAGCAGCTAGTATATTTATATAAACTAAGTTGTATCACATATTTAGAATTACAAAAATTATATATAAAATTAATATTTTTATAAGACGATAGGCTCAACTATTATTTTATTTCTTTCCAAATATATGATACAATTATAAAAAATTATATTAATAAATTATAATGTATTCAGTACAGATATATTGGTGAACAATATACATATTTACATTCCCATGAAATATTTTCGACAATGAATAAAGTAGTGTGTTCTTATATTTAGTAAGTTAAAAAAAATTATATATATATATATATATATATATATATGTTACGGTAAATGTACACTCTTGGGAAATGTATACATTTTCCGGTAAATGTGTACATTTCCCAAAAAGTTAGGTATTTGTGAACTGAATATAATGTATATGTACATTTCCCGGCAAATGTGTACTCTTGCCTTCACATTTTGGTAAATGTATATTCTTATCTTCATTTTTTAAGAAAAGTTGGAATACAAATAAATTAAAGTAAAAAAATATTTATTTAAAAGGCTTTAATAACGAAAATTATTTTAATTAAAAAATGTAAATGACAAACAAAACATACTATTTTTGCATATTATATAATATAATATAGGGTATGATCCAAATATTCATAAATACAATTTTCGTCCTAATTTTTCAGGACCAAAATACGATGGAAATTAAACAAGTAATAATAATAACGTACCTTTTACTATCTTGCCAGAGATAGTATTGACTAAGGTTGAGAAAAATGTCTGTCTGTCTGTGTGTGTGTGTGTCTGTGTGTGTGTATGTGTTTATGTGGTCAAGATTACACAAAAACGGTTTTGAGCTAGAAATTTGGTGCAAGGGCATTATTCTAAATTCGTAGTTTTCTATCAAATTTTGAGAAATGTAGCTCATTCGGAAGAGGACCATTACCTACCACGTTTTCATTATTTTTCTTCTCAACTGAACGTAAAAATAAAGATATATTTTTGATAGTTTTTCTCATGATTAAAAATTGTATAAAACTGCTATATATAGAATTTCAACTTGATTGAATCGCTGAAAGTACCCGAATTAATTTTTTAACATTGCAAATCACGCGCCAGCACGTGACGTTGTGCCATCAAAAAATAGTCAAACACGCGCTGATTTATTAAATATTATTTATTAATTTTAATTTATAATTTAATTAATTAAATTTAATTTAAATATAATAATATTTTCACTAATTCAATTCAAATTTGCGAGATGGTCAAGTGGAGACACCCCAGCTTATTTTTATTATAAGAGTTAAATTTTATAAAACTATAAAGGATCATATAGAAATTTCATAATGAAAAAAAGTTTTATTTATTTGAGCAAGAATTGATCACACTTTTATATTCTGCGCCCTCATGAAACGAATATCGCACTAGTGAAATAAATAAGATTTCATTTTTTTTATTCCGTTGTTTCTTTTTTTATTTTTAGTATTATATATTTTATACAATGTGCATTCATTATCATTATTATTATATTATATATGTTTATATGTAAAAATAATAGTAAACATAATAAAAATTCATTATTTTTCAATTTGTCACACCAAACAATATCTATAATGGGTCTAAATCTAATATGGGTATGTATAATTTTATATGCGGCCCGCAAAGTTATGATGCATATCCAAAATGGCCCGCAAGATCATTTGGGTTGGCCACCTCTGGTTTAAATAAATATTATTTTTGCTTTTTGTGATACAATCTGTTCTAGTTGATTTTTAAACTTTTCTTTTTGTTTCATTGTTTTTCAAAAATTCTAACTAAAAAATATTTTTTTTGTATAAAAATTAAAATTTTAATTCTATAATTATGATAATTTTAACTTACCTGAGTCTTATTTCTCTAAATATCTTAAATTATATCCAGAAATCTTCAGTACTATGACATTAATTTGTAATGTATGCTCACATTTACCAAAACGACATGGTCATTGTGAATTCAATGTACATTTGAAATTGTAAATGTTAGTTGAATGCACACATTACCCAAACGAGGCGGCAAATGTGCACATTTACCGGAAAATGTGTACATTTGCCGCAATATCTACTTTTACCGTAACATATATATATATATTGTACTGATATTTTCAATTCAGTCCCTAATTTTAAGTATTTCTTTAATTTATATTTAAGTTTTTTTTATTAATGCCAATATCTCTATCCCTTTCTTTTTATGTGTTTTAATATTATATAATTTAATAGTTTTAAGAATTTGAAATTTGATCTCACTTAGAGATATAATTAGTTATTTTATAAAATAAATTATTTAATTAAAATAGAACTTTGTAAATAGAATTAGAAAGAGAGACGGAAGAACTCCCTGTCTGTGTGTGTTTATGTGATGGTGTGAGGGAATTTATCCGAGTGTTGAATTTGTTTATTGATATTGTTGGAAAAATCATTCTTTATCGAGACACCAGAGAGAATAGACGTGTTCTATTTTGCTCAATCAACTTTTATAGAATGTTTGCGTTTCTAAATGCTTTTTAACTCTCATTCGTTTCCAAACAAAATATTTAAATATTGGAATTAAAATAGAAAACAAAAAAAGTATTATTTCCTTAATTATTTTTCCATAAAATTGGAAAAAAGTGATCTCAACCCGTGAAGACACAAGACAACCTTGTTCTTTCGATCCTCACAAAATCTACTCGTCTGGACCTCTTTGAAATCATCACGACATATGTCAGCCGCCATTTCCACACCACGACACGGATAAGACTTTATTTCCTTTTTTTTATTTTATTATAATTTAAGTTCTTGTTACTAATTGATATTATTTCTATTATCATTTGTAAAACTAATTAATATGATTTATTGCTTAAAATAACAAAGATTCTTACCAGAAAATTTTCTAACGTTATTTTTTTACATTAATAAAATTTATAAAAGTTCACATCTAATCTATTCCCTAAGTGTTATTCTCTCTTCCATTGTACAACTCTTTCTCTATTTCACTCTGGAATTACATTAAAATTACCTCCTTCAATCACAACCCTTGTCGAATTAGAGAGAGAAGGACGCCATATTTTTTTCCCCCCACTTCTCCTACCTTCATTATCTTTTAAAACCTCATTAGTAATTTAAATCAGAATTACTAATTGATTTGAATATAAAAAATTAATTAATGTATTTATTAATTTATTAAAATCAATATTAATTATCTTCTAATTAATTCTAAACTTATTAATTTAATTTAAATTAAATTAAATATTAATTTAATAAAAAAAATTATTTATATTAATTTTTTTTTAATTGATTCTTACCCCACCCTTTTTTTTTACAAACATCACACCCCTCATTCTTTCCCCTTCCCCTTTCCCCCTATAAACCCAAGAAAAACGTTACAATATATATATTATAATTTTAATGTTGGAATTTTAAATTTAAATTGAGTAAGGTACAATTATAAGCATAAATAATAATTAATTCAAAATAGTAAAACTTTAAAACATATAAATCAAATTTAATTATAAATAAAAGGTTCATGAACAAATCGCGATATTCAATTATCTTTTATAATTATTAATAAAAATAAAAAAATAATTAAATATTTAATAGGGCCTCCTCCTTTCCCCATAAATTAGCCCTTCCAAGCCTCGCCTTACGGAATTTGGTAAAGATTTAAAAAAGAAAATTATAAATAATAAGGTGTTTGGTGTCTGTAAGCCTCTTTGAATCAGCTGAGAATGCCTTTGATTTTTTGGATTTCGAAATAAAACCACCACATTCGGGGCAACCTGAAAGAGAACCTGTTTAATTAAGGGGTGCATGAACTCCACCAATATGGGTGGATCTAAAAAACACTACGCTCAAAAGGTAATCAACAATTTGTTCCTGTTCAGGCTATTCCCATTTCGGAACTGTGCTGAATTACCTTCCCGAATGTCCGTTTATTCGTTTATCCCACCTCAACTACGCCCTCAGCAATACAAAAAGGCAGAATTCAGACCTGGCATGCATTTCATGCAGTTAATGCTACCCTTCCGTTAATATTGGCATGGCACTTGTTTTATCGACCCACACATTTTTTATTTATTTATTAATTCTCTAAACTATTCTATGGATTAGTAGGATGAGAATATCCATTCCTCGAAGGAAGTAGAAGGCACTTCCTGAAAATCCCTAACAATAATATATGTTTATACAAAAGATTAGCCATCCTGGCAGTATAATATAACGCATCGAAACCTACCAATTCTAAATCCCTTCATCTCTTCTGTCTCCTTTATCAAAGTATCTTATTCTTGACAGATGTGCTGTGATATTCCCTGATCTGACTAAATTTTATCATAATCTCTTAATGAATATTATCAAAACAAAAAAATAAATTTGAATTTAATTATACTTACTATTATGTATGTTAACTTTACTTGAAATATTACATTTACATTCGAAAATTAATAAAATAAATACCTATATAAAAATGTGCCATGCTATAGAAATAACGTAGATTACTTACATTTGGTGAGCTTTCATCATCATCATTAGAATTAGAGATGATAATCAAAGATTCAAATCAACATGCAGCAGGAGGAACGATGATTGAAACATGAAATAAATGAAGTAAATAGCATATTAGATTATGGAATTTTAAAATAAATAAATTTAAATTGAATTAAAAATAAAATAATCATAAATACTGACCTCGGAGTCAAAAAAGGGTTGATTGATCTCGCAAATTAGATTCGAAGATCAACTTGAAGACTTGAATTGATGTCTCATCTCACTCACCTAGATAAATAAGAAATTATTTAAGATTAGTTATTAATATCGAGGAAATGAAAAAATAACATATAAAAATAAACGAATAACATTATTAGGATTTATAAGGTGTATAGATTTTTAAAAATATTATTTTATTTCTGTGATATTAAATTACTAAAAAATTTTACTATTCTAGAAATATGATTTATGATTGTATAAATAAATTCATAGACGTCTGGGTGCGTTGTAATAGAAACACAAGTTCTATTACTCATATAATATTAGTCATTAAAATACACAACAAAATGAGAAATCTCATTCTTTCAATTAAATAAAATATTATGGGATGCTACAATGGAAATAAATTACATTTATATTATTAATTTCACTCATGTTCTATGTAATTGACATATAATAGAAATATTATTTACTTTTCAAAAATATTATATTAATATTTAATTGACAAAACACAATATAGTAGGTAATATTCCTTAGGATATGATTGCTTCCATTTTATTTATTTTATAAAATTTTAAGAAAATATTTTTTTATTGATTTTGTTGAGTATAGATAGTATATGAAATACTTTTAAAACATCATTAGGTATATTTTCTCGGCTATCAGTGATACAAGCTTATGTAGGGTAAAGCATGCAGTCGTTGGCCCCCTTAAGCAATTTCTAGCAGTTTTTAATGCATATCTGGGCCAATTGCGGAACAATTTGTTTCAAATTAGGTTTGCAGAACATATATACTATGTGCATTTTGATGAATAAAACAAAAAATCATTTTCTCATGACATTTTAAAAAAGCACACAAAAACCCTAAAAAATACAGTTATTGACCCCCTGTTATAGTTATTGGCCAATGTATTCTATAGTGAAAATACAACCATACAACAAACGATTACATAACCATAGTTAATAGAGCAATTTTTAAAATAAAAATCTCTTATTATTTGTATTTTAGTGGTAGGAGGCCAATTACTGCCTCGGGGCTAACGACTGTATACTTTACCCTACATTATTTTCCACCAATTTCGTTTCTAATGAGAAAATAATTTCAATATAATATTATTGCAAATTCAATACAAATTTATTTTCAAAGATTTTAAGCAAATAGCATATAATATTATAAATATTATAAACCAATTGAAATTTTGCAAATCATTGTAATCCACGTTCACTGAATTCTTATAAGAAATTCGATAAAATATTTTTAATTGCGTTAATATATTTGTTTCTCAAATTCGAAAATTTTAATCAGAATTATGCAAAGCTTTTGAATAGAAACCCTCATAAAAATAAAATAATAAAATAGAACAAAATTATTATTAAATAGGATGAGATGTTGTGAAGTATAACTGTTTTGAAACTGAATGGTAACTTACCAATTCATTGCAGTTGTAATGTGATAATGGATTCAAAATTAAGAAATCGGAATCGTAAGTAATTTTATTTTTTATATTAATTTTGAAATAAAAAAATTCAGGCAATTATTTCAGGATGTATAAAGAAGAGACATTAGAAATAAACTCTTGAGTAAATAATTCTTTAAAATTTAAAAATATTTCGGAAAATAATACTAAAATATTAAAGATGATTTTCATTACGAAAAAAAAAATATTTAAATAAATATATTTAAAGAAAATTAAATCTTATTTATGATTATTTTAATGTTTAAATAATTTTCATTTTAATTTTTAATAAAATTGAAATGAGATTTTAAATCGAATCTAAAGAAAATATTTAAACTTAATTCTTTTCAAATATTTTAATTAAAAATTTATATATATATAACTTAAATCAGTTAAAAGTTATAAAAATGCATTTTATAAAATTTAATTTTTATTGAAATATTTTATTTTTTAAATTCGCTAATAAAATCTTCGTTTTAATTAATAAAAATAAATTAATTTTCAATTAATTCGTGATTTGAGGGATGATTTTGGTGGCGAGACCGCTCAGCGTCTTAAATGGTCTTAAAAGACACGCAACTGCATTCAAGGCGCCCGGCCGACAGGTAGGCAGGAGGAGAGGAGCGGCCGGGCGGCGGCGGAGGGGAAGGAGAAGGGCGAGCGGGGACGAGCCGAGGTGAGCGCTCACCTTCAAATTTATTATAAATAAAAATCATATTAATAAAATAAAAACACAAATATTAATTTTTTATAATTATTGGTGTTTTTGAATAAATCATACATCCAAATGATAGAATATTTAATCTTAATTCTATTCCCAAATCTTAATTAAAAATTTATAAAATAGTTAAATATATGTATTTAAGTAATATATATAAGTAAAAAGTTATACAAAATGCATTTTATTAATTATTGAAAATATTATATTTTGAATAAGCGGGAGTGTCCTCCCCTAGACTTTCCCGCATATAAATAGGTATAAAGAGTTGTGAATGAATATTTAGAATGTAATAAAGTGCTACTTCCGGTTAACTGATATTTTAAATGTAAAAAAAACAGATATGGATATAATATAAATATTTTTAATTTTATTTTATTTATAATATATAAGGGCTGGCTGTGACGTCATGAAGTGCTGGGTGACGTCATATAATTTTAAATTAAGAAAAAACTAATGAAGATGATTTTTCTCGAGGATAAAACCAATACAAAGTGCATAACACGTGGAGAAATGCCTTCACGTGAAATTTGATATGAAAATAACCCTTCACTTCCTCTCTTCGATCGGCAATACTAGCACTTCCGGTTTCCGGATTTGCACCAAAAGTTGATCCATTCATCATACTGATGCATTAAGTAAATATACCAAATTTCATCAAAATCCGTTGAGCCGTTCAAGCTGTACACATCTCTACGGACACACAGCGGACGGACGGACAGACATCATGCTAAAAATACTTTTTTCTGTTAAGAAAATGCATGATTCGTGGAGATATGTACCTAAAAATATCCACAGGTGAAATTTGGTGTGAAAACAATACCTCCCTTACTATCGTCGGTCGGTAAGAAGGAAACGCTACTTGTATAGGCAAAATGTCACTTCCGGTAGTCAGATCATGATGAAATTTGGTATCTGAATTTTTATCATATTTTTAAATCTATATAAAAAATATGAAGCAAATATCTCGAAGCAAACTGGTACTTTACTTGAAAGGTAAACGCAACCATTGTAGGTAAAGTACCACTTCCGATTTACCGATTTTGACGAAATTTTGATAGAAATCTACAAACTGTGAATAATATCGGTGTACAAAATTTCGAAGTCCTAGCTTGATTAGTTTTTGAGTAAATTTGCTTACAGACATTACATACATACATACATACATACATACATACACACACACAGACATAATTCCAAAAATTGTATTTTCCGACTCAGGGAGGTCTAAAACGTCAAGATCTATCAAAATCTCGAAGTCGAAATTTTTGACGATTCCAATACTTCCCTTATACGAAGTATGCGCGAAAGTAAAAAACCTGAGCTTGGGGTGGGATGGGAATTATTCCATTTTAAATTATGAAATGTTTGGCATGTGTGTATTATTTAGAAATTTAATATAAATAGCTATAATAATAAAAGAGGGAAAATAGTGAGAGTTGCACCTTTCCTAAGTTAACCGAGATATCATTGGGAAAAAATCATTGGGCTTTACTATTTTTTGGATGTTCACTGCAGTTTACATACTTAATACAAGTAATTGAGTAAAACGCACCTCAATCACTTCCCTGATCTTTCTATTTCATTTAAATAATAATTAGGATCGATAATTTTCTCTTAAAAAATATATTTTTTTACTATCTCGCCAAAGATAAAAAATGAAAATTTTCGATGTCGAGATTTTAATGTTTTTATACGTTTTGAAGGTCCCTGAGTCTTTTTCACTAAGGTTAAGAAATATGTCTGTCTGTCTGTCTGTGTGTGCGTGTGTGTGTGTGTGTGTGTGTGTGTGTGTGTGTGTGCGTATGTAGATAAGATTACGCAAAAACAGTTTGAGCTAGAATCATGAAATTTGGTACACGGACATTACTCAAAATTCGTAGTTTTCTATCAACTTTTGAGAAATGTAGCTCTTTCGAATGAGGGTCATTACCTAGCCCGTTTTGATTATTTTTCCTCTAAAGTGACCGTAAAAATAAAGATATATGTTTGATAGTTTTTCACATGATTAAAAATTGAATAAAACTTCTATATATAGAATTTCAGCTTGATTGAATAGCTGAAACTACCGGAAATAATTTTTTTAAATTTTTAACAGGTTGTTTGCCAATCACTCGCTAGTACATGGCGTGGTCCCATCAACAAAGAGCCAAACACGCGCTGGTTTAATAAATATTATTTATTAATTTTAATTTATAATTTAATTTTAATTAAATTTAATTTGAATAAAATATATGTTAATTAATCCAATTCAAATTTGCGATTTTTTTTCTAATCCAATTGTCTTTTTTTTTTAAAAAAAATAAAGAATTTAAATGAATGTAATAAATACATATACTACTTAATTTTACTCGTTATAATTATTTTTAAAATGAGCAAATGATTGAATTATTGAAAAAAATAAAATATCGCTCACACTCATCTATATATCATTTTTTTTCTTCTTATATATGTCTATATTATATTCTTATTATAGAAGAAATAAGCGGGAGTGTCCTCCCCTAGACTTTCCCGCATATAAATAGGTATAAAGAGTTGTGAATGAATATTTAGAATGTGTAAACTTTGTATTGATAAAGAGCCAGTTCGTATTAGTTTATTGGTGTCAAATTTGATATTTGGTAACATTTATATATATATATATATATATAGAATAAAGTGCTACTTCCGGTTAACTGATATTTTAAATGTAAAAAAAACAGATATGAATATAATATAAATATTTTTAATTTTATTTTATTTATAATATATAAGGGCTGGCTGTGACGTCATGAAGTGCTGGGTGACGTCATGAAATGCTGGGTGACGTCATATAATTTTAAATTAAGAAAAAACTAATGAAGATGATTTTTCTCGAGGATAAAACCAATACAAAGTGCATAACACCTGGAGATATGTATTGAGGAAGTGAAGGGTTATTTTCATATCAAATTTCACGTGAGGACATATCTCCAGGTGTTATGCACTTTGTATTGGTTTTATCCTCGAGAAAAATCATCTTCATTAGTTTTTTCTTAATTTAAAATTATATGACGTCATCCAGCATTTCATGACGTCACCCAGCACTTCATGACGTCACAGCCAGCCCTTATATATTATAAATAAAATAAAATTAAAAATATTTATATTATATTCATATCTGTTTTTTTTACATTTAAAATATCAGTTAACCGGAAGGAGCATTTTATTATATATATATATATATATATATATAAATGTTACCAAATATCAAATTTGATACCAATAAACTAATACGAACTGGCTCTTTATCAATACCAAGTTTACATATTCTAAATATTCATTCACAACTCTTTATACCTATTTATATGCGGGAAAGTCTAGGGGAGGACACTCCCGCTTATTTTGTTATGTTGGCATACATGCTTCGAAAATAAGTTGACATTGTTTGACATTTTGCATTTTTAGTTTTTTTCTGATAATTGCTTATACGTGATTTAGGGTTTTTCGAAAAAATGGATTCTATATGATGCCTGAAGCCTTTACTTGCACTGAATATAAATGCTATAATATTTTCACAAAAGGTCCAGAAGAGTTTGACTAGAACCACCTGGGCGTTAATTATGTCTATAACCGATCGAAACAAACATTTAATCATTATTAAAAAAGTTGCTGAAGAAGACATAATGTTAATGCATGTCATGCTATTTTTGGGTTATGAAACATTTGTAGCCAAATTTTTTTTAAAGTTGGCAAATTTTGATTCAAAGATCGGATCCAAAAAGGATCTTTCATTATCTTTTGATACAGAATTACAGAAAAACATTTCAAGTTTGGTTTATAAAACATTGTTGTAAATTTCATCTAACTTATTGTAAAAAAATGACATAATAAGAATCATTTTAAACATAATTAAATTTAGTGATCCCATATTATCATTAAGTTAAGATCTCTTTAACCTTTTTAGCATACCAAATGCAAAAATGCGTTAAACGGTTAAACCGTTAAGTTCAAGAGAATAATAATCAGACAGAGGGTTTCAGTTGTAAATATCTATGAAAAAAACTTATTTATTATAGTTTGAACAAAATTTTCAATATATGAATGTATATATAGGAGAGTTGAATATATTTATACTCAACAGTATTATACGAGGGCAGGTCAATAAGTCCATGACTTTTTGAATAAAACACAGGTTTTTGGATAAAAAATATTTTATTTTTCAACATAGTGTCCTTTGATTTCTTCAGTTTTGCAAACAAGAAATAGTCACTCGGAGCTAAACCCGTAGAATAGGAGGAATGAGGAAGAAATTCGTATCTCAATTCATGGATTTTCATGGAAATTCACTTTTTTCCATTTTATTCTCAAATCACGAGGTAATTGATGTCAAACAAAATCTAAAAGACCTAACTGGTTCAAATTTCAGTCACGGACTTATTGCCCTGCCCTCGTACAAATTTAATAATTATGGGAGACAAAATTATGTATTTTGTTTCTAAATAAAATAAACTATAAAATATTTAATATTAAAATTTTAGTGTTTTTCTTAAAATTTGAAAAATATTCCTAATTTCTTCTGGATCCCACTTCCTTCTCTCATTTATTATAATTATTCAAATCCAATGATTGTTTTTTATCTTTATTTTATAAATAAATGTTATAACACGAGTCTATTCAATTTTTGATATCGAAGTTTACTCACCGGAGAAAACTATTTTTGTAATCAAATCGTAGTATGGTGCTGAGATTAGGAAAGGCAATGAATTTTCTTAATACTTGGGTTTGATTATAAAATTTTTAAGGCTTAATTAAACAACAGTCATGTGCATTAAAATTCGAAAAAAGCCCATATTTTTTCCAAAATCTAATCAGTTTTCACAATTATACGCCACGCAATTGATAACCCTGCTGGTTTCTTGCCTACCAGTGACATCAGAGTATTCTTTCCTATAGTTTATTTATTTTTAATTTTCAAATCAAGAATTAAATTTTTTTTGATTTCAAAACATTCATTTTGAATTTAGATATCAGATATTTAGATTTTATATATATACATACGAGTATATATTAGATATTCAAAATACTATAGAATATATAGTATATCTTATATATATAAATGAATGTAATAAAATATTTAGGACATCGATAGAACGTAGTGATTGAGAGTTTATAGAAATGAGATGAATAGTTAGAGAAAGGATAGTGCAAGAGTACATACAATCGTACTAAAATACAATATAAACTGTAATTGATTCTGCTTTGTTGTTCCCGATCGTCAGCTATGACGTCAGAGGCCATCTGTTAAAGTAACGGAGGGGTTACCCACCCCATCTCATTCCACTATAAAAAGGACTCTTCAACCACCACGTGGCAAAATTAAATTAGTTCTCCACTTGTCTCTCATTCTATTCAAACTATAAACAATCTTAACAAAATAGTATAAAAAATCAATTATAATACGTGCAAAATAAATTAGAAAATATTATAATATATATATATTGACATATATATTTCAAATATTATAAAATAAAATAAATATTTGATCGATAAATAAACAAAAAAATAAAAAATCCTTTATATGTATAATATTAAGATAAAAGTTAAAAAACTACTAATAAATAATTTTTTTTAATTTTAATTACATATTTTTACTTATTTTTAAATATCTACTATATATATATATAATTAAATAAAGAGATTTAGTTTTACTACTTTTATCTTAATATAAGAGAGTTTTAGGTATTACTTTTAATTTATTTTATTTTATAATATTTTTTAAATATATATATCTTATAATATTTTCCATTATATTTTCCTCGAATTGCATTTATAGATTTTTTTAAGCGTAGTGAAGGTAGTCCGCCATGGGCGGCTCTTTTTGAGAGCCGCAAAATTTTGTAATAAATAATATATATATATATATATATATTAATTCCATTTTAATTTGTACTCTCTGTACATTAAAAAATAAAAAAATTATTTTTGCTGAAAAGTTCCTTTCACTGTTTGTAGTTTTTGAACAGTTTTTAATTTATATATGGGAGGAGGGGACAAATTTGTCTTTGGTCCCTGGCAGAGGTAACCCATGCCACGTCACTGTCTTTATTTAAATATATATATATATATATTATTTCTATGATATATCCAATGTGTTTTTAATAAATTATTAATAATTAGCCATTTCCAGTATCATATGCTACCGGCGGCATAAAACTCTTTATAGAGGAACAGGCAGCTTCTAGTCTTAATACAATGAAGTTAGTCACAATTTTGACAATTTGTAACTAACTTCATAATGTTACAGACATCACATACCTACGACGGAAATTATATATATTGATAATCTTTTACCATTCATATTTTCTATATTAAAAAAAAATATATAAATTTTTTACAGTGATATGTGCGTTATGAACCTGCCAGTTAATTATATAATTTAGATTAGTTTTAATATTTTATATAAGTAATATGTTTACCTATTTTTGGCTATAGAATTCAAACTAGATTATTTGACGTGTAAACAAGAAAATGTTTAAATATTCAAAAGAATTAACTGATTGCATGCCCTCTTAGCTCTAACCCTTAACTAGAATGTGAGGGTGAAACAGGCAGGTTCATTTAAATCCAAAGCATTTTGTTTGAATATGAACTTCATTATTCCATTCGACTATTATTATTATTAATCATATTTCGACAAAAGATTTTTATTATGAATATTATTAATAGAAAAACTTCACTGGTGGAGGAGGATTGTTTTTGCACCCCTCTTTTCCCTATTGAAATATTTAAAGCTCACCCCTTTAACGTATGTATCATATATCAAAGAGTGAAAAAAGGGGAGGAGATTCCAAATGAAACTTGTTTGAAATAAAAAAAAAAATTGTAAAATTTAGTTAATAAATATGATTTCTCTCTTTTAATTTTATTTTATTTTTTATTTAAAAAAGAAAATTAGATATCTGAAAAAATTAATATATGTCAGATTAACATGAATCAAGTGTAGCAAAGACGATCAAATAAGAATACATTAATTCAACTTTAAAGATTAAAGGGTGTTAAGGGTTGTAGAGGATTTAATCCTTTTTTTCACCCTTTAGCGGGCTACAAGGGCGTGTTAAATACCTGATTACATCGTTGTATGTTTGATAAAGCCTTGTAAAACCGTATCTAATACTATAATGATGCTTTTGAATTGAAAAAAAATAATTTTAATTGTCATTTAAAATACTTCTTTCAAATTGACAGGCTATTGAAAGGGAACTTTAAAATATCCATTAATTGATTCGGTATGGTTTAAAAGAATTTCTTATTTTCATTAATGTAATACATATATTGTAGGAATGTGCAACGTCCGGTATTCGATTTTATTTGATCAGAAATCAGATCCTTCTAACAATTTTTAACTCTTAATAATCATAGCCCTAAAAAATTTAAATATTATTTAACCTTTATAAGTTATTAACAGTCTATAGAAAAATATAGAAAGATTAATTTATTTGTTTTTCACAAAATGTATATTTATAAATACTTATATATACACTGCCGGCCAAAAAAAACGTAACTCTCAGATTTTCACAATAATTAATAAAATGTAAATTTATGAATATTAAATAAATATATAAGGTGCCCAAGGGTGGGAGGTAGCGTAGCTGGCTCACATTCTCGTGGTCAAGTCCCAGGCCTTGCAAGGGACTTTCTCTAACTGGGGTCTATGGGACGGAGTCAACCCAGTCTTCGAGATCAAAATTGGGAAAGCTACTTGATAGCGCCTCCGATCAAGAAAATCAAGGTAAAGGTTGATAGGACCTTTTCTACTGATAATAGGACACCTCATTTATATATATATTTGATAGACGTTGTCCTTGCGTTGGACGAACAAAAGTCAGAGGTTTTTTTTTGTATAAATATTTATATATATATATAAATATATTTTATGTAGCCCATGTTCTACGACAGTAACAAGCAAGATCAGCTCACCAGAGATATAAAATAATACATCGAACAAAAATGATCGTTTTTTCCTAAAGCTGGTTCTTAGAATAAATTATGTACAGTTGTACAAACAAGGAATCGTCTTGAAAAGGTTTGGCATATTAGTGGGAGCGTCAGAACTACTAGGAAAAGACTTCAAAATGCAAACCTGGTCTCAAGAAGATCTGACAAGGGCCTAATTTTACATGTTAGTCACCTGGAGCTGAACTACGGTTTGCCCACAAGCATAAAGGTTGATAGGACAGTCATGTTTTCTTTACTGATGAGTTTTTGTTCCATTAAATCTCCGATTGGACGTCAAAGGGTTCAGAGAAGGCGAACTTTCCCTGGGACGGTTCGTGATAGTCAATTCTAACACTTGCACTGAGCTGGTTTTCTTCCAGAATTGTTCACTTACGTGTGGTAAGTGAACAATTCTAAAACACTTTCCTAGAAGTTCTTCAAAGAAGATCTTGTACATTTTGTTTCTGATATCTGTAAAGATTTTATACTTATTTACGATAATGCCAGGTCCCATGCTACTTATTGTGTTTCAAACTTATTGGCAGAAGTTGGATATGCCTAAGCTTAGTTCAATTTTAATAATATTATACATATTATTTATTATTATACATATTTAGAATACTTAATCAGACACTTGAATTGAAGTATTAAAAATTGTAGAAATATTTGATTTCTGAATCAGCGTCTTGGTTTCAAATACCTGAAAAAATATGAATATAAATAAGAAAACTTAGAAACTCACCTAATATGGTCTTTCTAACCTGAAAAATCAATCTACATGTCTCATTTTCTTGTAAAATTGTTTTTTTTTCTAATTAACGAAATAATTCAATAGGTAATTATTAAGGGAATTTTTATTAAAAGACTACATTGTTTGTATAAAATTATTTATTAAATTAAAATAACTGTACAACGTTTCGACTGCTTATTCTGCAGTCGTTTTCAAGTAACCGTACGCTTGCTTCGATTCAGTCCGCTTAATAATTACCAAAATATCCACAAAAGCTTTAATAAATAAACTCAATAGGTGTCCATAATTTAAACGAAATGATTCAAAATTAACTTATTAATCTAAGTTTTAAGTTAATAGAACATATATAATCTAAAAACTTTCACCATTTCTTTATTATTAGTTTTAATAATATTTAAATGGCGATAAAACAAAAATTATGTATTTTATTTCAATAACAATATAAAATAAAAATGCTTTTGTTAAATTAATTAAAATGAATAATTCTAGAAGAAATTATTTAAGTAATTTAAATTATATTTTATTTATTTTTAGAAATTAGATTTAAAAAATATGTTTTTGAAATAATAATAGTATTTGTTATAATTTATATTTTTAATGAGACATGCATTCATCAGTTGAGCAGAATGGTTTAACATAGAAATACTTTTAAGGGGAGTTATATAAAAAATTGATCTTGTGTTTTTGAATATATGTATAGTGACGGCAAAATGTAATAGCCATAGGCAATGGTAATGCGCTTTCTCAACCGGTTGATTGCCCGACAACAGCGCCACCCTGGTGTTTACTTTTTCTCATCACTATACCTATATAAATAATTGGTAATTTCTAAATATTTATATATATATATTATATTACCTATAAGGTATAAAAACTTATATATAAAATAAGATAACTATAGAAAGAGACTGTAGAAGATGTTCAATTGACACAAAAAATTAAAGAATTATATTTTAATATACCAAATCTTCAGTTATATAAATAGAATATCAAGCAATTTCTATTCAATTATAAATATAAAAAAAAATTATTAAAATGCATTTTTTTGACAAAATATTATCCCTCAAAAAATATTTATTTTTAAATGTCTTATCATTACCAGAAGTTGTACAAAAAATTTTCTCGGATAACTAAAAATAATACAATATTATTTAGAAATTTTTTAATTAAAAATTTTAAAATAACAATAAAAAGTTTTTTTTTTAAAAAATAAAATTTGAAGTATGGATGTTATGATATTGGATTTTGGTCATATAAACAAAACTGGGGGGTCTAATTGTTTATTTTCGAAGAATATATTTCAATATTTTTCTTTTTTCTTGAAAAAAAAAATAGCTTTTGATTTTAAGTATGGCCTTTTATAAGTGAATTGTACAAAGATACCGGCTACTTTTAACAGGCAATATCTTCTGAATCGATCAACAAGAAATCCTACTCAAAAGGGCGCAATGTAATTGCTTTTAAATCCCGATAAAGTTTGGACAAGATTATCCCCCCAGGTGGTGAGATGGCTTTAAGGGTGTAGTAACCCTCATTCCAATTATTTGCGCCTCTCTGCGCCCACCTGTGCACCCCGCTTTATATCAGAGCAGTCGGTCGTTTTGCTCATACAATTATTATTTAGTCTCAATCAACGATAGAGAAAAAGAGAGAGGGGGAATTTATGGGTGGAGATGGATGGATTGGTGAGGGAAATTAGAGAGATCATCATGGATAATACATATAATCCCTTTTCATTTAGATTCGTTATCAAAAATGCTTTTAAAAACAACCAAAAATAAAAATGACATTTTTTTTAAGATAAAAGAAGTATATAGATTCATGGATTTAATTAAAATATAAATATCGTTATCGTTATATTTAATTAAATTTACTCGATTAGCTTCATTGCTGTGAAGCTACTGAACTTGAAAGTTCAAGAAAATTCCTCTACCTTTGTCCCTACCCTAAACTACCAATAGTTCCACTCTCTTTTTTTTTAATTCTACCTTTATCCACCTATCGTGTCCTTTGTCTTAAAAATAATAATATGAGAGTTATAGCGTTTTAGTAGGGGAAAGTTCCCTCTAATCTCAGCGGGTGGTCATAAATTTATTGTTTTTGTATTCTGTTCACAATGTGTTTGCTCAGCAATTTTTATTATATTTTATAAAAGAATGGGTTAAAATAAATGAAAATTAAAATTTTATAATAAAAAAAATATAAAAAAACTTTTTAAAAACATTCTTTTATTTAAATGCACTAAAAAGTAGAAAATAATTTCTCCACACACACCACGATATTTAAAAAATGAAAACATGGACGCCAAACATGCAGGGAAAAACACAAATTCTACATCAAGTATAGTAGAAAAGAAAAAAAAACAGAAAGGTTTGTGCATAAACAATGAAATATCCTTTGTATTCTTTTCCTTTTCCTGCCTGTTTGGCGCCCACGTTTCATTTTTGAGATATGATTAATGGTAAGGAAATCGTGGTGTGTGTGGAGAAATTATTTTCTCCTTTTAAGAGAGTGCACTTTTTAAAACCCGTGTTTTTATACAGGACACGATGTGAAACTAAATAAAAACGTGTAAAAAAGTAATGAATTGATTTCGAATGGATTTTCACAAAAGAATTGACTTCAAACACATTTATATAGGAACATGTTCAATATGAGTACACTGTGAATGAAAAAATGGAGGCCTCGAAATTTTTAATTATATTCTTTTTGTTGAAAAAATTTTTAGTGCAAACATTTTCAAAGAAGAAAGTAATAAAAAATTTCACTAGATTTATATTTTGAATTTTATAGTAAAACACCTAAAGCGGACACCATAAGTGTAAGGTATCTTTTTAAATTAATCTTTTAAATCTTACAGAAGTTAGTTTACTTATATTTTGCTGTCAAGAAGGCTTATATAGCTGACGTAATTGTTTGTTTATTAAAACATATTATTATTATTATTATTATTATTGTATACATTTTAACGCGATTAATAAACTTCTTCAATTATATTTAATTGTATTTATTTAAATACATAACAATAAGGCTAATTTTTCACTGTTTTTATTCCTAGAATCGAATTCACAGTTATGAATAGAGAACTTATGATTTTATTTAAGGTACATAAAAATTATATTCAAGAATTCATTTATTATAGCTAGTTCCTTAAATTTAATTTTTAATTTTTAAAAAATGAAACTTCTCCACTTCAAGATTTAATTTTCAAAAAATTATTATAGAAAAAATGAATTATAAATTAATGGTATACCATATAATTTAGAAATTATTATTATATTAGTTACTAGCTCTACTCTTGGCGTTCTTCGTACCTACACAATTAATTTTAAATTTAATAATAATATAATTTATATATAGCCTATGTTCAAATAGGGGGATATAAATATCTTGTAATTTAATTTAATAGATATCTGCCCAGCCAATTTTGAGACTTCTACGTACAGACAGACATACATGAAAAATTCTAAACTAATATTTGGATTCTCCAGGTCATAAAATGAGAGGATAAGCAACAAATTTTAAACCCTGAGCAATGTACATATATTAGAATTCAATTTTTCAAATTCTGAATCGGGTGGGTCAATCATGTGGCCCAAAACTTGTCTATTAGCAATTTAAAATTCTGAACTGTTTTTTTTTTCTAATTTTAAAATTAAATTAAATCAAAGGCAAATTTATCTAACCTATATTTCATTTTATATTTTACATACCTAGTAGCTAATGTCCACTTCAGGAAAGTCATATAAATTTGGAACCCAAGGCGGACACCATCTATAATTTTTTAAAAATAAGTTCTTTTGACAAGAATACTTCATAATATGGATATTTAATCTATAATTGTGGGCTTTAATTAATAATATAAATTTGAAAACATAAGTCGACCATATCACAGCTTAATTATAGTGACAACTCACCTTAAGATTTTCCTAAAAATCCTCAACAAATCAATCGAAATTCAATATGAACTTTTATCTTTCACTAAATTGTTCATTTATTCAGTCTAGTCAACTTAACTACGCCAATATATTTTGAAAAGATTAAATTTTAAGAAATATCATTAGTAATGGATGTAATTTTAAAATGATTCTTATTTTAAGTAAAAGTTTTGCAATCCTGTCTCTATATCTTATTTTATTATATTAGCAAAAATTATATATAGATTTGTATATATACATATATGTTTGTATATTTTTTAGATATTAAACCGCTCTAAGGGTTTTTTTCAAATTCACACCAGAAGTAGATAATATTTATGAAGAAAAATCGTTTAGTATTGGTTTCAGTTACGAGAAAAATCAATTTTATTAGAATTTTCTTAATTTAAAATAGTAAATTTAAATGACGTCACGTTATTTTGTCATCAATATTGAAATTTGCCTTCCATCTTTTTTTTTAATTAATATATTTTTATATTTAAATTATTTTTAAAATTTTTTATTTAATTTCTAAATAAAATTAAAAATATTTATTTGAATAATATTTTAGAATAAAATTACGAAATATATTTATCATTCCCCAACCAAAAAAAAAAAAATAAATAAAAATTCATGAAGTTAAAAACATATAATACATATGAACAATTATAAAGGAAGAAATTTCAAATAAATTGTTGAATAAATTTGATCTAATAATATTAAATAAATTATATTATATTAATTAAAAGTTTTTTAGATTAAATTATAAATAATATAAATGATATTTGATTATATTATAAACTAGCTGATCAGAGCGCCTTCCAGGCGCTCTTCACACCTAGACGGGGGCTCCGCCCCCTGTACCCCCGAGTGATACATAGTATTTGGTTGAAAGTCTGTATGTAAAAGGTTTTCATCCATTTTGTTTCAATCAGTATAAGTAGATAAGACATATATTTGTTTTCTTAGAAAATATATATTTTAATTTAATCAGTAAATTAATTATATATTATTATTGTATATGTTATATTTATCTAACTCTGTGTCTATACAGTTTTCGAAAGTTCTTAGCCGCAGCATCCACTTTTCTCTATCCTGAGCTACAACCAAATCCTACCCTGTCCCATCTCTCCCATGTCCCTTCCTTCATTGTCCACCCACCTTGATCTTTGGTCTTCCACCGGATGTTTCCCAATATTTGCATGTGTCTGCATACATATCTACGTATATGATAACTGAACACTTAATAATAATAATAATAATAATAATGTATTAAATGAATATAATTGAAATTTTAGTTTTAATTGCACTTTTTTTTTGGTTTTTATTTTTATTTATTTTTATTGGAATTATTACAAATAATAATAATAATAATAATAATAATATACCGTTTAATACGTGAAAATAATAATAATAATAATAATAATAATTTATTAAATTAATATAATTGAAATTTTATTTTTTATTATTACATTTTTATTTTTATTTTTTACCGACCGACGATAGTAAGGGCGGTATTGTTTTCACACCAAATTTCACATGTGGAGATTTTTACATATCTCCACGAATATTTCTTAATTTAAAATTATATATAAGTCACTCAGCCATTCATGACGTCACAGCCTGGTCTTACATATATATTACAAATAAAATAAAATTAAAAATATTTATGTTATGTCCATATCTGTTTTTTATTACATTAATAGATATATTAAAATTATTTGAAATTGTTTCTGTAGCTGGAAATTAATTTACTTCAAACCGTCGGTCGGTTCGGACCTGGCCACAGGTCAACTTATTTTGTTAATAATTTATTTTTATTTTTTATTTTTTTTTGTTAATAATTATTACATTTTTATTTGTTCGAAAATTATTTCTACTTTATTAATTGTTAATAGTTATTACATTTTAATTAACAGTTTTCGGAATAAGTATATTCTCTTATTTTATAGAGATTTTTATTGTTTGTCTCAAAAGTCTACCTACAATATTTCATTACCATTGTATGATTCAAAATAAAATTCAAAATATTTAATAGGACATGACATGATCTTAGTATTTTTCCCATCCCAGAATATTTGCTAATATTACATGTTGGAGTTCCAATTACCTGCATATTTAATGGCAATTTCAATGCTGAATATACTTTTAAATAAAAAATTAAAAAAATTTGAAGTAAATGGAATTATTATACTTAATAAATCTATATATAAATTTAATATATATTCAAACAATAATTGAAACAATATAAATAAAACGATTCAATATTTTACTTACATTGTGATTTATATTTCTATTTTTATTACAACTGTTATTATGTGTATGTTATTTTTGACAGTTTAAAAAAAATTAAAAATATTTGAATTTGGAAGATTATATGTAGCGCCATCTGTCGATAGTTTTGTGACACTATAGACTTTTACCAAAAAATTACTAATTAAATTAATTTTGGATTTAATTGAAACAATATAAATAAAACGATTCAATATTTTACTTACATTGTGATTTATATTTCTATTTTTATTACAACTGTTATTATGGGTATGTTATTTTTGACAGTTTAAAAAAAATTAAAAATATTTGAATTTGGAAAATTATATGTAGCGCCATCTGTCGATAGTTTTGTGACACTACAGACTTTTAGCAATATATTACTAATTAAATTAATTTTGGATAAATTAATTTTGGATTTAACTACACTAAAACCTTCCCTGGGATGCCCACAACAATCCCTGAAAGTTTCACCGTAATCGGACGGGTAGTTTTTGAGTCTATAAGAGACAGACACACAGACAGACACACAGACACACAGACATTGCCTTTTATATATATAGATAAAAAGAAAAAAAATAACCTCCTTTCTTAATTAAAATATAGACAAGTACAGGTGTCAATATAATTTCAGAAATTATATTATTATTAATAGTAATCCTTGGTCGAAACAGTCTATAAGCTATTGCTACTTTGAAAAATATAAAACTGAAACCGTCTAATTATAACAACATAGACGATATATAATATAGGATCAAGTATGTATTTTATCAAGTAAATTCGAATATATTTTTCATCTTGAAATGAAAATCAAGTTATTTTAAATAATTTGTACCCTTTTAGGAAATAAATTTTTGATGATTATTTTTAGAAAAATCATTTAACATTAATAATAATTAAAACAGATAATTAAAAAATTAAAAATTAAATAATTACAAATTTTTAAGTTTATAATATAATAAATTGTATAAATTTGTTAAAGGGTCGAGCGATAGTTACTATATATATATAGTTATTATTTTTAATAAAATTTCACATTAAAAATAAAAATAACCTTGCATTTTTCTTTTTCGATTATAAAAAAAATGATTTCATTTCCAAAAAATAAATTTAAAATATTGAAATGAATTATCACATTATATTTATTATAATATAGTTTGATTAGGTGTGAAGAATATATTATATTAAGAGTTTAGTGTCGATTACATGCATCACTTTTATTCTCATGAATCGTGAGAAAATCTCCCTTGTATTGTTATTCAAATAATTCCACTTAAATAACCATAAAATTCGTTTGTATTCTCTCAGTGCCACTTTTTAAGAGGCCTTTAGAATATTAAAAGAAAATTTGTACGCAATTTGATAGGCTAAATATCTTGTTAAGTTTCAAGGGTGGTTGACGAGGGTGTCTTATTAGATAATAAAAGATTAGCCTACTATCTATCTATCTATTATGGCGTCGATCGCTTTATCACCGTCACGTGTGAGGTCACGTGTCTTGCGTACGCTTCCATATTAGCTGTTGCTTTACGCGTGTGCCGTGGGCGTGTGAATAGGGCACAAAAGAAGTAGACAAGTGGCAACCGAGTCCTGGTTAATCCCAACCATTTGCACTTGTTCATTGCATGATCATAATCCCCTTCAATGACCTTTTCGATACCCATTATTACTTCATTACATACTAAATTGAGATTTAAATTAAAATTAAATTTTCAAATATATAAATAAATAATAATAATAATAAAATAAATAAATTATTTTAAAATATTCTTTAATATATATTGTGAATATCTCCAATGAATAAATTTGTTTTCAATCTAAAAATCTTGAATTCTATCATCATCAGAGATAGAGGGTTATTTTTCCCGGAGTATTTTCGTTCCCGGGAATCGGGAAATTTAAAAATGCATTTCTGGCAAAATCTGGCCTGTCTCATATATTATATTTAAATTAAATTTAATTAATTATACATTATAAATTAATAAATATATATTAAACCAGCACGTGTTTGGCACTTTATTGATGGCACTACGTCACGTGCTGGCGCGTGATTTGCAGTCGTTTTAAAAAATTAATTCCGATTCTTTCAGCCATTCAATCAAGCTGAAATTCTATATATAGCAGTTTTATACAATTTTTAATGATGTGCAAAACTATCAAACATATATCTTTATTTTTACGGTCTATATGAATTATTAATGAAAATTCTTAATTTTTACCGACCGACGATAGTAAGGGAGGTATTGTTTTCACACAAAATTTCACATGTGTAGATTTTTACATATCTCCACGAATCATGCATTTTCTTAACAGAAAAAAGTATTTTTAGCATGATGTCTGTCCCTCTGTCCGTCCGTCCGTCTGTCCGTCCGTATAGATGTGTACAGCCTGAACGGCTCAACCGATTTTGATGAAATTTGGTATATTTCCTTAATGCATCAGTGGGATGAATTGATCAACTTTTGGTGCAAATCCGGAAACCGGAAGTGGTAGTATTAGCGATCGACGATAGGAAGGGAAGGGTTATTTTCATACCAAATTTCACATGAGGAGATTTTTTACATATCATCACGAATCATTCACTTTGCATTGGTTTTATACTCGAGAAAAATCATTTTTATTAGTTTTTTCTTAATTAAAATTATATGACGTCATCCAGCCATTCATGACGTCACAGCCTGGTCTTACATATATATTATAAATAAAATAAAATTTATAATATAAATTTATAATATTTATGTTCTATCCATATCTGTTTTTTATTACATTAATAGATATATTAAAATTATTTGAAATTGTTTCTGTAGCTGGAAATTAATTTATTTCAAACCGTCAGTCGGTTCGGACCTGGCCACAGGTCAACTTATTTTTATAAATTTCATATTTTTCAAATATTTACCTTTCTATTCATTCTATCATAAATTAGTATTTTAGAATTATAAATATCTATGTAGTATTTAATTTCATTTACTTTATCAAATTTTGATTAATTATCGTTCATTAATAATTATTTAATTTAATAATTATTAAAATAATTTGGAGTTATTTGGAAATGATAAAAGAAGAGATGAGACATTGTATTTAATTGAATTCTATTTGAAATAATTCGTCTACTTATATAATTTAACTTGATAATGGAAAACTGAGAATGAATGAATGGATATTCTTTTTCATTTGCTGGTTTTGTTGTAGAGGGTTCAGCTTCTATTATCTTTTCATTAAAGAGGCAGGCAGGCAGGTTCTCATCCTCTTCAACGGCAACAGTAGCTCCCTGGATACTCATCTGTCTACCCGGGCGAACATCCCAGATCCACTTCCCTTGGGAAGGTTAGACAATAAAATAAAAAGCCTGATCAACTCAACCGCATTTCGATTAGCGGTACATTCAATTATAATTCAATCGGAAATCTTTCGAAAAAGATCCATTTTTTACCCTCTTTAGACCAAATGCAGATCAATTTATCTCCTTTTAATCATTCACTAACCCATGACAGAATATTTAGTTTTTATTTAATATATATAGCCTATATATATAAAGAAAATAAAAATCATAATAAATTTTAATATTTAAGTTTTTATTTTAATCCAGTGCTCCTTCCGGTGGTCCTCAAAAATCCGTGCTCCTCGCTATTATAAAAAAACATTTATTAATTTTAGCATAAAATGCGAAAAATATATTCATTCTTCATGACGTCACAGCCAGCTCCTTCTTATATATTTTAAATAAAATAAAATTAAAAATATTTATGTTATATCCATA
Source organism: Labia minor (assembly GCA_963082975.1). NCBI lineage: Eukaryota > Metazoa > Arthropoda > Insecta > Dermaptera > Spongiphoridae > Labia > Labia minor. The sequence goes on from OY720345.1 coordinate 18,435,407, forward strand.
TCTGTCTTTTATTGCATTAATAGATACATTTAAATTATTTGAAATTGTTTCTGTAGCTGGAAATTAATTTATTTCAAACCGTGGGTCGGTTCTGCGTCTGGCCACAAGTCAATTTATTTTTACTGTTATATACTTATTAATTGATCTATTTTAATAAACGTTTACGAATTGAAAAAATTTATATTTGTTTTTAGAATAAAATATTTAAAGAGCTCCTCAAATTATTCATAAATAGAAAAAAAAAACTAAAAATTATTTTCTGACTTACAAAAAAGGTTAAATCTGAGATATATATATCATATATATAACCCAATTTACAAAAATGCCAATTTAATTCAGCAACTCTTGTTTTTATCATAGGAATATACAAGGACAGGTCAATAAGTCCGTGACTTTTTGAATGCACCACAGGTTTTTGGATAAAAAATTATTTTATTTTTCAACGTAATCTCCTTTGAGCTCTATACACTTCTCCAATTTTTTTATTCCCTCCAAAAAATAAGGTTTGTCGAGGAATTCAAAATAGGTATTTGTTTGTGAAATGATTTCTTCGTTAGAGTCAAATCTCATTCCGCCGAGTCATTTCTTCAGGATTGGAAACAAGAAATAGTCACTCGAGGCTAAATCCGGAGAATAGGGCGGATAAGGGAGCAATTCGTATCCCATTTTCATGGAAATTCCCTTTTTTCATTTTCTTCTCAAATCACGAGGTAGTCTGTTATTAATGAATGTCAAAAAAAAAGACCCAGCTAGTTAAAATTTCGACAGGAGTTAGCTGATAGTTGCCTGCAGACAGGAGCAGTGTTGCTATTTCAGAGACGGGAAATTCAAAAAGTCACGGAGATATTGATCTTCCCACGTAGATTATTCGATTGAATGAACTTTATACCTACATACATAAATTAATTAAAGTAAATTATGAACTTGATTATACATATAATAATTGATCATGGGCAAATTATATATATATATCCGGTCGTTATTCTTCCCTTTGAAACAGCTTTATTTGTCGTTATTCTCCATGGCCCATGGATCGTATTAATTCTGACAACCATGAAAAAGTGATTGAGATGGGGAATGGTCACTTTTCTGCCCTCCTATCTTTCTGTCAAAATTCCCAGAAAAGACCAATATTTTGCACCGAATCGAATTAACATCAATTACATGGTTTTATGATTCATCCTAAACATATAAATCATTCATTTTTAGTTAATTTGTTATCGGTCATAATATATATTCCTAAAATCACTATGATTGAGCCATTTATCTGAGATTGTTATTAAATTGTAATGCAATTTAAATAAATTACTTTTTTTTGTCTTCTTCGTGAAGAATCATTTATAAAAATAATTAAATTTTATTTTTATTTAGCCTACGTAAATATTTTATATATTATCGTAGATATTGTTAATAGAACATAATTATATATAATATATATAATATATTTATATATTATAATATATATATATCATATATAGAGAGAATATATTAATAATATAAATTAATTATCCATATGATGATAATAAAAAAATTTTTAATAATTTTTTTATAGTATAATAGAAAAATCTGAATTAAAATTATTCAAATAGTAAGTAATAAAATATTTAATTTTCCAAAAAAATAAATAAATAAATAAAATTCCTGAATCAAATTTATTTTCTTATAATAATAATTCTTTCTATTTGATATTACTTAATCCGTAGCATCACAACCCTACATGATTCTTGGCTTTGCATACAACGCCTCTCCATTTAAGACGATCCATCACCTCCACTTATGAACCCTCCAAGAGCGACCATCGGAGATCCCTTGACACATTGCTCATCGATTCCAATCTTGGACGAGCACGAGGTCTCCTGCCTAGAGGGTTATTTTTCACGGAGTATTTTCGTGTTCCCGGGAATCCCGGTAAATTATAAAAATTCTAAATTTGAGATGGAAATTGTAATAGTTTTACGAAAAAGTTAAATAAATGTTGTTTTTGCCAAAATATAAAATAAATTTAATTCAAAAATAAAAATAAATCCAGAAGGAATAATATATAATCATCAAAATATAACATAAACATAATTATTTTCTTTTACTTGTTTAGAAAATAACATTTTAGAAACGAGAGGCAATCAAGAGAAATGTCGCCTAAAACTGAGATCCTTCATATTAGAGGAGTAAGGATTAGTTATTCCTTTTTCTTTTCTTTTTTTTTTTGCATTATTTTGGATCTATATTTTTGGGCGTTTTTTTGAATTTTGTTTTTCTTATTTTGGTTTTTCTTTACTGTATATATCTAAAAAGATGGAAAACTGAAATTCTGAGTCTGTGATTACGTGTTCCCTCAATAAAGACATTTATGATCGTTGATTACAGACCCAAGCTTGTGAAATCAAATTTTAAGTCTAAAAGTTGATTGACAGTTGGAAGCCAGTCTGAACTTTACTTCCTATACTCTTCTTACTTGACGATGATGGTGACTTCTTATTGTATGACCCCAACCATAGTATTCTTTTTGATTTTATTATTTGGACAATGTTTGGCTTATCATAGAATTGATCTATTTCAATGATAGATCAAATCCTCACCGTTGTCAGACTATAAAACATTCATACAAACTGGATCGAATGTCGAAGAGACTGAACATAAAAATCAACCAAACAATAACAAATCGAATAATATTATATAAGTAATAATAAGATTATATATATATTATATCGAACTACGTTTCAATGTTTTAAGAAAGCTATTTATTGAGAAGGTGCATCTGAAAGATTTTTGAATTTTGGTCTTCACTGAGATTAGCAATTCATGATTTTTGAAGTTCATCACCTACTCAAAATCATGCTGCTTGACATTTCTCAATAAGTTATTTTTTTAAGGGAAATCCTTCTATATTTCGTTTATTCTTGATTTAGCTAAAAAATTTTAAACCCTTTTCAGTAACAAAGAATAATTAATTCAATAAAACATAAAACAATAAAACACACATGTATCGTACCAACGATAGGAAGAGGAGGTATTGTTTTTACACCAAATTTCTATTTTTACATATCTCCACGAATCATGCATTTTGTTAACAGAATAAAGTATTTTTAGCATGATGTTTGTCCGTCTGTCTGTCTGACCGTCCGTCTGTCCATTGTGTATCCCTATAGAAGAGTATAGCTTGAACGGCTGAACAGATTTTGATGAAATTTGGTATATTTATGTAATGTATCAGTAGCATGAATTCATCAACTTTTGGTGTATATCCGGAAACCGGAAGTGCTAGTTTACAAAGTATTAATTTTATATTCATTGTCGGAAAATATTTCACTTAAAATATGGTAGTAATTAACAATTGAGTAATTAAACTAAAAAAATAAAAACCAAGATAATATAATTAAGTCAATTTAATTCATGTTTTAAAAATATTATTTCTTATACTTTAAATATATATATATATATATATATATATAGTGTTGTTTGGAAATTAATTTATTTCAAATCGTCGGTCGGTTATGTACCTTTTTTAATATTATTATTTCATATTCTTGAAATATATTAGAAAAATAATAAATTTGAAAATGAAAACTATTCCAAGTATATTACAATAACAATAAGAATATAACGTTAGAAATTTGGTAGAATGGATAATCCTGATCACAAACGAAGTCCTTTTAGATATTTTATATATATAACCTTATAAGAAATACTTAATATTTTAGAAATCCAAACTTAGTATATTTAAAAGATAGAATTTAAGTCATGGATGATGATTCGTTGCCCCCACTCTGCTGGTTTTATCTTCATCCCTTGATTCCTCTCGACACGCCTCAATCCAATTATAATTATGTCTTTTAGCTTGCCCTAAAGCTTTTAGTTAAATAAATAGATAGGCATTTTCATTTTATGTCAATGGGTGGGTGAATAGGATAGTTTTCTGTCCTTTTTCGTCTTGTCGTGTGTCCGCCACGTGGCCGACAACCGCCTCAACGCTTCACTGCAACCAGAAAAGAAAAGAGACAACAGCACAGCTAATTGAGGACAATTGAATGACATGAATGAAATGAATCGACGTTTATTATTGTTATACACTTGTTAATAGTTATTAAAAGATAAAGTACTAAAGAATACCTTGATAAAGGCAAATGATATGAACAAATAAGGGTTATTTTTATGTGCTATACTCTCATGAAGACTTGAACTTAAAATAAATAATTCTAGAATATTATATTATTCCTTTCTTATTAGTTTTGTTCCATATTCCAAAACTCATTGATAAAATAACCATTGATGAGATAACATTTCATCATTTTCCAAATTTCTTTAATAGGTATAAAAATTATTGTTTTATATGTTAAATGTATTTTAAAATATTAAATATATTGTAATAAATGTAACTTAAAATTAATAATAAAATTAAAAAGGTTAAAGATAAGTTATTATTAACAACACTAGGTTTTTTGTTTCAAAATAAAACTTTTTTCAATTTTATGATCATAAAATGATAAAAAAACCGAATGTTATTAATAATAACTTATCTTTAACCGTTTTAATTTATTCTTGATTAATTTTCAGTTAGATTTATAAATTAAAAGTTGTTATAAAAGAAAAAAATCAGCTTGAATCTATAAATAATACACTGTTTCAACGAGAGTTGCCAGTCGAATCTTTAAATCTAAGATTAAATATAAAATAAATAATACTTTACATAGGTGTTTTGAATTTTTTTTTGTTTATTTTTATATATATTTTCTCTTAATTCCGTTTTTTTCAAACATATATCCTTAAAATTACAACTTTTCGATCACCCACATAATTGTAATAAGTAAACTATAAATTATAGTGAATAATAGGAGAGAGTTTCTCACCTTGGGACACTTTGTTTCGATCTTTTACCGAATTTTTATTATATTAATGAATTCTTGATTACATCCAACTTTAGTCTTCATGATTAAATTACTTTTTAATATTCGTTAGAGACAAGTTAACAAAAAAAAAAGATATATTAAATATACTTGTTTCATGTTGCTCAGTTAAAAGTAAATGTGAATAGTTAAATTAATGAGTTAATGAATTATTTGTAATTGTTTCTTCAAGAAAAGAAAATTATTTCAAGTGATAAGTTATTAGATGTAAATTGATAAAAGTATTGGAAATTAATATTTTTCATTTTTGTTGATTTGATATTCTTTATTTCTAATCCTCGTTGAGTTTAATCAGTTCCTAAAAAAAAAGATAAAAATAATTATTAATAAATTCAGTTTACGTAAATTAAATAAAAAAATATCTTAAACGTAATATGTAGTGTTTTTTTTTTAAAAAATAAAGCTAGTTACTTCGCATATCTTGTCTCCCAAGATGAACCATTTCATACTGCCCCAATGTGTACTAATATTTTGAAATATTAGCTGTTAGAATTAACTACAGAACAATTAATATTATAATTATGCATTGGCTTTTTAAAAAAAGATATTAAATTTTTCATTCTAGTACCTTTTATTTCAAAATATTTTTATTAAAAATTCATTTTACAATTTATTGAAATTTTATATGAAAGGTCTATTCTAAAAATAAAAATCTTAATTAATTCTAATCTGCTTATTTAATTCTTACAAACACATATTTGATAAATTGATTGGGATGCACTTTCTTTGCATCTTCAAGTTTTAAAAGTTCAATTTAAAATTTAGGGAAAAATGAGGTGTAACCAGGCACAGAACCGACCGACGATTTGAAATAAATTAATTTCCAAACAACATTATGCATACTTATATATATAAAGTATATCTATTTGGAAACTATCCAAATTCCATCTATTTTGAACCTGAAAACTTTTCTTTTTATAACAATTTTTAGTCTACAAATGGAAATGAAAATTAAGACACGGTTTTATGTTTCAAAATAAATTCTTTAATCAACTTAATGATCATTTTTCACAATTACCTATTAATTTTCATTTACATTTATAGATTAAAAATTGTTATAAAAAAAAAAGTTTTCCGATTTAATTTCCAAATAGATACAATGTTTCAGCGGGAGTTATCAATCCAATCTTTAAAAAAAGAATAGAAATTTCTTTAGAAATAATATTAAATCTATGTTTTTTTTCTTTTTTGATGAATCTCTTTTATCTTCCACAAAATACTTATACTTTTTCAAATTTTATGGATCATCTGACAAAATCAACATATAGACAAATTAAATTACCTGTAAACGATTTATAATTCTAACGGTTACCTTTAACTGCTCAATCGTTCACCCTCTCCCTTCTTCTCTATTAAATTTTTTCAATGTGTTTGCTTTTTTATTGATTCTTAACAGTAAATTTAATAAATTATCTATTAAATAATTTTTTTTTCTTTAACTAAAAGATATTATTAAATCAATCGTCCGAAATAAAAGATAAATGTTAAATTAGGTGAAGAAAAAGATGAGAGAAAATTGATAATTTGTTCGGCAACCGTTTTCTTTTCTTTTGTTCATTATTAATAATGATTGAATATTATTTAAACTTGAATGAATTCTAATAGAGAAGCGGTAAAAATTGTTTATGAAACACCTGAACCCAAGAAATTTATTAGTAAAATTGTCGGAAAGTATCTTTTTCAAAAAAGAACAAAAAAAAAAAAAAAAAAAAAAAAGAAGGAAGAAAGAAAGAAAAAAAAGGAACAAACATAACAATTTTGGAAATCTGTTATTCTCCATATTACGCAATAACAACGAAATACAATACTAAATTATATAGATATTTTATTTCTATTGATACATTTTTTTTCTCTTAATTTCAACTTTAAATGACTGACTTTTAATTCTATTGGAATAGTACAATTATTTTTGAGCATTTTGTTGTAGAGAAGAGTGGCCCACCTTGGGACACTTTTACTAACTCGCTAGAGATAGTATTGTGATCACGAAAATTTCGATGTTGAGATTTTGATGTTTTTTTACGTTTTGAAGGTTCCTGATTCATTTTCATTAAGGTTGAGAAAAATGTCTCTGTGTGTATGTTTGTATGTAGACAAGATTACGCAAAAACGGTTTGAGCTAGAATAATGAAATTAGGTACACGGGCATTATTTAAAATTCGTAGTTTTCTATTAACTTTTGAGAAATAAAGTTCAATCGGAAGAGGGTCATTACCTACAACGTTTTGATTTTTTTCCTCTAAACTGACCGTCAAAATAAAGAAATATGTTTAAAAATTGTATAAAACTGCTTTATATAGAATTTCAGCTTGATTGAATCTCTGAAAGTACCGGAAATAATTTTTTAAATTTTTTAAATTTTGACTTAAAAATGAAGGTAAAGGTTTGATTACGTTGAAAAAATCAAAACAATATGGATATTATTTGATGGCCTTCTTATTTCAATAAAATGTTATCAGTGAAAATTATGTTAAAAACCTTAACTCCTATGATCAGATAGAATAAAATTTTAATTAATTTTCAAATATAGAAAAAACCTTGATTCTCCAATTCAAATTTGTGAAATAATCGAGTGGAGAAACTCCAGATTTTTTATTTTTACCGACCGACGATAGGAAGGGGAGGTATTGTTTTCACACCAAATTTCACATGTGGAGATTTTTACATATCTTGTTAAGAGAAAAAAGTATTTTTAGCATGATGTCTGTCTGTCTGTCCGTTGTGTTTCTTATAGACGTGTTCACCTTGAACGGCTCAATGGATTTGGATAAAATTTGGTATATTTACTTAATGCATCAGTAGCATGAATTCATCAACCTTTGGTGTATATCCGGAAACCGGAAGTGCTAGTTTACAAAGTATTAATTTTATATTCCTTGTCGGAAAATATTTCACTTAACATATAATAGAGTAATTAAACTAAAAATAAAAACCTAGATAATATAGTTTAGTGATTTTAATTCAAGTTTTTATTTTTTTTTATACTTTATATATATATAATGGTGTTTGAAAATTAATTTATTTTAATTCCTCGGTCCCCGTTCTGTGCCTGGCCACAGATTATTTTTTTCAATTTATTTTTAATTTTAAAAATATCAGACATATAATATATGGGTATATTATTTTATTTCAAAACAATTAATAAAAACATTCTTCCCTTTAGTTTTGAAAATATCAATTGCTTATATAGGCTTATACTTTTATTATAAAAAAAAATTCAGAGTTTTTTATCACAATTGTTTCTTTTCTTTATTTAATCTTTTAATATTTAACCGTTTTTAGAGTGTACCCTTTTTCTAATATTTTTTTTTTACTAAATGTCTATTCTTTTTTTGTCAATAAAAAAAATCAAATTTATATTATATATAGGTGGATATTATATATATATATTTAAATATATATTTTAAATTAGAAATAATTTATTTGAACATACATCAAGGTAAAAAAATTCACTATAAAAAAAAAAATTAAGAGATTTTTTTTGTTCGTGTCTCTCATTTTTTTTCTCTCATCCCCTTTAAAATGATAAATATTATAATAACCGGATCTAATTTTATAAATATATAGAGCAGTTTGAATGGTCATAAACTATCTTCCTCTTCCCTGCGTTTATTTATTTTTCAAATATTTAATTAGCATATTAATAATTTCTTCCGTTTCCGTATGCAAAGGGTGAATGGGAGGAGGGGGGAGGGGAGGGAGGCGCGTTGCCTCCTAGACGTAGTTCATTGGTAGGTAAGCAAATCCAGATAATTGTCCATGTGTGTGTTTGTCAGGGTGTGTATGAGGAGTGGGTTTTTACGCTGGTCTCGAGAGCCATTTATCACGAGGTGGGAAGGGGCGCAGCCCCCCTCAGCATCCAAGCCATTAACAAGACGGGCTCCCTCTCGATGGAGGTGCCCAGGCAACCGAATCCAAGACAATTGGTCCTTTGGACAATTGTAACCTTTATCAACGATCCTCTCGCACTTCGTTTGTATGTCGGCTTGGTTGTGTTAATCAGAGTGAAGCGACAGGACCGGTTGTTGAGTGCAAAATAAATTAACATAATCATATTATAATATTTAAACACTTTTAGAAAAATAAAATAATATTTATATTGTTCAATAAATTAAAGAAATTTATAGAATGGGCATCAGAATTATTTATTTAAACTAACAAAAAAGCATCTGCTATTTATTATAGTACTTATAATAAAAAAAACAAACTTAAATAATTTTACTTTAAAGTTAACTAAACAATATAAAAATTAATATTTTATAATACATAAAGATTAATTAAATATTATAGAATATTTTTGAAATAAAATTTTAAATGAAAGATTATAAATATTTTTATCAATAGTTTCAGATTTTGGTAATTGTTTATAAAATCGGAAGAGCTTCAGGGATTTGGATAAAGCTTTACCAGTGGGTTCCTTTTTTAATTCCAAAGAAACTTTCTTTATGCAATATTTCTCGGGCGTTTCTAGTTCTCGAGGTAAAAATTATTAAAGTTTGATAGATAAACTAGTTATGAACGTCCAAATGAGTAGCCATTTAGTAATGTTTTATTGACTAATTCACTAATTATTCACTAATTTTCGGTTTTTTAAGTTTGGTTTGGATATAAGAAAACTGTTTAATGAGAGGTTTAAGACAGTGACTAGAGAGTTTTACTTAGGCGTCATGAAACGTTTGCTATCAAGAATTCGTCGTATTCGGCCAGAATATCGAGTCAAAAATCACGTTATTTCTTTGCATCATTCGCCCTATTCACCAGATCTGGCTCCGTGCGACTTCTATCTGTTCCCTTAACTGAATTTGGCGATGAAAGGAAAGTGGCACGCATCGATTGAAGCCATTGAGAAGGCGACGACTGATGTCCTAAAGACCATTCCAATAAAGGACATGGAGAAGTCTTTTGACAACTTGTTGGAGCGTGCAAATTTGTGTATCAATGCAGAAGGAGAATACATTGATTAATAAAAATGATTTGTTCCAAAATGTACATTGGCTTTTTGTTTTTTTAAAAAGTTCGGTTTCTTTTGGAATGGAGGGTGTAATATATATATATATATGATTCAGTCTTTACTGATGATATAGATAGATATAAATATCATTTAATTCAAAAATAACAAATTAATAACAATTAATAACAATTAAGAAATCTTAAGTACTAATTATAACATTTATAAAATCAAAAAGAGAATGTTTATCATATATGATATACACCAATACCTTGCTTTACGTCGTTTTGTTTTGCTTTCGCATCGCTTCTTAATAAATAAAAATTTTCACTATGCGTCGTTAGATTTTCGAAATTTCGTTGTTTTGAGTTGGAGTCTATAATTTTTTTTTTTTTTTGTTTTTAATCTTTTGAAATTTTCTTTTTTTTCTCTGGAAGGAAATCCCAGAATATACATCAAAGTGATATGTTTTGTGGAAAATTAAATACAATAGGTAACAAAACAAAATTGAATAAATTTATGTTTACTAGTGAGATCATCTCATATTTTGTAAATAGTATTATGTATGTAATTTTAATTAATTAATTAATTTATTATATTATTTATTTTATAAATTTTTACTTATTTTTAAAAGATATTAATTATATATTGAATTGTTCATTTATCTAGATGTGTAAATTCCATAATTGCAATATAAAAATTGTCGAATTTTCACGTAGGTAAAAAATTAAATACAAGATGTAACAAAACAAAATTTAATAAATTTATGTTTACTAGTGAGATCATCACATATTTTGTAAATCGAATTTTGTAATTTTAATTAATTTTCAAGTAAATATTGTATATTACATAGAGCATATTCGTTTCTTTTAGATATGTAAATTTCATAAATAATTGTGAAAAATTGTATTTTTTGAATGTATATAATAAAATTTTATATTATTTTTTAAATGTTCACTTTGTTCAATTTTCTTTTTAAACATAACCCTGGAACCTATCTTCGATCTTTACATGGTTTGCTATAAAAAATCTTAATTCACTTTGCGTCGTGCTTTTTGAAACGTAACCCCAACCAACACAAAGTGGTGTATATACATTTTTTAATTATTAGGATTATTTAAAATCTGTCGAAGGGTAGTTTACTTTTTCTATTATATTAATTGACCGTGTGGCCTAATGGATAAGGCGTCGGACTTCGAATCCGAAGATTGCAGGTTCGAGTCCTGTCACGGTCGAAAGTTATTTTTAAATATTTTATCATATAAAAATAAAATTTATATTATTTGTTGAAATTGTTGTTATAAAATTATGATTTTAGTAGTATTTTAAAATTTTAAAATAACCTAATCAATCATTAATTAAGGTTTGTTTTTAAATACTAATTAGTTTATTGATTTTAAAACGTTATTTTGAAAGGATGAAAGTGCAAGTAAGGGTTTTAATTAATTTTTAGTATCTCGCCAGATCACGAAAATTTTCCATGTCGAAATTTTAATGTTTTTATACGTTTTGAAGGCTCCTGAGTGATTTTCACGAAGGTTGAAAAAAATATGTGTGTGTATGTATGTAGAGAAGATTACGCAAAAACGATTTGAGCTAGAATAATGAAATTTGATACACGTGCATTATTCCAAATTCGTAGTTTTCTATCAACATTTGAGAAATGTAACTTATTCGGAAGAGGCCCATTACCTACAACGTTTTCATTTTTTTCCTCTAAACTGACCGTAAAAATAAAGATATAGGTTTGATAGTTTTTCACATGATTCAAAATTGTATAAGACTTGGATATATAGAATTTCAACATGATTGAATCGCTGAAAGTATCGGAATTAATTTTTTAAATTTTGACTTCAAAATCTGGAGTGCCATCAACAAAGAGCTAAACAATAAATATTATTTATTAATTTTAATTAATAATTTAATTAATTAAATTCAATTTAAATATAATATGTTATATGTTATTTAATCCAATTCAAATTGCGAGATAGTCGAGTGGAGACACTCCAGATTTTTTTATGTGAGAACATAAACATTATTTTATTGTTTTCTTTAAACAAGAAAATTTAAATAAAATTTATTCGACACTAACAATCATCTTGAAATTTTAAAGTATAGATATTAATGGAGACTCTTAAATTAATTAATATATTTCATTTCTTTTTCTTTTAAGCTACCAAAAATATAATGAAATTTATGTTTTATATATTTTATTAAAAAACTAATAGATTTTTGGTGGTAGTTATATTCAATATAATTACTACAAAAAATACTCAAACAATTGTTAAAATTTCTTTTTTTAAAAATAATTTTAAAAAACTGAGAAGAAAGTAAACCATTTAATTATTAGAAATTAATTTAAAAATTTTAATTAAATTCTAATAAACATTGGATGAAATTTAGTTGACTTTAATTATATTAAATAAACATATATAATCATTGTTCAAATTAATATTGAATTTTAAATTATTTTCTAGTGTAGTACTTTCTAGTGATTCTGAATATTGGTGTTGGTTTAATTAATTTTAATAATTTAATAATAGCTTTATTTTATTTTCATTTTGCTATATAGCTTTTTTTTCATATATATTATACTTTATATAAACCTTATATAAAGATAAAAAATAATTTACTATTACTTTATTTTATTTTGTTTAATTATTTTAATTTCTATAAAATATAAAATGAATTTTTACAATCATTTTTTCTTATGCACCTTTTTAATCGACATATGGTATCGTCTCTTTCATTTTCGCGTAACCCGGTGTCCTTGTGTTGTTGTTGTTGTTGTTGCTGCTTGGTGTGGTGCAGGGCGGCCCTTTGAGTGGGGAAACAAGCAACCCTCAGCCACCCTGAGGCAGAGAGACCGCCGTCGACGCCCTCAGCTCCTCCGAGTCCATTGAGGCTCTCCAGAATGGTCCATCCATCATACTTTTTACTGTCACAACCTTTTTTAAACCCTGCCCTCCCCTTTCGCTCGTTATCCGCCCCCTGCACCGGCTGTTGTCCCTTAAATGTTCTTTGTAAAGAGAAAAACGCTCGTTTTATGGTCATGCAAATTTTGCCCATTAGTTTTGATCTTTTTTTTCATTTTTTGATGTCATTCGGAAAAGGTCATCAGTTAATTTAAATAACTATTACAAGAAAATCATTAAATATTTAATTAGTAAAATAAAAAAATTATAATTAATTTATGAATTTATTTAATATGATGACATTGTTCCAGATGTGATGTATACAGAATCTGCAGGGATCTGCAGGAGGTTTATATCAGCTGAAAAAATTTGGTGTCTATTAAAAGTTAACCCGTCCAGGATTATTTTGCTAAGGATTTACGTGAAAATGTAACAAACTAACATAAAGGACGCTATATACAATGTAAATATTAATCTATCTATCTCTATGGCTCTACGGAACTAGAAAGTTCTTGGCATCAGCAACCACATTTCTCCAAGTGTCCCTATCCTGAGCCACAACCATCCAACACCAACCCTCTCCCAACTCTCTTACGTCCCTTCCTACATTGTCCACCCACTGCGTCCTTGGTCTTCCAACCAGACTTTTCCCAATCTGTCTCCAAAACAAATTTATTTATTTATTTATTTATTATTTATTTAGTTGTTAATCAAACGCGTTTCTTTTATTATGATTTCAATAAATACATTTTTGAACAAATTTAAATGATATTATTTATTCTATTAATAATTATAAAAGTTAAAATAAATTACAATCTAATATAAGTAATGTAGACTATAAAATCTAATATTTTATAAGAATAGTTTTTGTCATCACGCAGTAGGTGAAATTTCAAGTTTATATTTTAGTTTATAGTTTGTTATATTGATAAATGAATTATGAGAGATATGGATAATATTTTGTTTTATTATGTTAAAATACTTTATAAATTATTTGCTTATTTGATCAAAGAAATTTGTACAAAAATTCTAATTATGATTTTCATTAAATACATTTATAAAAATCGAATATTTAAACTATTCTTGATTAAAGATTAAAATTTTTCTAGTAGTAGTAACTAAATAAAAGTATTAATATTAATAAATTATTTTTATGTTTTGTATTAGTATTATAGTGTGTAATTTATTGTATTATTTGTATTATGCTAAATTTGTAATAAAGAAATACAAAATCGCAAATATTCTTATATTGATCCAATAGGTCAACATGTTTAAATTCTAATTATTTTTATTTAAATTTATTTCTATCTATCTATCCATCTAACATTATTACTACTCGGAAGGCCCCAGCAAACACATTCCTCCAACTTTTACCTTGATTTTCTTGATCGGAGGCGCTATCAAGTAGCTTTCCCAATTTTGATCCCGGAGGCTGGATTTGCTCTGTCCCATAGAACCCAGCTAGAGAAATTTCCTTACCAGGCCCGAGACTTGAACCCGAGAATGTGAGCCAGCTACGCTAACCCTGAGGCGCCTTCATTATTATTATTATTATTATCCGAGTTAATTCACTTTCTCAGCATTGCTGCTGGAAAACTTTCACCTATCCCTTTCAGATCTTATTAGGGATTAGGCTCGGTCGATGTGGGAAGGGAGTTCACCCTGACCCATACGATCCTCCGGATAATTTTCAATTGAGAAACTTTCTGACTATGTGGCACGTTTGCAGAAGTATCGCCCTCTGTGCCTGCCCTGCGATGGTCTTCGGCAATCCTAGTTTCTCAATATTTTTATCAAAGTTGGATGATACCACTCCCTCCGCTGACATCACCAGTGGACAGGTCGCGACTGTGTCCAGCTTCCAGATATTCTTCAGCTGGATAGCGAGTTCCTCATATTTATTTCTCTTTTCGGTTTCAGTTTTTTTGACATTATGAGTAAGAGGAACTCCTATCTCAATTATAATGGCTGTTCTGTTGGTGTTATTGATGAGAAGGATATCTGGCCTATTGTAGTCAATAGTTCTGTCGGTGAGGATGGGTCTGTCCCAATATAAAATCATGTTATTCTTTTCAACCACTGGAGCCGGGACGTATTTGTAATATGGTGGCGTCGACTTATCAAGCAGTCCATATTTTATTCCCAATTGCTGATGGATTAGCTTTGCCAGTTGGTTATGCCTGTTTAAGTAAGCGTTGTCTGCTAATGTGGGACATCCACCCATGACGTGTTCTATACTTTCGCCGACATTTCCACATTTCCTACACTTGTCCTCAAGGTTTTGCTTAAGTATAAACTTCTCATAGTTTCTTGTTCTAATTACCCGGTCCTGTATAGCCATTAGAAACCCCTCAGTTTCCGGGTAAAGAAATCCGTTGGACAGCCATTTCAAGGAAGCGTTCTTATTCACAAACTCGTCGTTCAGTAGGGTCGGGAACTTTCCATGTAGAACTTTATTCTCCCAAGAGCCTAGGTCTTTCTTGGCGCTCACAAAGTTAGAGCTGCTTAGGTTTAGAGGCGTATATCCCTGGTCTAATTGGGTTAACATCTTCATGAGATTGTCCTCTGACTCCAGAAGTCTCTCTCTTATTATTATTATTATTATTATATTATTTTTAATGTAATTTAGTAAAATTCCCTTGCCAGGCTCTGGACTTGAACCCGGGACCACAAGAATGAGAAGCAGCTTCACTATTTCCCACCTTGGGGCGGCCTATAACAATAATAATAATAATAATATATAATACAATATTTTCTCTCGTCTATAGTCATTAGAATTTTTGAAATCAAAACTAAATATTTATTTGCTAATACATTTAATTATGATCAAATAAAAAAAAAAAGTTAAAAAGTTATTCATTTGTATTTTTTTATTGAATGTTATTTCAAGATTATTTGTGTTTTCTTGTGATTGATAAGCGAATAGCAAAAGGGACTGGAAGGTTGATTGGTGATTCATGACGAGAGAGAGAGAGCCAATCAGTCAGTCCTCTTTTCTAATCCTTGACACTTGATTTAATCGACACAAAGGGGAGGCTCCCCTTAGACAAATTGCTACCCCCTAAGGGCACGAGCCACCAATACCATCCACCCTTTCTTTTTGATTTGGCCAAAAACCAGGATTAGAGACCCCGAAGCAGCCACAAATCGACAGCCGGTCTCCATCTTGCAGATTACTTTTCATGATATATATTTACAGAATTTTACAAAAAAATTTCATGAATAATTCTTAACAAAATGAATGTTTATTTTTATTTTTTATTTTTTTTATTTATAGGGATTTTCCAAGATAAAGTTGTGTGTAATGAAAAAATACATATAAAGCTATTTCTACATAAATTAATTTTAATGTTTATTTTTATTTTTTTGCTTTTGAAAGAAAATTATTTGAATAATTATTTTAGAAAAATATAAAAATATTATTGTATGAATATGAAATTTTTTTTAATTTTAAAATATTTAAAAAATAAAAAGTCTTTTAAGTTAAACAATTTTCCTTAAAATCCCGAAATTTTTCTATTTACAAAAATAGAAGATGAATAATATTATAATTTGATATTCTACTAGTCTTCATATACCTCTTCTATAACACATTAGAATTATAAATATTCCTTACATATGAAAATTATAAAACATGTATTATATAAAATTTTCAAAAATTCAAATTTTATTTACCCAAATATGAATTAATAAACATTTTAATTTAATTGGATAGTGATTCAATTTGATATTATTATATTTAAATCGTCATAGGCAGCTAATTATTATATCAATTGTGAATTTCTCGTAAATAATATTTAAATTTAAGTAAAATTAAGAAAAATCATCTTTATTAGTTTTTTCTTAATTTAAAATAGGGAATTTAAATGACATCAGCAACTACGTCAGACAGTGCTTCCTTAAATACAAAATATTATAAATATAAATGAAATCAAATTACGAAATATATATTATGTTATATCCACAGGCCATATTTTTTCGGTCTTTTAGTGCAATAATACGTACGTTTAAGGGCGTATGTTTTATGACTATTTTTTTTTAATTTATGTTCTTTTAAATTATTTGAATGGTGGCTCGTTGAACCAAGTATTAATATTACCAGCCAAATCTGATAATAAGGAATAATTTTTTTTAATGATCGAGCGACGGCTCGGTGAACCAGGTACTAAATCTTGATATATTTAAAAAAAAACTTGTGCCCAAATGAAATTAAACTCTGTTTTTGTATTAATAAATTAATAATTAATATATTATTCATCTATCGTCCAACTATTAACCAAGTGATTATAAGCAAAATTTCTTAAATTGTTAAAAATTAAAAATTATGATTAGGAAAAAAAATTGGTGATAAAACATTAAATATTTAACCTAATTATTACTCTCCTTGCCCTTAAAATATTTTCTTTTCTTGCTCCCTTTTTTTATTTTGTTTTTTATTAAAAATTTTACTCTGCTACAATAATAAATGCACTTTGAGTTTTAAAAATTTTTTGTTCCAATTTCAACTCTTAGTTGACTGGGGTAAAAAGGATCTGTCGCTTTTACTCAACCTTCTTCGTTGTTTCAGCTTGTCTCTTCAGTTGCATCGAGTAGCGCAACAACACCCTTCCATTTTCATCCCCCAAAATAATAGTTACTAACAAATTCATGATGTTTTTGTTTATCTGTGGTCGCAAATAGCAAAGTTATATTTTGTCTTGTGGGTAAAAATGATGGACGGATGAGTGAAGGGACACCTGTTCAAATAGGTCATTGTATTGTCGGCCAGCTCTTAACTCTCCCCTTCCCTTTCCACCTTCCCATCACCACCCCTTTTGATCCAATAAACACTTCGCCTCCAGCAGAATTAAGATGATAAAACATTCATTGCCGAAGGCAAGGCGCAGAGGGCAGATGTGAATGAGGGAGCGAATTGTACGGCGACCAATGCATTTGAATAATTAGATTATTACCCATTTCCATTGAATTCTTTTTTTTCTTTCTCTCGTTTTTGGTTCGGAAGCAAATTAAGGAAGACAAACCCGTCAGATGGGGAATCAATAAAGGGAAGTTGGTATTAAATTTATTATTATGCCTCAATGCCTAAATTATCCTAAAAGAAAAATGAATACCTTATTCTTTAGACCTCTCCATCCTTATTAGTCAGAAAATCGTTAAAATATTTTTTTACTAATATACATAATATATGCTTGCATTACAAGTAAAAAAATCTATATTTATATACTTTGGACATGGGATGTTAAATCAAGGTAAACTAATATTTCAATGAAATATTATTAGTATATTAGCTAGATTAGAGGTTTTCTAAAACTGTGATACATGTACTACTGGTGGTACTTTAGAGCCTACAATTCAGTTACTTTTAAAAATAAAATTATTTTAGTAGTTATTGAAATTTTAGATGGATGTTTGCTGTAGTTCCAACTTAAAATAATTTCAGAACCCCGGAGCTAGCTAATTTTATTTACTTATTAAACTAATTAAAATTTATATATATATATATTGGATTAGCAGTTTGTTTTTGACAAATGAAAAAGATAGTCACGTTTCGACTGTTCTTCGATTTTTTACTTAATAAAAAATAAGGAATACTATAAGGAAGTTATGTAACGTTTGTATGAAGCAATGCGGCTCAAACGATTGGAATTGTAGAAAAACAAATCATGTATTCTGTATCACGATAATGCCACACATCATTGCTAGTTTGTGATTTTTTATAGTGTGAATGTTGAAAGAATCTAAGGTTGATTCTTCACCTCAAAATCGTTTTATAGGGAACTGATAATTATTATTATTATTATTAGATTATTGGTTTATATATACATAGAATATATATATATATATATATATATATATACAAAGAAAAGGTGTATTTTGAATTTTCTTGGGCTGTGTACATTCGATTATCGAATTTTTTTTTCTGTTGTGTTGGTATACATATGTTTCTCATATGTTGACATGATCAGTAATTTAGGATTAGTAGTTTGTATTTGACAGCTGAAAAAATTAGACACGTTTTGTGTGTTCTTCGATTTTTTACTTAAGAAATAAATAAGAAATACTACAAGGAAGTTATGCAATGTTTGCGTGAAACAATACGGCTTAAACGATCAGAATTGTGGAAAAACAAATCATGGATTCTGTATCACGATAATGCACCAGCTAACACATCATTTCTTGTTCGTGAATTGTTGGCCAAAAACAACACCGTAATCATGCCTCAACCACCGTATTCACCAGATTGGCTCTCTGCGACTTTTTCCTATTTCCAAAACTGAAGAGACCAATGAAAGGAAAGCGTTTTGCCACAATTGATGAGATAAAGTTGCAATCGAAGAGCGAGCTGATTGCCATCCCAAAAAGCGCATTTCAGAAGTGCTTCGACGAATGGAAAAAGCGCTGGCATAAGTGCGTTATTTCTGAGGGGATTTACTTTGAAGTGGACAAAATGGATATTAATAAATAAATAAATACTTCTCGAAATAATTGAAAATTCACCTTTTCTTTTAACCGACCGACGATAGTAAGGGAGGTATTGTTTAAAATGTGAGACATTAATATATAAAAATTCTTAAATATTTAAATCCTTTAGTAAATTTTTTTCCTTATATTTATATCTTATTATTCTTATATGTATTTAATTTTTAAAATAATCAACACTATTTCTAAGATTATTATTTTACATTTCAAGAATAATTATATTTTAATGTTTAATCATTATCTAATTGAAAAAAATTATGTTTTTAAATTTTATATATGTATACTATACAATTACTTTATTATTACAATTTTTAATTACAATTATTATATAAATACTAGTTGTTCCCGACATAAAAATCTTCTTAGAATATAAATTATTAACTTTATTCAAAATTTTCAATTTTTTTTATTTTTTTTCAATATTTAATAACAAAACCAAATTTTAAAAAAATGAAATTAGTTACAAATTAATAATTTTTACAATTTAAAACTAACTTCATAATATTACAGACATAACATACATACATAGAAAATTGATTATATATCTCTCTCACACATTGTATTTTACTAAAATAATAATTAAATTCGAATTTTGAATTTTTTTTAGAAATAATGTGATTCCAAATTTTTTCTCAATCCCTATTCAATTTGTCTATGACTAGCGAATAGGGCATTTTTGATTATAGCTGTTATTTATTGGGTTGTGCGGAGGAGAGCAGCTGGGCGTCTCCGTTTAACGTCTGCATCTCCGTTGCCGTGGATCTCGTTCAGCGCGTGATTCGCCAGCTGCACGCTGCATTAGGGATCTACGGCCCTTCTCAGGCATTCGCCACGACGCCCAATGAAGAATAAGCCAGAGAGATTTGCTACTCTTTGGAAAAAACATACCGCATAATCCACCAGAAAAGATTTTATGGCCAACATTTACAGAAACAAACCAAAAAAAAAAGGAAAAGAAAAAAATGGATTTAACCAATCAGTGGAAATTTTAATGATGAAAAGAAAGCGTCCTTGCCTCGATTATATCAATAACCTTTACGATTTTACTTTCAATTGAAATTATAAAAATTATATTCACGAACATTCATAATCATTATCATTTAACAGAAAGAGAATGAGAGATTACATAATGATTTTACATATTATATTAAAATCGTACCATCGTACTAAGATCATACATAGTAAATTTTATTCCACTAAATGTTATTTAAAAAAATCCCAATTATAAATACTTTAAATATTAAAAAAAAATAATGATATTTTCAATAATTATTCATATTATTTTATAATAGAATTTTTATATTCCTAAAGTATATTATAAATTTTATAACTCATAATATAATTATTTTTGTTTTTCATATTTAAACATCATGGCAGATGAAATTCTTGGCTTCAAAATTGAATAATGCTAATAATTAGATGTGGCCAAACTTTTCTACCTCAGGGGCGACATGAAAAACAATTTTAGGCATTTTCAAATTTTTCATAGATATTTAAATAAATCAATAATAAGAATTTAAATTGAAAAAATAAATCAATAATAAGAATTTAAATTGAAAAAAGTATTATGGCTAATATAAAGAAAACAAATAATTATATTTTTTTATTTTTTGAAACACATACATACATACTATTTACGAGGGCAGATCAATAAGTCCGTGACTTTTTAAATTTCCGTCTCTTAAAAGAAATGGCAACACTGCTCATGTCAGTAGGCAACTATCAGATTCTGTCGAAATTTGAACCAGCTGGGTCTTTTCGTTTTTGTTTGATATCCATTAATAGCAGACTAACTCGCGATTTTAGGGGGAAAAATGAATTTCCATGAAAATCCATGAAATGCTTCGTCATCCGCCATATTCTCCGGATTTAGCCCCGTGTGACTATTTCTTGTTTCGAAACCTGAAGAAATGGCTCGGCGGAGAGATTGGACTCCAAAGATGAAATCACCTCACAAACAAATCTATTTTGATGCCCTCGGCAAATCTTATTTTTTGGAAGGGATAAAAAAATTGGAGAAATGTTGGACAAAATGTATAAAGCCCAAAGGGGAGACTAAGTTTAAAAATAAAATAATTTCTAATCCAAAAACCTGTCACGGACTTATTGACCTGCCCTCGTATCATCAAAAATCATTCGTATAAAAACACATATCTGTGCAGTCCGTAGATTCGTCAAACTGTAGTGAGAATATAATGGATTTATTAATGATTGATAATGATGATTATTAATGTAAAGTAGTTTAAGATTTTGTCTAATTCGTTCTGTTCTATGTATAACTCGATATAAATTTTTGTAAAATTAGATTCTATGCACATTTTGATAAAGCAAATACTTATTTAGATATTCTCCCTCTTTAGGAGGAATTTATAAATTGCCTGTACTCCAATTGAATTCGCCCAAGTCAATGAGCTTTTATTTTCAATTTCTAAAATCTGGATAGTATATTTTCCCCAGGTGCATAACATATAATAGTTAATAAATATAAGAATATGTACACATTTTTTCCTATTTTGTTTTTAAACATTTATTATATTTTATTCTAAATATACACCTAATAATAAATTGAATAATTAAATTAAATATAGTTATTTGAAACTATTATACCTACTTGAACTATTTTTGTAAATTTATTATATAATATATGTAGTTAATTGATCTTCAACATTTTCTATTTAATTTATAATTGACTCTATTTCTTGTTATTTTAAATAATTTTTTTTTTAATTTATAAATTTCTTATTATTTTTATTTATACAAAATTATATATAAAAAAAAATTAATAAATATTATTAAATATTGTATAATTTAATTTTTCGTGAATATGTGATTAAATGACTTAACCCCGAAGCAAAATATTAAAACGAAATTAGCAAAATTTATATATTTATTTTTAAATTTACAAAATTTATTTATAAAATCAGATCTTAATATGTATTATTTAAACAATTATAATATACTAATATATTAATTAATTAGATTTTAAAAAAGTAAGTTTTCTACATTTGTGTTATTTACATATTTGATATATTTCATTGAATATTTATTTTTATTCATATATATATAAATATATATCTTATCTTATTATACTTGTATAAATTGTATATATATGTATATAAATTTGTATTTTTAAAATATTACACCGATCGAAGCATTTTTTTTGAAATTCTGACTATAGATAATTTTTATAAAGAAAAATCTGTATTGGTTTCAGCCTTGGGAAAAATCATCTTTAATATATTTTTTTTTAATTTAAAAAAAGGAAATTTAAATGACGTCAGCGACTACACCAGACAGGGCTTCCTTATAAATACAAAATATTATAAATCAAATAAAATTAAAAACATTTATGTTATATCCATATATGTCTTTAAGTGCATTAATACGTATTTTTAAATTATTTGAAATTGTTTCAGTAGGTTTATCAGTTTTTTCTTAATTTAAAATAGGAAATTTAAATGACGTCAGCATCCACGCCAGACAGTGCTTCTTTAAATACAAAATATTATAAAATATTATAAATTACGAAATGTATATTATGTTATATCCACAGTCCATAATTTTCTGTCTTTCGTATATTTAAGAGGAGTATGTTTTATGACTAATTTTTTTAATTTATGTTCTTTTAAATTATTTGAACGGATGCTCGGTGAACCAGGTATTACTATTACCAGCCAAACCCGATAATAAGGAATAATTTTTTTAAATGACCGAGCGGCGGTTTAAACCAGGTACTATATACATATATCCATATATATATTTTTCAACTGTTTATTTAGTTTCTTATTTGTTTGCTATAATAATAGGGATGTTTTAAATGACAATCTAATTATTCGCTTTTCTCATTGATTTGTTTATTATTATTAAATAATTACCCGGTATGTTTATCGTTTGCTCTTTATCAAGTAATCCCTGGCTAGTTGTAGCGCGATGCCCATTTGGCGATTCGTTTCGGTGTTCGACGATCGAATTGCACGCTTGGTTTCTTTTTTTCTCTCCTAAACTTTGATCAGAATCAGGGTCGAGGGAGGGAAAGAGAACTAAATCACTCATTCGAATCGGCACGAGTTTTTCCACCGGGTGGGGTGGTCTATTGTCACCCCGAAAGCATACACTAGGAAGGGGGGGAGTAGGTCGTTCTCTAAGCACACATTGACATCTAGCACATACACGCATCTCCGAATAGAGAGGCGGACGATTTTATTGTGTGCCCTCGAAAAGCCAATGAGCCACCCTCTTTAGCAAACTCTTCGGGTGCTTTAACGAAGGGATTTTTCCTTCTAAACACCCTCTCGGTAGTTACCCTCAACCCAAACAACCAGACTACTATCATTCTTCATACATCTAAAATAAATAATTGTAATTTAAAAATATTTACAGAATTTTTAAACAATTTGTAATTCAAATGATAGAAATTGTTTTTTAAAAAATTAAATTTGATTAAATAGATTTATAAATTATCAAAAACAAACAAAAAAAATGTGATTATAATTTAAATAAAACTAAACAATTTGTATAATGACCAAATGTTAAAGAATTATTTATAAAATATATACCTAAAAATATATATTTATTATATAAATTTAATTTTAATTAAAAATAATATAATTATTGATTTTAAGGCGCCACGGGGTAAAAGGTTAGCGTAGCTGGCTCACATTCTCGTGGTCGCGGGTTCAAGCCCCGGGCCTGGCAAGGGAATTTCTCTAGCTGGGTTCAATGTGACGGAGTCAATCCAGCCTTCGGGATCAAAATTGGGAAAGCTACTTGATAGCGCCTCCGATCAAGAAAATCTAGGAAAAGGTTGATAGGACTCGTTCTAATAATCATAGGACACCTAGTTGATATATCCGACTTGATAAGGGTTGTCCTTTTGTAGGACGTACAAAAATTAGAGGAATAATAAATATTTATTATTTTTTAAACTTAATCTTGAGGGCATAGTTTAAAGTTTAAAGTTTAAACTAATTTTAATGATTTTATCAATTAGCCATAGGACTACTATTATATTAATTTTGATCCTTCACATTTTTCTGCTACCTGGAAAATTAACTCGTTCATAGTTAAAAACTCAATTTATATTATATTTGTGGAATATAAACTAAAAATCATAAATTTGATCTCATTTAATAAAAATAAAATAAATATGCTTTTGAAAATATATTTTTAATTAATCATCAGTCGAAATGTTAAAAATTTACAAATATATTTATAAAAAAATGTATATGTATATAATATATATTTACATAGAGATATTTTATTGAGAATTAAAAAATTCAAATATAAAAAATATAAATATATCTTTATAGTAGTAAATTAATATAATACAATATACTTTTATTAATATAATTTCAAGGTAAGTAAATAACTATTTAATATATAAATATATATATATATATATATAATAGTTAATTCAAAAATATTTAATATATTTTAGAAAAATAAATAATATAATAATAATAATTTATATGTATATAGAAAAATGACTAGAAATGAATGAATCAGCTACTGGAACACAAAACAAACTTATCAGTTTAATCGAAATCAATAAAATATTGAAACACACTAAAATAAAAATGTACAATAAAAAAAAAATGATAATAATGTAAATAATAAGTATTATTTTTTTATTATTTTCCATTTTCATAAATTAGAAAATTAAAAAATAATCAATTAAAGGATCAAAATATTATAATACCATTATTATTTCATTTCATTTAAGATATGAAATAAAAATTGAAAATTTAATTTACAAGCATTATAGTTATTTTAATTTAAATTATAAAAGAAATATTATATACATACATACTATATATTGATTATTTTAAATTAGTTTAAATATAATAATATATAATAAATAAATTGAACCCTGTTATTTATTAAGAATGTAATTTCTTTTTAAAATTCATATTAACACAAATTTATATTAATTTATTTTGTATTTTTTTATACAATATAATATATGTATATATATTTTGAATTATACCTATATTATTATTAATTTCATACAATAATATGAAATTATGATTATTTACAAATATCAGAATATGAAAATATCAATTTTGATTTACATTTTGTTGTTTATTTCAGATTTTACAGACTTTTTTTTATCAAAATTAATTCTTTTATTTCTAAATTGATTTATAAATAAGGCACCTTTGGATTTTTTTTTAAATTTAGATTAATTAATATATATATGGTACAATTAGGGTGACTAAACGTCCCGTTTTTCCGGGATTGCCCCGTTTTTAGGTGCTCTGTCCTGGCGTCCCGAAAAAAGTCTTCGGGACAGCCTATTGTTCCGTTTTTTTTAATATTTAGGACATTTCGTACTTTTTTTCAAAATTTTTTCATATATGGTCACCCTAAGTACAATGTATTGATGCGAAAGTAGTTGAGTTATGTATATAACGATACATATAAATATATATAAATATCTATAGTATAATTATTATATATAAAATATTAATTTTATTAAAATATATTAAGGAATGGAGTTACAATTGTAAAATTCATATGTATATATTAAGAATTATTATTCAATTTCAAAGGTTATTTTAACCCATTAAATCCCAGTGATCTCATATAAGATCACCAGGTATAGTAATTTTTTTACAGTTTCAAATATTTACTAAAATTCATTTATATGTTATGAATCTAGAAGAACTCTAGATCTAAAATAATTTTTTGTTTGGTTTTATTATTATTTACTATTTTTAATAAATTTGGCCTTTACTGTCTTTTATATAATCATATATATCTCATAAACAAAGATAAATTTCTAATTTTTTATTACATTTTTAAAAATGTTTCATTTTTTAACTAAATAAATGATTAATTATAATTTACTGATCTCAAATGAGATCACTGGGATTTAATGGGTTAATATGTATATAAAATTTTTATTGTATTGAAAATTAATTTGATGAGCTTAAACATCGAAATATTTTCGAATAATAATTTTAAATTTTATTTTCATATTAATTCGATTAATAAATATTAGATATTTTAAATCATGCTTGTCCAAAGTGCGGCCCACGCAAATTATGAAAATATTTAAAAAAAATTAATGTTTGCAATATTTTTCATGTTCATTTATAATTTTATACATATATCTGATTCAAATAAAAAAGTTATAATAAAAAGAAGTTATATTATTTTAATAAAACCTATCCATAAGGACATTGTCAAAACAGTCTTAAAAACAATGTTTATTGTGAAATAAAATGAATGCAGTAACTATTAGACGTGTCCTTATAGAGAGATTTTGCTGTAGTTAATTTGTCGAAGAAATATTTTTTTTTTACAATGTGGCCCTCGAATGGTCATAGTTTAGACACCCATGTTTTAAATAAATCTAATTTTTTTAAATTATGATGATTTTTTTAATGTAAATTAAAACATTAAAAAAAAATTAAAATCTTTATAAAAGAATAAAATCAATTTAATATTTTTTGTTGAAATTAATTTTCATATTTTACATATATATATATATACATTATATTTAATAAATAACATTAAAATGTTGTACTTAAAGGAGAGAAGTTCAAGTTTCTAGAGGCAATGGTACATGCCGTATTGGTCGTAGAGGTTGCTCACGTGATGTTGATGTTGGGGCGGTGGATGATTGGAGGATGGAGGAAGCGGCTGATGATAAAAGGACGTATTTTGTGGACGCATCTTCTCTGGAGAGTCAAGACTGCTACAGTCACTGGGGCTGCTTGCGTCCCAGGAACACGAGGTATATGTCGACCCCATCGGAGGGGATGCAATTGCCGATGGATTATTTAGATGCACCGTTGGTTGTGTGGGTGGATGACCGTAACCACCGGTGGGTTGTCTCGTCGTTGCCGAGGCAACCATGTTACCGTCATTCCCAATCGAAACGGTTATATTGCCGACGTTCACTGTCAAATTATTCACTTGTGGCTCGGTTTGAATTAACTCCACCGTTTGGGTTAACGCCCAAATGTAATTGTGAGCAAATCGGAGCGTTTCGATTTTCGTTAATTTTGTCTCTTCTGGAAATGTCGGCAAAACCATTCGAAGTCGATCGAGCGCTTCGTTTAGCATATGCATTCGATTACGTTCACGATCATTCGCTTTCATTCGACGGTGTTTCTTCAGTCGAATTAACTGAAATCAAATTTTTCATTAGAAATCTTGAATTATAAGAAGATAAAGAATAGAATGCATTCTATTATTATTATAAAAAAACTCTGATTTTTGTAAGTTCTACGAAACGCCTACCAAGTCGGTTATATCAATTATGTATCCTATGATCAGTAAAACGGGTCCTATCAACCTTTACCTTGATTTTCTTGATCTATCAAATAGCTTTCCCAATTTTGATCCCGGAGGCTAAGTTGACTCCCTCCCATAGACCCCACCTAGAAAAATTCCCTTGACAGGCACGAGACTTGAACCCGAGAAAGTGAGACAGCTACGCTAACCTTTGACCCTGTGGCGCCTTCATTATTATTATTATTATTATATTATTTTTAATGTAATTTAGTGAAATATTATGAAAAAAATCTTCTATTAATTTAATACAAAAAAAAAAAAAAACGAATAATCACTCACTCATTATTATTGAAAAATTTACTAATTAAGAAAAAAAAAATCAATGATTTTGCATATCATTGATATTGGCGATATCTTCTATGAATAGAAATATTATCTAATTTTATTTGTAGTTAGATAATAAATGATAAAATTTATAGATATCTCTAATAATTTAGCATATAATTTATCCCTAAATTAAAATACTAATTAGAACAAAATAAATATGAATTAGAATAAATATTATCATGAAAACGAGGAAAATTATTTTTATTAATGAAATTATCTTGATACAGGTATCAGGGATTTCATTTTATTTCATTTAATTATTCTATTAATTAATTAATTATTTTGAATATTAATTAATAATAACAATAATAATAATTTCAAAAATTAAAAATGATTGTTTAATTTTAAGTATTGAAGCATTTAACAAATAAATAAAATATAAAATAGAATTATAGAGATGAGAGGGTGGGGGTTTACCTGAGTAGGGCTGCGATTTCTATTCGCTCGGGCTCCTTTTCCAAATTTGCGTTTCCGGTTCAGACTCCGCCGGGAAGAATCTCTCTCCTCCTCCTCCTCCTCCTCTTCATCAGGAATATCCACTTCATCTTCAGGATCGTCATCATCCAGAAGAAAATCATTCTTAAGTATTGATTGCAAATGACAGGCGGGAGTTGAGGATGGCATCTAACAAGAATACATTCAATTAAAATGGATTCCAATTTTTTCATTAAATTTATTGTATATAATAAGTTCATTCTAATAAATTTATCAATTGCCATTTAATCGTTCAAAGAATGCAAATATTATTGACAGTGGATGGGTAAAAAATGGACAAATATTGATAAAATGGAGTGGTATCTCGACTGACCTAGATTTGATTTATTCGACAACTTTTATTATACACTCTTACATTGATATTCAAATAGAAATACAAAATAAATAGAAATAAAAAAAAAAAAAAAAAAAATGAAAAATAGTAGTCATCAAAAAATAAAATTGTCATCTGCGCTTTACACTTCACAATTTATTTATTTATTTTTTATTAATTTCAATGACAGAATAAAATACAAATATTTTTTTTATTATTAATTATTAATAAGATTTTGTAATATTTAAGGATACAAGTCACTTCTCGGATTTTGATGAAAATTGGCCAGTTGATTTCTTGATTAATTCTAAGAAACTTTTTCTTTAGCCAATATAGTGGAGAAACTTTTAGTTTTGGAGATAAATAATTTTTTAAGTTTGACAGATTAGCTGATAATGAACGTCGAAATTTGCAGGCATTAAATAATCTTTTATTGACTAATTCAGTAATTATTCACTTATTCACTAATTTTCGGTTTTTTCGGTTCCGTTTGGATATAGAAAAATTATTTAATTAATTAATTTTTCTATATCTAATCCAAAAAAAAGCAGAAAATTAGTAGAGCCCTCTGCTGGTCAAATGAAAAAAGCATGGTAGCTAAATAGAATATCAATGGATTTATATCCAAACTTTAATCCTTTTTATCTTGAAAACTATAAGTTCCCCTGCTATACGAGGGTGGGGTGAAAGGTTTCCGGCTTGACCAAGAAAAACAATGTTTTTAAATTTTTTTTTTTTGCTTTATTTTTCAACATTCAAGATAGCTGAGACCTGTACCCTACGATGTCAGCTGAACGTGTGCGAAATTTTTGCATAACCATTTGAATATGGAAAACTGTGTGCAAAGTGGGTGCCGCATTAACGTTAGACCAAAAACTGCTTCGAAAAAACATTTCTACCGACAATTTGGCACTGTAGACGTAATCCAAACGAATTTTTGCGTCGATTCATAACTGTTGATGAGACTTAAATTAAATTTAATTAATTGATTAATTAATTAAATAAATTAAATAAATTAGAACACCGTTATGAGAAATGTATCAATGTTGATGGAGATTATGTTGAAAAATAAAGCAAAAAAAAAAAAAATTTAAAAACATCATTTTTCTTGGTCAGGCCGGAAACTTTTCACCCCACCCTCGTGTTACCTAAGGGAAAAGTTTCTTAGAATTAATCAAATAATCAACTGGCGAAGTTTCACCAAAATCCATGAGGTGACTTGTATCCTTAACTATTACCACATATTTTAATTTAGTATTCAAATATTTGAAAATATTAATGTTAGAAGAAAACAAAACAATAGTATTTTTTGTTTGTTTTATGTACTCTCAGCTCTTTAGTTTAAATAAAATTCAAATTACGAATTATAATTTAAGTATAGAATACTATAATAGAAATAAAAACATATAGTTACATAGTAGTTGTTTTAAGTATAGAATTAATATAATTTAGTTAACTTTAACTTAACAACTTTAATTTAACCACTTTCTTCTAACAAGTTCATAGATATTTTTTTAAATTTTTAACGTGAACTAAAATAATGACTATTGTAAATATTATAAGTAATTATAGAATAGTATTAGGGGAACATAATTATAAAAAGAAAACAATATTATAGAAAATTCGTATTAATTACTACGATAATCAATCCAAAAAAAAAAAAAAATATCAAAAATTCAGAAATCATTATTCTAAAAATAATCAACACTTTACTTATTTTTTTTTATTTTTATAATAAGTTTTTTAATTTTCATAATAATATAAATGTTAATTAATTATTATAATTTTTCAAAAATTTGAAAATTGAGATATTAAATAAATTTAATACACTTGGTACATACCATATAATCATATAATATATATAAATTCTCTATCACAATTATATAATATATTTTTAAAATAATGTTATAATATGCGTCTAAAAGAGGGGTTGTATAAGAAAATATTTTATTTAACTTTGGTTATTTAATTTTGTTATTCTACTTTATAAAATCCCACTTTATAATTTTTATAAAAATAATTATCTATAAAAAAAAAGATTTTTTTTTTAATTATAAAAATATTATTTTATAAAAGGAATATAATATTATAATTGAAATTAAAATTATTAATAAATTTTGTTGTATTTCAAGAATTTAATTAATTTTGAAAGGTTGGATATTTTTGTTATCCTACTTTATAAAAATCCCACTTTATACTTTTTATTAAAATAATTATTTAGAAAAAAAATTTTTTTTTTTAATTATAAAAATATTATTTTATAAATCGAATATAATTTGGGATTAAAATTATTAATAAATTTTGATGTATTTTGAAGAATTTAATTAATTTTGAAAGGATGGATATATTGTCAAAAATAAAATAATGTCTGATAGTGTACTTACCATGTCTATAAACGATGTCGAGGGTGTCAGGGGCACTAAAGATCACTGTCGAGATCCAACAGTCGAATGATCTGAGTCAGGCACAACCCTCTGATTTAATCGCACCGAGCCAATGGGCGCTGACTCCGCCCACCCCTCCCCACCACCTGCTGCTGAGTGTCTCTGGAGCCCCTGGACAGTAGGCAGGCGGGATGGTCGCTCCAGCAAATCGGAAGCCCGGCTCCAGGCGCACTCCCTTCCTCTCCCTAAATTCATCCAACAAGTCGACGGATCTATTTTCAGCAAAATAAGAAATTAAGAGAATTTACAAAGAATCGGACTAGGATTGAACTTGATTAGAAAGGCGTTTGGTATCATTAAATCTACAAGTGTCTTGAAAAAAAAATAAAAAAAATAAATAAATACAAAAATACAACAATTCTTTGTAGAATTGAGTTGATTTTGGAGTAGCCACCTCACCCTCACTCCTTCTGGTCTTTAATAAAATCCCAAGGTAGATAAATGCTTATTAACACCAGACAAAATGGTGTGCTTGTTAGTTTAGGTGTTTCTATTTGGATTTCCATCACCGTTCAAATATATCAAATGAAACAGTAGCTAAATTACATATTGACAAAGGACTTGTGAAATGACCCTTATCACTGTTATCCTGATAAGACACGTGCGATTTAACTAGGCAGGGGACAGGATTAATAAATTACGTCTGTGCGAGTGTGTAAAGCGAGACAAAAAATACTCCCCACCCCCTACTGTCACCTTCAAACCTTCTCAAAATAAATACCACTCCAGAAACGTATGGCCCAATTAAAATTATCAAACAAATACAATTCACTAACCAAAAATAACATATTAAAATATCATTCCAAAAAAAAAAAAAAATTGAAAAAAAAGAAATTCTAAGTATCGATTACAGTCCTCTATACAAATTAAATGATTTACCAAAATATAGTAAAATAAAATTCATTTTTTTTTATATTTAATGAAAGAAATAGGCGAAAAAAAAGGATTTTAATTATAATTTTAATCTTTATATATTTTGATAATGATAAAATCATAGAAAAATGAATAAATTGTATACTTGTAGGAAATTTGTTTATCACAAACATCCAATTTTATACAGAATATCAATGAGGATATAAATTTAACTTTCAGTTCATTAAATATGCCAGTAAAAAATTGCAAAAATAAGGGTGAAAATATTAAATTATACTATAATAATAATATATTTTTTTTAAAAATAAAAATTTGAAAGATAAGAATTTGAATATCAAATTTTGAGAATCAATCTAAGATAAAAAAAAAAAAAAAAAATTAAAATTTAAAAATTTAAAAAAGTTTTATTTACAAAATTTACAAAATTCAAATATTAAAATTAATTGATACTATTCTTATATATTTTAATGGAAATATAAAAATATTTACAAAATTATTGTAAGAATAGTAATTTTAATGCGCTTTATAATAGAATTTGAGATACACCCACATATTATTTATTTATTTTTTCAATTGATTTTTTTTTTAATTTAAAGAGAAATCACAATGATAATCAATGAATGATAGAAGAAAAAAGTTTTTTTTCATTTAATTTAATGTTCATTTGAACATTAAATATTTTTGTTTTTTGGTATTTTTTTTAAAATCAATAATTATATTAATTTTGCTTTTTCTATATTAAATAAAATTAATCTTTATTTGATATTTGTACACTTAATCTATCAGTTCTTTTCAGTTCTTTAAATGAAAAGTTAATCAAAATAATAAAATAAATAAATACCTTATTAAATGATTGAATGCATTTTCAGAAAGCACTACATATAGATATAGATATATAATAACCATATTACTTTTTAAATGATATAATATGCAAATATCCATGATGAATAC
This sequence comes from Labia minor, assembly GCA_963082975.1. Lineage (NCBI taxonomy): Eukaryota > Metazoa > Arthropoda > Insecta > Dermaptera > Spongiphoridae > Labia > Labia minor. Next base: position 18,468,358 of record OY720345.1, read on the forward strand.
AAATGATGGTTACATTAGATTACATTGGAATGCAAATTTTTCGAAGAATAACAACAATTGACGCAAAAAGAAGATATTAATCGCTGTTCTTGACAACCGCAGCTGCCACAACAGTTCCATTATCATGTGGAAACTGGCAGCAACCCTTCCTGGGCGTCAAATTACCATCTTATCAAAATTATTCATCCTATCTTAAAAAAAAAAAATTACATTGCCGACCGGTTTATGCTGATGGTCAGTGATCGAGGGAGTAGAGAGGGATGATTCAGTGGTGGTGGGGCGTGAGGGGGGATAAAAGGGGCTGGACAGTGGCTATTGACTCTTGGTGTCCCATTGCTAAGAAAACCAATTGAAAATTAATCTGTCGACGGGGATAGGACCGAGTGTTAATGTTTTACCGGAAACACTTCCGGGGACACTTAACTCACCCTTCCAACCCCTTGATGAGTTCTCAATTAGGAAATCAGCTTGTAACACCGGGGAATGAGGAAATCAACGAGAGAGGGTCGATTACCAAAAAATCACTAATTTTATTTCTAAAAAAAGTAACATTTTACAATATAATATTAATAATAATATCGATGAAGTAAGATATGAATGTGTTTTTTTTAAAAAAAAATTCATCTTTATTAATAAATCCATCATTATACTCTCTTTAAGTTCGATTTCTAATTTCATATTAAATTAATTAAATTAAAGATCTTTTATAAAAAATAAATATCAAATATAATTCCAGTTCAATCAAATGACTTAATTTTATACTTACCCAATTTCTCTAAAAATATAAGGTATATGTAATACCTAAGGCGACACAGGGCAAGGGAATTTCCCTAGGTGGGGTCTATGGGACGGAGTCAACTCAGCTCCGGGATCAAAATTGGGAAAGCTTCTTGATAGCGCCTCCGATCAAGAAAGTCAAAGTAAAGGTTGATAGGACCTGTTCTACTGATCATAGGAAACCTATAATTGATATAACCGACTTGATAGACGTCCTTGCGTAGGATGCATAAAAGTCAGAGGATATATATAATACCTAACTAATTTAATAAAATATTTCAATATTTTTTAAAGCACTCTTTGAAACAAAAACAAAATAAAAATAAAAATAAAAAAAAATAAATAGATAGCTAACATAGATAGAGAGTACATAAATCAGAGCAGCTTGCAGATGAAGGAAGGATAAGGGTAGGTAAAGTAAAAAGGGTGGTGGCAATCATTCCCTTTTATAATGTTGGAAATCAAACACCAGGCCGGCTGCTTTCCCCTTAATACAGTTCTAATTACTAATCACGGACTGCGATTTGATCAGCAGACAGTGAGGCACCCCACGGAATGGACGACGGGGCAACCCCTGTCTCTCTGTTCGTCCAAGGGGTCTGAGTCAGAAGGACACCTGCCGGTACGCGTGCCACCCCCATCCCCATTAGTTTTTCTTCCGCCCTGGCACTTGCCACTTCCGTAAACGATTAATCAAAAACAAATTGTGATTGGGATGATTTAAAAGTCAATTTGGATATTTTTTTTTAGAAAAAGTTCATCTATATTAATAGCAGACAATTTTTAATATCTCCTGCGATTACGAAAATTTTCGATGTCGAGATTTTGTTATTTTTATACGTTTTGAAGATCCCTGAGTCATTTTCACTATGCTTGAGAAAAATGTCTGTGTGTGTGTGTGTATGTATGTGTATATGTAGACAAGATTACGCAAAAACGGTTTAAGCTAGAATAATGAAATTTGGTACACGGGCATTATTCAAAATTTGTAGTTTTCCATCAACTTTTGAGAAATGAAGCTCAATCGGAAAAGGGTCATTATCTACAACATTTTCATTTTTTTCCTCTAAACTGACCATAAAATAAAGATATATGTTTGATAGTTTTTCACATAATTAAAAATTGTATAAAACTGCTTGCTATATATAGAATTTTAGCTAAAAGTGCCGGAATTAATTTTTTAACACTGCAAATCACGCGCCAGCACGTGATGTGGTGCCATCAACAAAGAATCAAACAAGCGCCGGTTTAATAAATATTATTTATTAATATAATTAATTAAATTTAATTTAAATATAATATATGTTATTTAATCCAATTCAAATTTGCGAGATAGTCGAGTGGAGACACTCCAGCTTTTTTTTTATAAATGTACCATAATACAAAATAATATACTATAATACTATATATATAATAAAATATTAAAAAAGTTAAATAATATAAAATTAAGATTATAAACTTATATATAAAAGTTTATTTAAAAAGGAATACATTTTGAAGGTAATTAAACAACGAAGAAGAATAAGGATATCTTTCTATGAATATTCCATGCAGTTTATAAACTTTTAATAAAAATAATTTAAATGTAATTATTGGGTTTAGATTCATATTTATTTAAATTTTTTGAATAATTGAATCAATTATAAAAATACTAAATCAATTCAAAAACCAAAAAAGTTGGTGACAGTAAAGAGACCAGAAGGATTTAAAAATAATATATATATCTATTATATATAAAACAATAATATTATCTATCTGTTTGTTGTTGGTCTGACATTTTTTTTTATTTTTCCTCGTAGATCTTTTGGCTAATAGGCTTCCAAACTTTCAGACTAATTCATTTGGTAGTTTGTTTGTACAATCGAATGAAGCAAACAGGTTTTCAAATTTTCTGAAAAATGGATAAATTTAAGTGCGATTTGTCATTAAGTGTTTAATTTTAAATGTACTATTATACGAGGTAGGGTCAAAAAGTTCGCGGAATTGGTTATTAAAAATTTATTAAAAATATTTATAACATTCTTACATTATTTCCCTTCAAAATACTCTCCTCCTGCATCTACACATTTATTCCACCGTTCATATAATTGTTGGAAACACTCTTGAAAGCCGTTTTTTGAAAGTTCCTTCAGCAGCTCCGTCGCATTTTCAATCACCTCTGACGAATCAGCAAAACGATGTCCCTTCAATGCCACTCGTAAACTGCTGTTTTCTTCATCGCAGAATTTCCGTATGCTTTTTTTAGCATCTCAAGAGTCTCCGAGGGTGATGACACACAGAATTTAATATTGCCACGCTGCTCTAATGACGACATTGCACAATCCGACGAAAAAAAGAAACTACGATCTACAATATTAAACACCGAACGCACGGAACCAACTACAACTGACTACTAACCTCAAAAGCACATTCACTACCACTTATACCAACCTCACATACAAAAATTTCCCTTTCAGCTAAGAAATACTTGACTATAAGCTATCATTCCGCGAACTTTTTGACCCTACCTCGTATAACAAAAAGAAACAAACGAATAAATTTAGACATTCTTAAGATGTCCTTAATTTAATCATAACATTCCTATATTTTTAGAAAATTGATTTTCAAATTTATTATCTCAAATAAGTACAAATACATATAAAAAAATGGATTAGATTTCTTTCTCATATGACTCGTATTTTAATTGAAATTTCATTTTTGATGAATTTTTACAAATATCTTCTATTATACTAATAATAACTAATAAAAAAAATATTCATTTTAAAATAATACCGTTTTTTTTATTTATTCCATTTATTTTAATTAGTTATGTAAATGAATGGCATTGAAATTTTTTGTTATATCTTAGTACATTAATAAATAATTAAATCACATATTCATTAATCATCAATAGAACAGTGAATTCTTCAATGAAAGAAGTGCATTTGTCTGGAGGGTGAGTTGTTCTCCTAGGGGTAGGGGAGATGAAGGGGTGCAAGCCTCCTATGGAAGGGGGTTCGCCTAAACGACCAGGGTGCTTTCCGTACAAAAGAGAATAGACTAGAAAGAGGGAGGGGGGGGGGTTAGCAAATCCATCAATAAATTCACCCTTAAATCCCTCAGACAGGCCTCCCGTTTGTTATTTGGTTTTGTATGTTAATAGCCTGAAAAGCTGAAAGCTTTTACTTCAATTACATCGTTTTCTAAAATTATGTCATCGTTATTATGCTTTTTTGTTAAAGAAATAGGAAAATTCTTTATATCAAACAAATGCTCGTAAGTATTGGTCAAATTTCAAATTATATATTATATATATAGGTTATATATATATATAATATAAATAAATAAAATAATAAAATTTCTCATAGAAAATATTAACAATAAATATGTTATTGTATATTTTTCATTTTATAATATATTTTAAGAGTCAAGATCGAGAGTAGAAAATATTAATCATAATATACACATTTATTACTATCTCGTAAGAGATAGTATTTCGATCACGAAAATTTTCGATTTTGAGATTTTGATGTTTTTATACCTTTTGAAGGTTCCTTAATTATTTTCACTAAGGTTGAGAAAAATGTCTGTGTGTGTGTGTATGTGTGTATGTATGTAACCAAGATTACGCAAAAACGGTTTGAGCTAGAATCATGAAATTTGGTACATGGGCATTAATCAAAATTCATAGTTTCCTATCAACTTTTGAGAGATGTAGCTCAACCCGAAGAGGGTCATTACCTACAACGTTTTGATTTTTTTTCTTCTAAAGTAACCGTAAAAAAAAAAGATATAGGTTTGATAATTTTTCACATGATTAATAATTGTATAAAACTGCTATATATAGAATTTCAGCTTGATTGAATAGCTGAAAGTACCAGAATTAATTTTTTAACACTGCAAATCTCACACGCCAACACGTGACGTGGTGCCATCAACAAATAGCCAAACGTTTAATAAATATTATTTATTAATTTTAATTTATAATTTAATTAATTTAATTTAATTTAAATTAATATATGTTATTTAATCTAATTCAAATTTGCGAGATAGTCGAGAGGAGACATTCCAGATTTTTTTTTTTCAATATTTTAGTAAAATATATAATATATTAAGTTAATAGATAATTGAGGAATAATTTTCTTTATATAAAGAATAATTTATCCTTTCTCTCTTTTTTTAACATCTTGAATTCAATTCACTTTTTATATATAAAATGTTTTTATTTTTTTTTGTTGAATTATCTATATTAAACATTTAGGTTGAAAATATATATCTGATTATACAATTATTTATATCAAAAGAGTATATAATATACTAATACAAAAAAAATATTATATGAATTATATGTATACTTTTCTTTTGTTGTTTGTTTTATCATTCTATTTTAGATTTAAAGTATTGAATGTTTGACCTATTTACAATATATATATATATATATATATAATTTATACTTCTGATTGGCCATTCTTCTATTTATTAACTATGAATAATAAAAATAAAATCTAAATTTTATATATCAGAATTGTAAAAGGTTGATCTCTTCTAATAAATCAAATAATTAATTTTGATAATTTATTTATTGAAAACCTATTTTATTTTAATATCTTTAATGAAATTTTATAAAATTTGTTTCATGATGATGTATTATTCAAAAGTCTTTTAAACAGAGAATTTTGATTAGATCTAAGAACATGCATGATAAATATTATAATCTTTGAATAAGGGAAATTTTTCTTAAAGCTTAAATTATATATTATATACATTTATTTTTTATAGATTATTATTTTTTTAATTCTCTATCAAAAGGCGCCACAGGGTGCGAAGTTAGCGTAGGGTCTGGCAAGAGAATATCTCTAGCTGGGGTCTATGGGACGGAGTCAATCCAGCCTCCGGGATCAAAATTGGGAAAGCTACTTGATAGCGCCTCCGATTAAGAAAATCAAGATAAAGGTTGATATGACCCGTTCTGCTGATCATAGGAAACCTATTATATAATTGATATAACCGACTTGATAGACGTTGTCCTTGCTTTATACTTATTAAGGTCAGAGTTTTTTTTTTAATTTCGCTACTAATTACTTGTATAGTAAAGTAGCCTTTTAATTCGAATGATTTTCTAATTTCACTTGATGTATATTTTATTATTATATTTATATGATCAATTGTAGATCAAACAGATTGTGTTTTTCGATATTTTATTTTGAAAACCGTGTATATCGTGTATGTATAAAAGTTAATCAATTTTTGTCTGAATATTTATAAAAATTTATAACTATTTCATTTAATTCTTAGATTTTTTATGGATTATTATAATACTCCTACTATTCATAAAGTAAAACATCTTATAACAATCAATATGTTGTATTTTTTAACTGATAAAGTTTAATAAATAAAAATAATAATGAAGTGCATTTGAATGTATATATTTCGGGGGAGGGTTGAAGGGTTGTAGATTTTCTCCTTTCCGGGTCATCACTCCAAAAGTTCACAATTGATGTTGGTTTATTTTTTTATTTTCGTTAAGCAGATGATCGCCTCTTTTTTTCCAATCGGGGCAATAAAATGGTTTGAAAGGCGAGGAGGAGGAGGAACAGGGAGAAGGGGGCAACCCTTTTTCTACTCTTTCGTTTTGGATGTTGATTTATTTGTCAAGGGGGTTTGCTCTATTTCACCTTCCACCTGATCAGCCATGGACCCAAACAGCTGAGTAGCTTTGCCAATCCTTTCAATAGTGTTACTAGATATAAAATATGACTTTAGGAGGGGGTTCAATTCGAGAAAGAATATTGCAAATAAAAATTGACCAAATGTTGCGGAAATTTTTTCCAATTGATAAAAATCGATGTTTCCGATCAATTTTTTTTTTGTATTATTATTGCTATTCTATCTATTATTGAATTTTTTAACGCTTCAAATTTTGATGAAAGATTTCATGCAAAACAGATGTACTTTTCAGTTTACAGAATGGTTTTTTTTTATATTTTTGATTATTAAAATGTTCCACGCATCCATTTTATAGCTATTTTTTATTTATTTATTCAGTGAAGCAATTAATCTAAAATAATTTTATATTAAAATAAACGATAAAAAATTATTAAAATTTAATTTATTTAAGTTTTCAATATAAACACATTCACATTATTATACATTTTTTTTTATCTTATTTGGGTTTTTCTAATTAAATACTATAATATTTCTTATTAACTATGGACGATGATAACTAAATAATTGTACTATTAATGAAAAAGTATCAATTTTTTAATTATTTGAATATTATAATATTTTAAAAAAATGAGCTGTGGTCAGGCAGAGTACCAACCGGCGATTTGAAATTAAATTAATTTTCAAACAACATTATATATAAAAAAAAATGAAATGTTTTAAAAACTTGAATAAAAATGAATAAATTATATTATCTAGGTTTTTATTTTTTGTTTAATTACTCAATTATTAATTACTACTATATTTTAAGTGAACAATTTCCGACAATGAATATAAAATTAATACTTTGTAAACAACTACAGTTCAAATTTATACCAAAAGTTGATGAATTCATGCTACTGATGCATTAAGTAAATATACGAATTTTATCTAAATCCGTTGAGCCCTTGGAGTTGTACACGTCTATACGGGCATACAATGGACAAATGGACAGACGGACAGACAGACATCATGCTAAAAATATTTTTTTCTGTTAATAAAATGCATGATTCGTGGAGATATGTAAAAATCTCCACATGTGAAATTTGGTGTAAAAACAATACCTTCCCTTTCTATTGTCGGTCTGTATAAACGAATAAATAAATAAAATAAAGAAATTTTTCTTCCTTGAAAATAAATTTTAATTAAATTAAAAGAAATTTTTTTCAAACGTAAATACTAATAAAATTCAATTTTGTAATAAAAATTAAATAAGCCTGTAAATGAATGAATTAGTTAATAATCTATTAAAACAATGTCTTTAATAACTATTATTTATGTTTGTATCTTGGATTTAAATTTGTTAGGTGAAAGTAATGATTAAAAATAAATAATTAAATGAGAAAAAAGAGATTATGTTATCGATAAAAATAAAATCCATGAGAGAGCAAAGTATACAATTCTATTTTGAAAAGTGATTTCTTTATGAACTGACAAAAGAAACCTCAACTTTCGTTTGAATTTTACAAGATAAAAAAATATAGGAATGCATTTCTTCAAACTAAAACATTTAATTTATTATTGCATTTTTTCGAATTAAAAAGATTCAGATTTATTTTTTAAAAACCGAATATATTAAAAAGGTTAATGTTAAAAAAATTAAAAATAGATAAAAATTAATTATATTATTAATATAAAAATTATAATCATAAGATTTTTTATAATATTAAAAAAAAGTACACAATGTTCTGGCAAATATGTCGGCTTTTAATTGAAACATGGATGAATTATAGGAAACCAAAAAGTTGATATTTAATCATATTATAAATTATATTATGCTAAAGAAAAAATGTCCTAGTGTAAGAAATCTACTACATTTAATCCCATATTATTTTTAACATTATATTATTAATTATTTAATCATTGATTTGATTAAAGAAGAATGAATTGAAATGTTGAATTTTGCCACAAATTGTTTCAATCAAATTTCTTTTTATATGTGATGATTGTCAAATAGAAATGTTGAAAAATATTCTTATTGCCGCCTGATAAGCATTATTACTTCATTACATGATGTATAAGAAGAAAAAAAATAATCTTTTATTTCGAAATGATTTGTAAGATTTTTAATATTTATTTTGGTTAATTTATATAATTTTTTATTAAGCAAATTTTACATATTTTCCACAAACAATATATATAATATTTATATGTAAATATATTTAAATCTATTTAATTTCTAAATGAAAAAATAATTATAACTAATATTGTATACAGCAGTGATCCTGTGGGCTACTAGAATACCGAAGAAAAAATATTTAATAAAATTGATTAAATATGACTTAAAGGAAAGTACACATACACAAATAAAAACTCTCTGATTGGCAGTTGTAAAAAATAATTAACAAACAGAATCCAAAATACTCGATACGAGCATTCTTTATCTTTAATACAGAAGTACTTGGCTCACCAAGCCGCAGCTCGTTATTTTAAAAAAATTATTCCTTATAAACGATGAATATTTATAAGATTAAGATTATTATTTAAAATATATAAACGACAAAAAAATTTCAAATAATTTAAAAGAACATAAATTAAAAAAAAATATTCATAAAATATACAGCCCTATTAATTTGATTAAAAATTATTAATGAAATGAATATTTTTAATTTTATTTTATTTTTAATATTTTGTATTTAAGGAAGCGCTGACGCTTTACCCATCGCCATTTTTTTATTATCAAAATTCCTATTTAAATTAAGAAAAAAATAACAAAGATGATTCTTACCGAGGCTGAAACCTATACAGGTCGATTTTTCTTTATAAATATTATCTATTGTGAAAATTTAAAACAATCCTTCGAGTGGATTAATATTTCAAAAATATAAATATATATTATTATATACAATTTTTGCTAGTATAATAAGTTAAGATATAAGTATATCGTATATAAATATATATATATATATAATCAGTGTATGCTGACTGAACGGGCTATACCGACGGGCATTCTAAACTAGAAAAAAAAAATCTATATTTTATATGATATATATTATTACACTTCCTATATATAACTAAATAGTCATATATATATATAAATAGGATCCATGTTGGACAAAATATGAAATTAAATTATCCACTCTCCCTCCCTTCTCCAAACTACCCTCTACTCTTCCTCTCCCTGTATTCACTGACTACACTAGCTTTCTCCCCACTCCTTCTCAGATGAGTGTGTGCGTAGTAAACAACGCCAAGAGGTTAACCATCTCTACAACTCATTGATATACAAATAAATTCTTTAAATAATTAATTATCTAATTCAATATTAATTACTCAATATACTTTATTTAAATATTTTTTTTAAAAATATCATATATTTATTAAATTGAATCTAAATTCGGAGATTCTTCCTCAGGCATACATTAATTCTATTTTAATTTATATAAATAAATAAATATTTTATTACTTTCCTATGCTATCTTATGTAAGTTCACTTTCAAAGCTCAATTTCATTAAGTCTAAAGTGTATAATATTAAATAATCACATATTAATATAATATAAATTACAAATTTTTTTGTAGTAAAAGATACAATCAAGACCATAAAAGGTTAAGAATTAATTTTATATTTCTTTATGAATTAATTAATTTCTGTTATTTTCTGGTTCATGTTTATTAATATATAAATTTAAAATTTTATTAAATTAAAATTAAAAATATAAAAGTTATTTGTAATTTGAATGAAAACACAGTAGAAAGTGGGTGTTAGGTTGTGTGCAGTCTGCCAACTGAAATTTTCACAAATTTATTAATGAAAAATATTTTAAAATTTATAAACACTTGAATGTGATTATGGCAATTAATAATAAATAGGATATCAAAAAAAAAATCAAAATTTAATGTCTAAAGATATCAAAGATAAAATTTATTCATGTTAATTAACCACGTTAAGAAAGATTTTAAAAAAAATGAAGATAAACCGGTACTTAAAGTTTTTTCAACGACATAAAAAGTAATGATCACATTCTACGTGAAATCTTCCATTTCTTTCTCTCTCCCCTCCATCTCTTTCAATTTCTGTTTATATAAGAGTTGGGCGGATACCGACTGGTGGGATTTAAAAATAACAGATTGATAGATTATAGGCGATAGAGTGGAAAGCGTGGAGGTAAACTGGATTGTAAATTGAGTAGGAAGTTCAATATTAACCTCGAGTTAGAAAATAGTGAAAGAAGAAAGAATATTTGCAAATACAAGTGTAAAAATTTAAAATAATATTGTTAAAATTTTATTTCTCGGCATGGAATGAATCTTCCTTATCAAAATTTCATAAAAAATTTCTTTATTAATATAGATAGAAAAAGTGGGGGGAGGCTAATCCATTGATTATTATTAATATTTAATTATTAATTCAATTATTCTTTCCTTGACTATTTTTTTAAACTTATTCTATAATAAAATTCTCATCATTATTAATATTAGTATGTATATTTTGAAACTTGAGCTTAAATATATATATATATATATATATATATAATGATCTTAATAATGTAAAGATTACTATTAAAATATAAAATCAAATACAATTCTATGATTTGGTTATGGAGAAGGATTTCATTTCAATTCATTTTAAAATAAAAATTACACAGACATTTTTTATTTGAAAATGATAATAATTTTCCTTTATAAAATCACTTTATAAAGAAATTAGAGAATTTTTAAAAATTATAATTTTTTAAAATATAATCTTTTATAAATTTTTATTTTTTTTTATAATTTAAAAATAAATTTTTGATCTTGACTAAAACAAGGCTTTTTTTAAAAAATATTTTCCATATATTCGACATATGGTACATATGTTCAAAAAGGTAAATTTTGAATTTGCTCAGACTGTGTATATTCGATTATCGAAAGATTTTTTTTCTTATCTTGGTACACATGTTTCTCATATGTTGACATTATCATTCATTTTGGATTAGTAGTTTGTTTTTGGAAACTGAAAAAGTTAGTTACCCTTTGTGTGTTCTTCGATTGTGACTTTATCTCATCAATTGTGGCAAAACGCTTTCATTTCCTTGGTCTCTTCAGTTTTGAGAATAGGAAAATGTCGCAGGGAACCAAATCTGGTGAATACGGTAGTTGAGGCATGATTACGGTGTTGTTTTTAGCCAAAAAATCACTAATAAGTAATTATCGCGATGCAGAATCTATGATTTATTTTACCACAATTCCCATCGTTTGAGCCGTATTGCTTCATGCAAGCGTTGCATAACTTCCTTGTAGTATTCCTTATTTTTTTAAAGTAAAAAATCGAAGAACACACAAAAAGTGACTAACTTTATCATGTGTCAAAAACAAACTACTAATCCAATATGACTGATAATGTCAACATATGATAAACCTATGTGTACCAACATAACAAAAAAATTTCGATAATCTTATGTACACAGCCCGTGAAAATTCCAAATTCACCTTTTCTTTTGAAAAGACTTCGTAGTAATAACAAATATTATATTTATAATACTATTTGTCACAAATTGAAGACATAGAAATACACACTTGAATATTTGAATAATTTAAATAAATGAATAAATTCAAATTATTTTTTTACATTAATATTTTAATATTTCAAATAATAATTGAATTCCAAGTTAAATTTTATATTTATATAGAAAATAAAAAATTTATCAAGCAGATTCATCAGATTAATTAATTTCATTTTATTAATAAAAAAAAAATTAAAAGTAATTCTTTTGTTGATTTTCCATATCGTGCATTCAAATCACTTTTTACTGAAATTGTTTAAAAAAGAATGTCGAGTATTATTATTGTTATTATTCTTATTATTATTTTTAAATTCATTTCTATGTTGAATTTATTTTGAATAGGGGAAGGGCAGAGTCCTCGGTTGCTAGCAGAGAGTGTACCTTCGTTCTTCTCCCTGCTTCTTTTTCGTGTGTTTCTTCGAATACTTTCACCTGGCGGCGCTGCTTTGTTTCCCGCGACTCTCAAGGAACGAGCAGCAGAAGGCAGCCGGCTGTCGAGAAGTCCGTTTACTCCCCGCGAAGGCCATCGCGCGCGATGTCCCCGTGGAAGAAACCACCCCCGAAAGTGCAACAGTGTCACCCCATTAGTGTTGTGTTTCCAAGTGCTTGTGTCTCTTTGTGATTTTATTCAACATTGAAATTAAAAGCCCAACCAGTAATCATTTCTATTAGCTACCTGCAAGGTAAGCATCATCCACTCTCGGTCCAATAAACATCGATACCTTCCTTTTTTTCCTCTCTACCATAACCTAACCTCCCCTCCCCTTACCCCCTCTCTCCTTTCCCCATCACTCTGACAGGATAGCAAAAAAATTTAAAATCTTATTCAATAAGTTTTGTTACATACATAACATCTTTTTTTTTTGTATTTTTTTTTTGCATAATATTCTACATTATATATCGATTTATATATTTTTCATCAAAAATGAAAATAATATATCATTTTATTTATTATAAATACAATTTATATCATTTTTAACAAAAATAAATTAATTTTTTGAATAAAAATAATGAATTCAATTAGAAAATCGATTATTTTCCTATTATTAATTTGCGTATATGTGAGTGAAAGCATTGACATTAGAATTAGGGGGTAATTTGAAGAATCGTTTATTATTAATCATGATTAATGTAATGTTTGATATTATATCTATTATCGTTAGTGAACTCCAAAGTCCTTTTCCTTAATAACCACATTCCACAACTGTTTCTAATCTGAGTCACCTCTCTAATCAATTCCTATTCTCCCTCAATCAATTTCTTATCTGATATTATATAAATTTTAAATCAAAATTGTGTCATTTGACAAGTTTCTATGAATATTACGGATTATTATTCTTATTCTTTGAATTTATATTTAAAATCTATTATTTATACTCTTTGGTACATTATTTTCTTCATTTTTCAATTGATTTGCCCATAAATAAATTTTCAATTTACTTCTCTCAATGGAGCCCCCCTATTTAATTTAACCATTGAGGTTAAAGAAAGAAATAATGAAATTTTATTTATTTAGGTAATCTCCTCTATTTACCTGCAATATCATTCATTTCTCACTTTGAAATGTGTGTGTTCATCTTATTTTAATAAATCATAAATTTGGTAAATATATTGAATGGTCATCCAGTTATGGATTTGGATAAAACTTTACCAGTGGGTTCCTTTTTTAATTCCAAAGAAAATTTTCGTATGCGGCTTGCTTCTAGTTTACGAGATAAATTGGATTAAAGTTTGCATATAAATCCATTGATATTCTATTTAGCTACTATGTTTGATTAATTTGACCATCAGAGGGCTCCATTAATTTTCTGCGGTTTTTTTATCAGTTCGGATTAGATATAGAAAAATTAAAAAAATAATTAATTGAATAATTTCCCTATATCCAAACTGAACCAAAAATAAACAAAAATTAGGAATAAGTGAATAATTAGTGAATTAGCCAATAAAACATTACTTAATGACATCATATTTCGAGGTTCATAATAAACTAATTTGGATAACTTTAATCCTTTTAATCTTGTAAACTAGAATGGATCCGCGAAAATTGCATAAGAAAAATTTATTTGTAATTATAAAAGGAACCCATTGCTAAAGTTTTATCCAAATCCAAGACTGGATGATGATTCAATTAAATTACCATAAATTTATATGCACCTACTAAAGTCATAATATACATATACATAGATTTATTTTATGATTTGAAAATATTAATTTATTCTATTACATTTGATATTTAATTATCAATGATTATGTTTATTTTAAAATCGATTTGTTTAATAAGAATTTAAGTGGTATAAATAGACAGTTAACTTCCAGACTAAATAATAAAATAATTTATTTTAAAAACAAATAAAATTTGAAAAATTTGCTATTTTTTATATCTATTTATTGCATAAATGAAATTTTAATTTTGTTATATATATATATATATATATATATAGTCCTGATTATTTCTTCAAGTAATAATTCTATGACTCATTTAATTGCTTTTATAACTTTTATAATTAAAAAAAAAATAAACTGGGTTAATATAAATAATTCAAATGATAATTTATGTTTTTTTAATTTAAGAACATACATTTGTAATTAAACAAAATATTTAAAATAAATATTTAGTTTGGTATTCCAGATAATAAGAATTATATGTCTTTCCAATATATATATATATATATATTTAAATCGTGAAACTAATTTCATAATTTTCTAAAATTATTTATAATAAGAAATTAAAGCAATTCTCTCCAATAAAATCATTGTGTCAGAAAACAAAAAACTATAATATCATTTTTTTTAATTAATAGATTAATAGTTTTTAAGTGTTTGTGTAACAATTTAATGGAAGTTGATTTACAATTCTTTCCAAACCAAAAACCTTAATTTTAGTACTAAAGGGAATTGTTCTGAAAATAAAGAAATTTAAGAAATTAGATTTCGTAAATATTTTCCTGAATCTCTGAAATTATTATATTATTTGAGCATACAGAAAAAATTTTTTATTATATATTAATAATAATGAAATTAAATCGAATTTAATAGTATAAAATATAACAATTCTTAAAAACATTACACATCATTTTAAATCTTATCACTTATCTTATTATACTAGCAAAAATTGTATTATCGAAATATATGTAAAACCACTCGAAGGCTTTTTTTGAAATTCACCCCATAGATAATTTTTATAAAGAAAAATCGATCTGTATTGGTTTCAGCCTCGGGAAAAATAATCTTTCTTAATTTTTAATTTAATTTGAACTAGGAATTTTAATAATAAAATAAGTTGACCTGTGGCCAGGTCCGAACCGACCGACGGTTTGAAGTAAATTCATTAGCAGCTACAGAAACAATTTCAAATAATTTTAATATATCTATTAATGTAATAAAAAACAGATATGGATACATAAATAATAAATATAAACATTTTTAATTTTATTTTATTTATAATATATATGCAAGACCAGGCTGTGACGTCATGAATGGCTGGATGACGTCATATAATTTTAAATCAAGAAAAAACTAATAAATATGATATTCCCGAAGATAAAACCAATACAAAGTGCATGATTCGTGGTGATATGTAAAAAAATCTCCTCATGTGAAATTTGGTGTGAAAATAACCCTTCCCTTCCTATCGTCGATCGCTAATACTACCACTTCCGCTTTCCGGATTTGTACCAAAAGTTGATCAATTCATCCCACTGATGCATTAAGTAAATATACCAAATTTCATCAAAATCCGTTGAGCCGTTCAGGCTGTACACATCTATACGGACAGACGGACGGACGGACGGACGGACAGACATCATACTAAAAATACTTTTTTCTGTTAAGAAAATGCATGATTCGTGGAGATATGTAAAAATCTCTACATGTGAAATTTGGTGTGAAAACAATACCTCCCTTACTATCGTCGGTCGGTAAAAATGGGGCCGGGCAACGTCGGACAGCGCTTCCTTAAATACAAAATATTAGAAATAAAATAAAATTAAAAATATTTATTTTATTAATATTTTGTAATCAAATTACGAAAAATATATTATGTTATATCCACAGAGGCCATACTTACTGTCTTTCGGTGTATTAATATATACGTTTAAGGGCTGTATGTTTTATGAATTTTTTTTTTTTAATTTATGTTCTCTCTTAAATTATTGGAAATTGTTTCATATATTTTGTTTTATTTATTTTAAATAATAATCTTAATCTTAAATATTCATAGTTCATAAGGAATAATCTTTTTAATGTTCCAAGCGGCGGCTCGGTGATCCAGGTGTTTTTTTAAATGAAATTTAAAGAAATAACTAAAAAAATTATTGTAAATAATAAAATCAATTAATTTATTATAAAATTTAAATTTATAGATATAAAAGTTCTTTTAAAAGAGATAATTTTTTCTTTTAATATTTTTGCTTTATTCATTTCAATATACTTTTCAAATACTTGCTCAAGATTTAGATATTATTTTATTTATTTAATTTCTTATGAGATGGAAGATATTGAAATATTTCATATATACATCAACGATGACCTTAATTAATTAAGAAATAACATATAAAAAGTGCATTTTCACTTCAATATTCAAGGGGATTGGGGGGGGGGGAGAAATATTGTATAGAACATATGATATTATGCAATTGGTCTAATTTCGATAATGCAGGTCATGCAGGTAGCAGTTGTGTGTTATTCGAATACAGAATCAGGATGAAATATGGTCATTTGGTGAAGCGAGTGCCATGTGCCGTTAACTTCCTTGTGGCCTCGCCAAGTCGCAAGTCCCGCTGATGCGCCAGATTAGGCCATCAGTTCGCACACACCGTCCATCTCTGTTTGTTTTTCATCCACAAAATAAAACTTATAATTTCAACTGATATCTAATATTATTTATATTTATAATAATATATATTTATCATTCAATGGAATTAATAAACTCGATTGAACTTTACGAAATTATGAAATGCATTCAACTCTTCCAATTTATTTTATTAGATAATTAATGGTAATTTAAAATATCTAAATGGATGATATCAAAAATAATTCAACATCAAAAAAAAAAAAAAAAATTATAATTTTATAATCTTATAATTTGCTAAAAATATAAATTCATATTTAATTTATTAGAATATTTTAAATTTTTATTTTATCCTCTTTCTTAATTTCAAGAGTGACAAATCAAAATAGATTTATTTCCAAAAATGTCTGTGTCCTAGATATTAGATCTATGTAAAATTCCATTCAACAACAGTTATATGAATAAATTAATGAATATTATGGAATTTCTAGGTGTAACTTTTATAAAATTAAAATAATTATTAATATCATGTTTTGGCTCTCCTACAACTTTATTTTTTTTACAAATAAAAACCACAATAAACAATTCAAAAAATATAGAGCGAAACCAAATCAATATCTATTTAATAAGATATAAAATATATTTATAGAAGGTATTGGTATCCTGTTTTGTCTCTTCACCAATGAATAAATTCAATAGAACAATTTTAATGATATAGAAATTATTTTATTTCTTTTTCTATTTATCTATTACTACTACTACTATTACTAATGTGTACTCACTTATTCTCACTGGAACATGTTTTAACATGAACGTGCTCACATTTATAGACCAAAGAAATTTTACTTTTATTATTAATATCAACATTCCTATTTAACTATAAATAATACATTTTATTGAAATATTAATATTAATAAATATTTATGTCGTAGCCAAATGGGAATTTTAGAAAAATAGCATTTGCTTAGGCAAAGGCCATTGCCAAATAGCTTCAACTATTTCATTTCAATATGACTAGGAAAATAACATTTCCATAGACAAAAGCCATTTGACTAAATCTTTGTTGGGCAATTAGCTTTAACTATTATTTCATTTCAATTTGTCTAGAAAAATAGCTCAGAAAATCTCGGACATTTATTGTACAGATGACAGATGAACAAGACAAACGATCAGTGTATTAATCTGCCTTCTTTGCATTCCGTTTTTAGTAAAAGAAGCAAACCTAGAAAAATAAGCTGGAGTGTCTCCACTCGACTATCTCGCAATTTGAATTGGATTAATTAACATATATTATATTTAAAGTAAATTAAATTAATTAAATTATAAATTAAAATTAATAAATAATATTTATTAAACCAGCACATGTTTGGCTCTTTGTTGATGGCACCACGTCACGTGCTGGCGCGTGATTTGGAATGTTAAAAAATTAATTCTGGTACTTTCAGCGATTCAATCAAGCTGAAATTCTATATATAACAGTTTTATACAATTTTTAATCATGTGAAAAACTATCAAACATATATCTTTATTTTTACGGTCACTTTAGAGGAAAAAAAATCAAAACGTTGTAGATAATGACCCTATTCCGGTTGAGCTACATTTCTCAAAAGTTGATAGAAAACTACAAATTTTGAATAATGTCCGTGTACCAAATTTCATTATACTAGCTCAAACCGTTTTTGTGTATTCTTGTCTACATACACACACACACACACACACACACACAGACATTTTTCTCAACCTTAGTGAAAATAACTCAAGGACCTTCAAAACATATAAAAACATCAAAATTTCGACATCGAAAATTTTCATGATCTCAATACTACTAGTAAAAAGTAGGAGGGAAGAAACAGAAAAAATACCCAAATATTATTTATTTTCAAAAAATATTTTAATCAATTAAAACAATTTAATAAGGAAACCGATATTTTTAAAAAAAAGATATACCTAAACAAAATAATTGGGGAAAAAATGTTACTTATTCTCGAATTCTTTGGCTAGATTGTTAAATATATTTTGTTTATAATAAACTATCCTTAAAATTAAATGAATTCCCTATGAATCTTAATTACTTACGTTAGCCCATACATGCTTTCATTAAGCCATTTAGCCAACATATTTATTTAAAACAATGAACAAAATACTTGTATATGGAGAGCATTTGACCAACAAACATGACGTTTGTCTAGACAAATGCTATTTTCCTAGTCAAATTGAAATGAAACAATAGTTGAAGCTATTTGGAAAGGCAAATGGCTTTTCCTAAAATTACCATTTGTCTAAGACATATATATACAGAGAGTGAACAACACAATTAAACTTTCAAGTAATTTATAACATATCTGAATCAATAATAACAAATATATACAATGAATTTTTCTACGTTAATATATGTTAAATAAATAATATATATGTATATTTATCTCTGTGGCTCTCTGAAACTCGAAAGTTCTTAACTGCAGCAACAATATTTCTCCAAATGTTTCTATCTTGAGCTACATCCATTCAACTATGTATATATATATATATTTAATATAAAAAAATATAAAATATAAAAAAATTATTTTATTAGTTATAATTATTAAATATCAATTTTTTATATAAATTCATTTAAATGTAATTTATTTTCTGTTATTTAGTCAGAATTATCCCACCATAAAATTAATTTACATTCAGGAAATAATCTAATTAAATTAAATTAATGTAAAGATGAGATCTTTTACTGAAACAAAAGCATAATTCCATAGAGATATATAAAATATTCTTTCAATTATATAAAAAGTAGTCTATTTAATTAATAAAATAGATGTATTCTTGATTTCAGCTTTCATCTAAAATTAAAGCAATAACCGATATCGTAATAACTCTCGTAATCTCAAGTCTAGAGAGAGATTTTCTGAAAAATCGCCTTTCCGCTTTCTCTTAAGCGGAACCTTCGAACGTAATCATCGAGCATTAAATTTGTCGATTGCTTTTGGCACTCTTTTCTTCTTCACCTTTCGAGCCGTTAAATATTTGCCCAATTATTCACGCTAAATAATACAAAACAAAAGTATATGAATGTATATCCCCTA
The DNA here is from genome assembly GCA_963082975.1 of Labia minor. Classification (NCBI taxonomy): domain Eukaryota; kingdom Metazoa; phylum Arthropoda; class Insecta; order Dermaptera; family Spongiphoridae; genus Labia; species Labia minor. Next base: position 18,488,165 of record OY720345.1, read on the forward strand.
GAAAATTTATTATGGATTAATATTGAAATTTTTAATTTTCATTTATAAAATGAATATGTTTGATTGTGAATAACTAACTAGCATTTTTGAATATCATATCATCATCATTTATATTTATAAAAAATAAAATAAAAGATTTTATCATATATTTATAAATAATTTCCCATCCTATGCTCATAAATTTCATTTTTTTAATTTTATGAACTTGAACAGGAGTTTTATAATTTATATTGACCGACGATAGGAAAAATAAGGTATTCTTTTCATACCAAATTTCAAATGTGCAGGTTTTTATATATCTCCACGAATCATGCATTTTGTTGACTGTTCGTCCGTCTGTTGTATCCGGATAGACGTGAACAGCTTGAACGGCTCAACGGATTTTGATAAAAAATTTGGTATATTTAATTACTTTATCAGTAGCATGAATTCATCAACTTTTGGTGTATATCAGGAAAGTGGTAGTTTACAAAGTATTAATTTTATATTCATTGTCGGAAATTTTTCACTTAAATTATAGTAGTAATTAAACTAAAAATAAAAACCAAGATAATATAATTTAGTCATTTTAATTCAAGTTTTTAAAATATTTTATTTTTTATACTTTATATAATATTGTTTTCAAATGAATTTATTTCAAATCGTCGGTCGGTTCTGTGCCTGGCCACAGCTCATTTTTTTATAAATCGTCTCACGGTATAAATTTTAATATTTTACTCAAAATTGTGTAGATTAATAAAAATGAATTTTTTTTATTAATATAGATTTGAATATATTTGAATAACTCAAAGTTCACAAAGCAAAATTTTATTATTAAAAATTCAGGTTATTTTAAAAAATACAATTTATAAATTATTTATTCATTTATCAGGATAAAGTTTCATCTTTTCTTCTTTGATTACAACTTCCTATCCCCATCTCTTTTGTATTTGACCCGCCCTGTTCATCCATATAATGATTCATATTATATCATGTCTGTAGATGCACAAAGAAAAAATGCTAAATTATTCATTATACTACAACCATTCACCTATCGTAAAGAATTTTAAATGCTTTGTTTTTCAACAATTTCATCCACCATTATCAATCAACATCCACACTCAACCTTCACAAAAAATTAACTATTTTAAATATCAATATAAAAATTATCTTTTTATTAAATACATTCGTGTTTTTCTATTTTAAAAGAGTTAAGTGAATTATTGAAATCTCAAAAGGAACATAAAATTGTATAAATAATTAAAAATAACCTACGTCTTATTTTTTTATCAATTTAATAATAGATATTTTATTATTTTTAAATCATTGCATAAATCAATTTTATATGAATAATTAATTATTGGATAATGGTTCGAGAAAAAAAAAATCTGGAGTGTCTCCACTCGACTATCTCTCAAATTTGAATTGGATTAAATAACATATATTAATTTAAATTAAATTAAATTAATTAAATTATAAATTAAAATTAATAAATAATATTTATTAACCAGGGAATGTTTGGCTTTTTGTTGATGGCACCACGTCACGAATTGGCGCGTGAGATTTGCAGTGTTAAAAAATTAATTCTGGTACTTTCAGCGATTCAATCAAGCTGAAATTCTATATATATAGCAGTTTAATACAATTTTTAATCATGTGAAAAATTATCAAACATATATCTTTATCTTTACGGTCACTTTAGAAGAAAATAAGTTGACCTGTGGCCAGGTCCGAACCGACCGACGGTTTGAAATAAATTAATTTCCAGCTACAGAAACAATTTCAAATAATTTTAATATATCTATTAATCTAATAAAAAACAGATAGGCATATAACATAAATATTTTTAATTTTATTTTATTTTTAATATATAGCTGAAGTAGCCGGCGTTGCCCGTGATCATAATAAGGAGACTGTGACGTCATGAAGGGCTGGGTGACGTCATATAATTTTAAATTAAGAAAAACATAATGAAGATGATTTTTTCCTAGGATAAAACCAATACATTCGTGGTGATATGTAAAAAAATCTCCTTATGTGAAATTTGGTGCGAAAATAACCCTTCCCTTCTTATCGTCGATCGCTAATACTACCACTTCCGGTTTCCGGATTTGCACCAAAAGTTGATCAATTCATCCCACTGATGCATTAAGTAAATATACCAAATTTCATCAAAATCCGTTAAGCCGTTCAGGCTGTACACATCTATAGGGACGGACAGACGGACGGACAGACATCATGCTAAAAATACTTTTTTCTGTTAAGAAAATGCATGATTCGTGGAGATATGTAAAAATCTCCACATGTGAAATTTGATGTGAAAACAATACCTCCCTTACTATCGTCGGTCGGTAAAAAATCAAAACGTTGTAGGTAATGACCCTCTTCCCAAAAGTTGATAGAAAACTACCAATTTTGAATAATGCCCATTTACCAAATTTCATGATTCTAGCTCAAACCGTTTTTGAGTAATCTTGGTTACATACATACACACAGACAGAGAGACATTTTTCTTAACCTCAGTGAAAATGATTCAGGAACTTCAAAACGTATAAAAACAACAAAATCTCAAATTTTCTGGCGAGATAGTATAAATGAATAAAATAAAACAAAAAAAATCTAAATAAAAATAAATTTATTTTCTTAAATCCATATAATTTAAAAATATTTACTTTGCGGTCTTTTTTATGTATTTTATTCATTATTTTTTTCTTTCGAAACATCATCCAATAATTCAATTTTCACATAATATTGATATGTTAAAAAATTGGATAGAAATTAAAAATTATAAACAGGTAAACCTTTGAGGAAATTTTGCTTTATTAATTAAATTACCAAAATTAATAAATAAAAAAATGAGCTGTGGACAGGCACAGAATCGACTGAAATTAATTTACAAACATCAATATATATACATATATATTATATATGTATATATATTATTTATATATGTGAAGTATCAAAAAAAAATATTTTTAAAACTTAAACTAAAATGACTAAATTAAATTATCTTGGTTTTTATTTTTAATCTAATTACTCGATTATTAATTATTACTATATTTTAAGTGAAATATTTTCTGACAATGAATATAAAATTAATATTTTGTAAACTACCACTTCCGCTTTCCGGATATACACGAAAAAATGATGAATTCATGCTACTAATGCATTAAGTGAAACAAATTTTATCAAAAAAGCCATTCAAGCTATGCACGCTTATAATGACACTTAATGGACAGACGGACGGATTAATCATGCCTTAACATACTTTTTTTCTGTTAACAAAATGCATGATTCGTGGAGATATGTGAAAATCTCCACAAGTAAAAAATTTGGTGTGAAAAAAATACCTTCCCTTCTATCGTGGGTCGGTAATAACCAAGACTTAATAATTATTAATTATAATTTTGATTTATTTATTTAAAAAATAAAAGATAATTTTCTCAATTAATAAATCAACTCGATTATCATGTATCGGAGAGTGTCGAAAATTTGATAATTGTTTAATGCCTTACTAAATTTAACAAGGAATTATCATCTTCTTGTATTATTTAATTTATAATCATTTAATGAAAATTATATAAGTAGATTTTTTTAAAATGAATAAAAATGATAAAAATATGAATATTTTTTCATAATAATTATAATATTTTTTTTTAGCAAATATATTTTTTAGAAATTGATTTGTAACTGGGTGAAAGATCTATAATGTACTTTTCGTACCAATTCTATTATTTTTTTTTCTAAAGTTTCTACCATACTTACAAGTAAATTTCTGAATTTTCACATGATAATGCGTAACCCGATTCTTTTCATCTTGTAGAACTTATTGAATATAACAAAGAAATATTTGAATAATAAATCAACGAACAATTCAGTGGAGAAGTAGGTAACTGGATGGGAATTTACAAAGGAATATTCAATTATATAAACAAAAGAAATTAAGATTATTCTGAAATTTACATATTATAAAAATGCAACAACATAAAAGATCATTTTTTATTGTTCATTTAGTTGTTTGAATACCTACACCTTTTTATTATTTAATTAATTGGAAGAGTTTAATTTTATTTTTATATTTCTATATCAATTAATCATTAGAACTTGTTGATTTAAGTTGAACTCTCAAATTGAAATACAAAATACGAGGGCTGTTCAAATAAAGACCGAACTTTAGTTATAAAATATTTATTACTTACAATTTTACAAATGCTTGTTCCCTTCAAACTACTCCCCGTTGCTTGCTATGCACCGTTCCCAGAGTTTTTTCCACTGTTCAAATGCTCCTTGGAACTCGTTTTGTGGGACGATTACTTGTGCCAGCTATTTCTCTTGAATTTCTGGTACACCTTGAAAACGGCGACCTTTTAAGGTGGATTTTAGTTTCGGCAATAGGAAGAAATCCACTGGAGCCAGATCTGGGGAGTATGGAGAATGTGGAAGAACACCTGTTCCGTTTTTAGCCAAAAATTCGCGAACTAACAGAGACGCGTGACATGGCTCGTTGTCATGGTGCAAAATCCAGTTCTTGTTTGTTATCCTTATGGGCCTTCTGAAGCAATGTCTTCGTTTCAGAAAAAGATTTACCGATGTTAAAACACAATTTAACCTTAAAAAGTTGCTCTTCAAAGTCCTTCATTTTCACTTTTTCGCAGAGCTCTGGCTGTACGAGTTTACTAAATTGGTTCTCACTGCCAACAGATCGATCACTGTGATCCGCGAGACGGCTCGTTTTGTTTCTAAAGAATGCAGCTAGACTAGCACGCTCGCGCGACTTCAAACTATAACGTGTTTCGTAGTATTTTAAAAAGTTCGGTTTTTTTTTGAACAGCCCTCGTACATATAATATAAGGGCTCTATCCTTTTCTTTTAATGAATTTAAAAAAAAATACATTTTTCTTATTTTAGTGTAATTTTTAATAAATATAGATATAATATATTTACAAATGTAGAATTCTTCTTCTCTTTGGACAGTCTTCAAGGGTCCTGTCCATCCAAATTGTCGCGAGAGTCTAAGTGGAGGCGGGGTATGTGAAGGATTTTTAATATTGAATTGATGGGATTTGTGTTTTGGGACACGACTTCCTCAATGGAAGGTAAGAAAAAGTCGTGGCTTGCGTGAGCAGGGTTGCTTCCCTGAAGTGGACCTACTCCTCTATCTGGATCATAGAGTGGCCACCCGCTACTACTAAATTTTCTTTAAATTAATTTTATTAAAAATGTTGCTCTTTTTAGTCTCAATCACTTTACTCCTGGATTTCTAGATGGATGCGGTAATAATAATCCTGCTCCCTAAACAATCAAATGCAGCATTCTTAATTAAAAATGATTTCTTGAGGAATGAAATGAGAATAAATTAGTTATAACATTTGAGTGCAAATTATTTTGTGCATTAATGTAGGTAAATATTTTAAATTGATTTTAAACCTCAGCCTATTCTTTATTTTTCCTTTATCTATTTCATATCTTTTAATTTCAATTAAATTCTTTAAATGAAATGAAAGATTTTTGACAATTTTTGTTCTGTCAAATGTTAAGAGTTAATGATAATTGAAAAGAAAATGATTACCTGCTCAGTGAATTGTTTTGCAGTTTCAATGTCATTTCCCGCATTGCAATCTGCATTCTTTTCGATTATGCCACTCCCTGGCCTCTTCCTCCTCTTTGTATTTTATTTCCCTGAGTGAATAAAAATTATTCTTAAAAAACCTTCTATGTGTGATTGCCATTCTAATTAGATTAATATTCCACTTCCATTCTCATATTATCATTATCTCACATCATAAAAATAATAAAACGGAAGAATTTACCACTTAATATCATTTGTCTTGAACTAGATAATATTCCCATCATCATTTGGGGACAATACGAATAATAGAGTAGTTGATTTATTTTAGAAGAGGAGAAGAGGGGAGAGGAGGAATATATTTTAACCTTAATCCTTCGGTATTTTTTGAATTTTTATTTACACAAGAACAATTGATTCTTCACTTTTGTGTTTTACATCCGCTTAAAATAATAAAAGATAATTATCTATCGAAAAGTTTTGCTCTAATTCAAGTGATGATGTATTGTTTGGTTGATGATAAAAGTTGACCATTAATATCTTAAAAAGAAAGAGATTTGGAGTACATCATGTAATAAATTAATTCATTGTATCTTGTTTGTTTTAATTTTTACTACCTCGCCAGATTTATTATTGCGATCACGGAAATTTTCGATGTCGAGATTTTGATGTTTTTATACGTTTTGAAGGTTCCTGAATCATTTTCACTAAGGTTGAGAAAATGTCTGTGGTGTGTGTGTATGTAGACAAGATTAGGCAAAAACGGTTTGAGCTAGAATAATGAAATTTGGTATACGGGCATTATTCAAAATTCGTAGTTTTCTATCAACTTTTGAGAAATGTGGCTCAACCGGAAGAGGGTCATTACATACAACGTTTTGATTTTTTTTCATCTAAAGTGATCGAAAAAATAAAGATACATGTTTGATAGTTTTTCACATGATTAAAAATTGTATAAAACTGTTATATCTAGAATTTCAGCTTGATTGAATCGCTGAATATACCGGAATTAATTTTTAAAAGTGACTGCAAATCACGCGCTAGCACGTGACGTGGTGCCATCAACAAAGAGCCAAACGCGCGCTGGTTTAATAAATATTATTCATTATTTATAATTTATTAAATTTAATTTAAATATAATATATGTTAATTAATCCAATTCAAATTTGCGAGATAGTTGAGTGGAGACACTCCAGTTTATTATTTTTGTATAAATCGGAATTTTTCTAATTGAGTTTTAAGAGGGTAATCTATCTATTTCTGTGGCGCCATGGAACTTATTGCCCGAAAAAAAACACATTTCTCCAAGTCTCCTCATCCTGTGCTACACCCATTCCAATCTCTCTTGTAACCTTCTCGATTTGATGACTCTAACTATGTCTGGAGATACTGAGTGGTCATGCAATTTCTCGTAATGACATTCCTGGCATTTCCCGATGACCTCATCCTTCTACGGCCCATGCATAAAATGGGAAGAATCATTATTGAATACTCTAAATCAGTGGTTCTTAAACTGTGGTCCGCGGACCCCTGGGGGTCCGCGAAGCCTTTACTGGGGGTCCGCGGTCCTCGGAAAAAAATCATCGTAAAAATATATACATATATAAATATTTAAAGTTCATTGTGTAACTATATCCTCCTAGAGAATTACGGCTATAATTTAATACTATTAATAATACTATTTTATTTTATTAAATTGATAATTATGTCAATTAATTTTTTGTGAATAAATAAACATATATAAAAAACTATATATAAAATTTGAATTTTCATCCATTCATTCATTTAAAATCATTTTTCGATTGTTCCTTTAAAATAACCCCTCTTAGGGGCTCGGAAGGGGAGGCATATAAGGGAATTTTCTTTCACTTTGTTATTGGGGAAAACCAGGGGAGGGGACAGTCTTACCCGGAAAAACCCAAATTGTCAGCGTCCACTCTGGGGTTTTAAACAGTTTTAAAGCAAATGTTAATTATAAGTTCATTTCTCAACGAGTTGTATCTTTAAATTATTTTTATTAATGTTAATTATAAGTTCATTTCTCAACGAGTTGTATCTTTAAATTATTTTTATTAATTTAATTAATTATAATTAAATTATAGCTAATAATAGTTTATTATAGCTAATAATTTTTTTTAATTTTTAGTGTAATTTGCATGATCATTATTTTATAAAAACACTAAACACATTTTGCAATTTCCCAGAAAGGCTGTTTTTGAGAGTAAGTATAAGTTAGTTTTATGAATAAAAAATATTTATTTTAATAATATTTTAGAATCAAATTACGAAATTAATAATATTTTAGAATCAAATTACGAAATATATTTATTATATAAATTAATATTCATTTAAAATGATATTAAATCATTTATTTAAAATCATATTAAAACATAGCTAGTAAATAATAATTCGTTATATTTATATTATATTTATATTATATTTATATTATTGTAGTTCAATGTTAATAAATTACTCCATAAAATGGATCGTTGGCTACAAACTGGTTCAACACAGAAACGGAAAGAATCAGATGATGAGGCATCAACAGCAAACTCTACCAAGAAACGCAAAACTAGAAAATATTCGGATGATTATTTATCATTTGGATTTACTTATATTTGCAACAATGATGTGGAAAGACCAGTCTGCGTTCTATGTCAGGAAAGTTTATCCAATGAAAGTATGAAACCTGCTAATCTCAGACGTCATTTACAAACAAAGCACAGCGAGCATGTTAGTAAGTCTATCGAATTTTTTAAAATGAAAAAAGAAGAACTTAATTCAAGTCAGAAATTGATGGTAAAGACGGGATCTGGTGGTATGAGTAAGAAAGCAGTAATGGCATCATATGAAGTAGCTCTACTTATTGCTAAAGCAGGAAAGCCGCATAATATAGCAGAGCAATTAATTCTTCCTGCTACAAAAGTAATTACAAATATAATGTTAGGAACTAAAGCAGCAAACGATATAAATTTGATTTCATTATCAAATGATACGGTTAAGAATAGGATTGAAGACATGTCATGTAATATAAAAGAAGAATTAATATCGAGAGTGCGCAAAAGTCACTATTACTCATTACAATTGGATGAAAGTACTGATGTCACTAATAATGCCAATTTGTTAGCTTTCATTAGATATGAGTTTGAAAATCAAATACAAGAAGATGTATTGTTTTGTGATTCACTACCTGCACGAACGACAGCTAATGACATATTTAACAGTTTGAATAATTTTATAACCGAAAATGAAATAGAGTGGCCAAAATGTGTTGGAATTTGCACTGATGGTGCTCGTGCAATGTCAGGTACAAGAACTGGATTGATTGCTCTTATTAAAAATGTTGCGCCTCAGGTTGTTTGGAATCATTGCTGCATTCACAGAGAATCATTAGCAGCCAAAAATATGTCACCAGATTTGAAAAGAACATTAGACGAAGTAGTTAAAATTGTCAATTTCATTAAGGCTCGTCCACTTAATTCCAGAGTTTTTAAAATTTTGTGTGAGGAAATGGGTAGTCAACATACACATTTATTATTACATACAGATGTACGTTGGTTGTCCCGCGGGAAAGTACTCATTCGCCTTTTTGAGCTTCGAGATGAAATACGATTGTTTTTAATAGATGCGCATTTTGAACTGACCGAATGTTTCAATGATTTTATCTGGTTAGCTAAGGTGGCTTACTTGACTGATATTTTTACAAAATTGAACGAACTTAATTTGAGCCTGCAAGGTACTGTTGTAAATATATTTAAAGTTGAAGATAAAATAGAAGCAATGATTAAAAAAATCGACTTGTGGTCGAAACGCATCCAGAACGGTGTATATGAGTCTTTTCCAACTCTCAATGATTTCATAGAAAGCTCCAGTGAAAAATTGCTTAATCAAACGCGTCAATTATTTGTTGAACATTTAATTACTTTGAAAAGCAACTTCAGGAAGTATTTTTCTACTCCTGATCCTTGCAATAACTGGATCAGAGATCCATTTAATATGGAAATTACAAATACTAAACATTTATCTGCACCTGAACAAGATATTCTCGTGGAATTATCATGTGATACAACTTATAAACTAAAATTTAACAAAACTGAATTGAGCAACTTTTGGTTACTTCTCAGGTCAGATTATCCTGCGCTTGCAAATAAAGCACTTCAACACTTGATTCCATTCTGCACAACATATTTATGCGAACAAGCTTTTTCGGTACTATTTTATATTAAGTCTAAATATAGAAACAAATTAAATGTAGAGCCGGATCTTAGATTAAAAGTTTCCAATATTAAGCCAGATATTGAGATTCTTGTTTCAAGAAAACAACTGCATACATCTCATTAAATATGTAAGTTATATTTAATGAGATAGATGCAGTTATTTTTTAAAATATTTCTTATTTAATATTTTCTGAAAAAAATTATAAAATATTTATATGAATTTAATGTAAGTACCCATTATAATTTGTGAGATTTGTTGCTATGACAATGTTTGTATTTTCTTTCTTCAATATTATAATTTCTAATAAAATGTGTTCTACAATATGCAAAAAAATCGTTATTCACCAATCACTGTTAGAAATATTCATCATATATCCTTGTCCTTATGAGATCGTAAGCCAGAAATTAATTAATAAAATGACGTAAAGTACCTAAAGTTGTGATGGGGGTCCGTCAAAAAAAATTTTTTCAAGTGGGGGTCCGTGGAGTACATAAGTTTAAGAACCTATGCTCTAAATATACTCTCGTCTTCTAAGGTCATAGACCACGGCTCACATCCATGTAATACAATACTACCGACAAAATAATTGTTTTATATATTTTAATTTTGATTCCCTTTGATAATAATTTTGTCGAGATAAGTCTCTCTACTGCATGATAACAACTGCAATTGTAACGATTGCAATTTCAATTTAAATTCGTCTCGAATATTAATTATACCAGTACCGAAGTATTTAAATTTTTCGAAATTTTCAAATTCTATGTTTTGACCTTGAATACACACTTAGAAGAAGTTTTTTTTTTATTTTGAATAAAATTTTTTTTTTATAAAATTTAGTAGACTATAGTAAAAATCTATGAAACAATAATTTAATTTTTTATAATTTATACATTTATAAAAAAATATTTGTAACTCATCGCGTAATTTTGAGCAAATTTTAAAGACCGAAACAAATAAAAACATAAAAGTCGTTTTAAATAAATTCTTTCTCTTGTATCTATCATTATTCACAGGCAATTGTTCTTAAATGCATTTAATTTTATTTAATTTACCGTTAAGACTAATTACGTAGAATAAATTAATTATTTGTATTTAAAAATCTACTATTTGATAAGTTTAAACAAGAATTAATTGAGTATTTCCCGAACCCCAAATATATAAAAAGTAATTCAAAATGAGATAAGTATATTCTCTTTATTAGAGAATAATACTCCATTTATTTCAATTTATAAATATTCAAAGCGAAATAATTTTTGTTTTAATTGCATGCCGTGACGGTGAAAATGATCCACTTTTAGGAAACTAATATTAGTTATATCATTGTATCCATTATATAAGTCATTTACCTGTTTTTACTATCTCGCCAGAGATAGTATTGCGATCACGAAAATTTTCGATGTTGAGATTTTGAATTTTTTATACGTTTTGAAGGTTCCTGAATCATTTTCACTAGGGTTGAGAAAAATGTCTCTCTGTGTGTGTATGTATGTATGTATGTAACCAAGATTACGTAAAAACGGTTTGAGCTAAAATGATGAAATTTAGTACATGGGCATTATTCAAAATTCATAGTTTTCTATCAACTTTTGAGAAATGTAGCTCAACCGGAAGAGGGTCATTAACTACAACGTTTTGATTTTTTTTCTTCTAAAGTGACCGTAAAAATAAAGATATATGTTTGATAATTTTTCACATGATTAATAATTGTATAAAACTGCTATATATAGAATTTCAGCTTGATTGAATCGCTGAAAGTACCAGAATTAATTTTTAAACACTGCAAATCTCACGCGCCAACACGAGACGTGGTGCCATCAACAAAGAGCCAAACATGCGCTGGTTTAATAAATATTATTTATTAATTTTAATTTATAATTTAATTAATTTAATTTAATTTAAATTAATATTTGTTATTTAATCCAATTCAAATTTGGGAGATAGTCGAGTGGAGACACTCCAGATTTTTTGTAATGTTTTCTTCAAAAAAAAAAAAATTTGAAAAAGATATCACATGGGTTCGGATTTAATTTATTCTATTTGTGACGATGCTCGAAACTTGATAGTTTTTGGATTCAACAATCACATTCCTTCAACCATTCTTATCCACAAATCCACTTCCATTCAATTCTCTTCCTATTTACTCTCTTATTCACCGGCCGTTTTTCAAATACCTTTTAAATAAACATCACACCTGCATTTCCTTAACTTTCCTTAACCTAATATTAAATTCATATTATATAAATAGTAAACTACATTATTATAATATTTTTAAGTAAAAGTAAAGTTCTATGGTTGCTATATAACAAGTATCAAATATATATTGAATTGAATTTCAATTGTAGATACCTATATCTAATTATAAATTTTTATTTGTAATCAAGTTGTTTATTTTGTATATATTTATAATTAAACTAACCGTTCCCGGCATAATATGCTGCCGGCGGGATAAAACTCTTCTTACAGGGACAGGCGGCTTCTAACCGCACTTGATTGGTTAATAATAATAATTTATAGGAAATTTTGATTCTAACAAAAACAACACAAGGTTTAAATATAAAATTATTAACTTTATTCAAATCGCGGTAATATATTTTATTTTTTTTTATTTAACACTTATTTAATTTAACAACACAAAATTTAAAAAAAAATGAAGTTAGTTACAAATTAAATTAATTTTGACAATTTATTTGTAACTAACTTCATAATATTACTGACATCACATACATACATACATACGACGGAAATTATATTTATATATAGAATATACCTATAAATGAAATTCAAAAATGTGATTTAAAATATTTTAAAAATGTTTTTCATTTTGATCCAGCTTACAATTTTAACATAAAATAAAAAAAAACAAAAATAGTGATGAAAAAAAGAATGTAATGATGTCAACGGCCTTGGTCCTTAATCCTAGCCCACAAATAATGGCGTGAGTTGCTTACCACGGAGCACCTACCGTGACATTATGTCAGGGAATGGGAACAACCTTAAAAACATTCCTTCTTTCTTTATTTAAAAGATACAAATAACGAAAAAGTAATAATTTTTCTATCTAGTATTAACATTCAATGATTAATATTAACAAATAAGTAGTATAAATAAAATATTTATATATTTTAAATTATAAGTACTAGGAGGTATATTTCACTAATATATATATATATATATATATATAAAGTAAATAAATATATATTATATCTAAATTCAAAAAAACAACTTTATTTCTATGACATATATTTTCCAAATATTATTACAATTAAAAAATGAGCGTGGCCAGGCACGGAACAGACGATTTGAAATAAATTAATTTCCAAACATCATTATATAAATATATAATACAAAATATAAAAAAAAAATATTTTTAAAATTTTAATTAAAATGAAAAATTATATTATCTTTGTTTTTATTTTTAGTTTAATTACTCAATTATTAATTACTACTATATTTTAAGTGAATAATTTCCGACAATGAATATAAAATTAATTCTTTGCAAACAACCACTTTCCGGATATACACCAAAAGTTGATGAATTCATCCTACTGATGCATTAAATAAATAAACCAATCATTATTAAAATTCGTTGAGCCGTTAAAGCTGTACACGTCACACAGACGGACGGACAGACGAGCAGACAACATGCTAAACATACTTTTTTCTGTTAACAAAATGCATGATTCGTGGACATAGGTAAAAATCTCTACAGGTAAAAACAATACCTTCCATTCCTATCGTCGATCGGTTAAAATACTTACCATCTAAATAAATATATATACTTATATATTCATTGGAAATAAATAAATAAATACCATATCGATATAATATATATCTTTTAGATTACTATATATACACATATTGAGAATAAAAGAAGAATAAAACCTATATACCAATTTTCAAAATTAATTTATCATTAAAAAAGAGTGAAATATTATTTTTACAGTAAAAAATTTTCTAATATATTAAATATTTTATGATTGATTATTGATTATATATTATGAATTTAAAATTATTTCATTTCGTTTTAAATTTTAAAATTTACTTTTTGGACTTTTATTTTACATTTATTATAACTTTCCAATCATAGTCATGAGAAATTCATAAGAAAAATATTATTTATTTTATATTTATATACTTATATATATATATATATATATATATATATAAGTTTATTAGTGACTTACCAAGATTTCAAAAGAAATCATAAGAATTTCTCTTGGAAAAAAAAACATTAAAACGTGACTAATTCGAACTTAATATTTTATTTTAAGAGAGAACTATGATCCAAAAAAAAGAGAGATTCTATACAAATATAACATTTTCTAATAAAAAAACAGATTTAAAAAAAGATTTATTAAAAAAAAACAATATTGAGAAAAAATTGAATTTATTTATAAAGATAATTAGATATTGAAAAAATTTGAGGGGTAGTTTAGGTATTTTAATTATAATACTATCTAAGAATAAGGTATCTAAAATATCGAATCTCACCAAGTTCAATTAGATTTAAAATAAATTTCAAATAAATAAAAAATGTCTAAAATGCACAAAAATTCCAAAAAATCCAATAAAATTAAAAAAAAATAGTATTTTTTTTTATTTAAGTATATAATAATTTATCAATTATTTTTAATTTAATTTTTGGGTTCACTTAATCTCCTTTTTTTGCAAAAAAAATGATTGCCATTTGAATTTGGGCCACTATACTGTATAGTGACCAAACGCCCCGGTTTTCCGCGATTGTCCCGTTTTTAGGTGTTCTGTCCCTGGGTCCCGAAAAATGTCTTCGGGACAGCCTATTGTCCCGGTTTTTAAATATTTAGGACAATTCGTACTATTTTTCAAAATTTTTTCAATTTGGTTCTAAAAAAATGATAAAACGTTTTCGGGACTAGGCTCTTAAACATTTCCGACTTTTTTTCAAAAATTTTTCAATTTGGTTCTAAAAAAAAAGGGTAAAACGTTTGTTCCGGTTTGATGTTTTCGAAATATGGTCACCGTAACTATACATAGTATGACCTTTATATGTATTAAATAATTTTATATATCTATAAATTTAAAAAAAAAAATTCTCAACCAATCTACTAATAAGAGAGTAGGTATATGGAAAATATCAAATAATTAAATAAATTATTTAATAAATATTAATCCACAAATATATAAAAAAAAAAATTAATGAATTTTTAATAAAAAAAATAAAATTAAAAAAAAAACTTATCTTAATCTAAAGTTAATAACATGAAACCTCAAAAGAATGTTATTTTGAATACTTAACATAGATTTTGAATCAAGTTTTTTTATTATTATAATAACTTATAATTTTATTTTTAGATGTCTTGGACGTATGCCATTTTGCTGTCGTTACTGACTCTCCTGTGGAGTGATGTTCGTCGGTGTCAAGGCCAGGCGGTCAACAGGGCGCCACACTTTTTGCCTGGGGGCGACATGGCTCGTTTCTCCTTGGCGGAGGATACGGCTGTTGGCACTGCCGTGTATACCCTCAGGGGAACCGATCCAGAGGGGTCCGAGGTCCACTTCAGTATTAGTGGCGAGCATTTCACTGTTGATAAACGATCGGGGGTGATCACCCTTCTCAAGCCGTTAGACCGAGAAGAGGAAGATCTTGTTGAGGTTATCATCAGTATTACAGGTGATTTTTACTTTTTTTTTTACTTTCTTACCAGAGATAGTATTGCGATCACGAAAATTTTCGATATCGAGATTTTAATGTTTTTATACGTTTTGAAGGTTCCTGAGTCATTTTCACTAAGATTGAGAAAAATGACTGTGTGTGTATGTAGACAAGATTACGCAAACACGGTTTGAGATAGAATAATGAAATTTAGTATACGGGCATTATTCAAAATTCGTAGTTTTCTCTCAACTTTTGAGAAATGTAGCTCAACCGGAAGAGGGTCATTACCTACCACGTTTTGATTTTTTTTCCTCTGAACTAACCGTAAAAATAAAGATATATGTTTGATAGTTTTTCACATGATTAAAAATTGTATAAAACTGCTATATATAGAATTTCAGCTTGATTGAATCGCTGAAAGTGCCGGAATTAATTTTTTTAATTTTTTAACACTGACTGCCAATCACGCTCCAACACGTGACGTGGTGTCACCAACAAAGTGCCAAACACGCGCTGGTGCGTAATTATAAAATTCTTCAATAAAAAGCTTAAACAAAACGTAGGTATCACATATTTATTTTATTTTTACTACTTTCAAGTCATATTTCTTACAATAAATATATTCGCATCTGGGTAAAATCTACTTCCAAGCGAAGGCATTAACTATCAATGTGACTGGTAGTCAATGTGTTCAATTTAGACTTAAAAATGCAGGTAAAGGTTTTAAATTTAAATTGAATATATGATAATTAATTAATTTAATTGAATAACAATACTATATTGTAAATTTGAATTTTTTAATTAATTAATCCAATTCAATTATACTTAATTTATATATTTAATTTAATTTAATTTAAATATAATAATTATATATGTTAATTAATCCAATTCAAATTTGCGAGATAGTCGAGAGGAGAAACATAAAAAAAACAATTGAAATAATGCTTTTAATTTTTTCGAAAATTCATCTTCGTTGGTCACTGTTGCTCGGTCCCCTTGTTTTTAGTGGTTTATGATTGTTGAATGAAGGGAAACAGTTATTTTCGGTTGGCTGTTGCCTTGAAACAGTTTTTACCTTCGGATACAATCGCGTTGGATTGCATGGTTGGCTCTTTTCACCTTTCTAATTGTACCGTTAATTGTATTTTCTTAATCATACTCTAATCAAATGTTGAAATACATTCGCTTCAGAAATTGAAAAGTTCTTCTATATATAATACAATTTGTTAATTCATTTACGACTATTATACTTATAAATAACCGATTTAATTCTGTATTTAGAACCTACACGGTATTATAATTTATTATAGTATTTGTCATTATCCTAAAGAGAACATTAACTGTTTTTTTTTTGGATTGATCTGTTTTTAAATTTAAATCTACACTGAAATAGAATCAATCTTTTTATTAAAATACTATAAAAAAGTACCTCGACTAATAAATTTTAGAAAAAATATTTAGATTTTTTAAAGTTATATCGACCCAAATATTGCTCATTTGTTACCAAAATTTTTATAATTTATTTTTGTATAAATATTTATAAATTTTTAATAATTATTTTATATTTTGAAAAAAAAAAAAAAATATCGATTTTTCATAATTTTCATTTTAACAAAATAAGATTGTTTATTTATTCATGAAAATTTAATTTTTTTTATTGAAAATGTTTTTCTAATACAATTGAAAACAAATATAATAGACTTCCTAATGAGAATAATTATTCTTTTTTCTCTCTGCATCTAATCACCTATTTTTATTTTCCTTTAATTAATTCATGAATAGACGTTTAATATTTTACTTACTTAGTAAAATGAATGGAAAAAAATTTAATATCACGGTAATTATTATGTACGTTCAATCTATTTCCTGAAATTATATAAAAACAAGATAAAAAATTGTAATTATGATTTGGATTCTCTTACTTCATCATTTAAATTAAGTTAAAATTGTTTTCTCATGAAACAAATTACACGATTTATTTTAAAATCATTTTCGTTTTATTCAAATAACCACCATTAGAAAAAGATGAAGGTATATATGTGACGATGATTCCTGCCAAACACAATTGTGGTCATTTATTAATTTTGCCTATTAAAAGATAACTAATTTAAAATAAAATATACATTATATCTTCCATATCTTATTATACTAGCAAAAATTATATATATATGTATATTTTTGAGATATAAATCGCTCTAAGGATTTTTTTGAAATTCACACCATAGATAATTTATAAAGATAAATCGTTCTGTATTGGTTTCAGCCTTGAGAAAAACCAACTTTATTAGTATTTTCGTAATTTAAAATAGTAAATTTAAATGACGTCAACAATTACGTCATTCATATTGAAATTTGCCTCCCGCAATTCTTTTTAATTGATATTGTATTAATTTTTTTTTTTCTATTTAAAATATTTATTTAATTTCGAAATAAAATTATAAATATTTATTTTAATAATATTTTTGAATCAAATTACGAAATACCCACCAAAAAAAAAAAAAAATTCATGAAGTTAGCAACATATAATACATATGACAATTATAAAGGAAGGAATTCAAATAAATTGTTGAATAAATTTGATCTAATTATATTAAATAAATTATATTATATATAATAATTAAAATAGTTTTTTTAATTAAATTATAAATAATATAAATGATATTTGATTATTATAAATAAAAAGAAAAAGAAATATTCTCCTTTCTTAAAATAAGTGTTAATATAATTTCACACTTTTTATTATTATCATTAGTAATCCTTGGTCGAAACAGTCTATAAGCTATTGCTACTTTGAAATATATAAAATTGAAGCAATCTAATTATAATAACATATATTTATAATATAGAATCAAATATTTTATCAAGTAAATTTGAATATATTTTCAATCTTGAAATGAAAATCAAGTTATTTTAATTAATTTGTATCACTTTAAAAAATAAACTTTTGATGGGTCAATTTTAGTAAACATTAAAAATTATAATAAATAATTAAAAAATTCTAAAATTTTTAAAATTTATAATAATAAATTATATAAATTTTACAAAGGGTCGAGCGATAGCTCGGTGTTCCTGCTACTACTATATATATGAGAAAACATCAATATGATAGTGAAAGTTACCAAAATTAAGTTATAAATAAATTTAGTGAAATGACTTTTATTTTTAAATATAATATGTTATATATAATTGAAATCCCTTTAGGATAATTAATTTAATTAAATGAAATGGAAAAAGAGAAACTGACCAAACTAAAAAGTAGGAAGATGGAGGGGGGGGGGGGATTGTAAAATAAAATCGAATAGGGGATAAAAGATAATATTTTATTTTTTTCACATAAGTATAATTTATATTTATTATTTTTATTATCTTTGTTCGGCAAGTGTATTATATAATTTAAATATGTAATTATAAATAATTAAATAAAATTTCAATTATTTACACATTATTTAAGGATTAAATTAAATTAATTGATTTAAAAGACATGATTCAAGAAATATTTCAATCATTCTTTAATTATTATTTCTAAGAAAAGAAAGCACGCTTGAAATTTCAATTTGTGTGAAATCAAGGATAGGTAATTGATCCCAAGTTATTTATTCCTTATCACTGCACTGATTGGAGAAAATGAAAATAAATGTAGAACAAACTCAACTAGCAATTGTACTTAACTGAACAATTAAAAAAAAAATACTTTACCAAAACATTTATATATATAATATAAGAAATTATTTCCGGGTTATTTTCACGTTCAATTGTAATATTTGGGTCTCAACGTTTCGGCACCCATTCTCAAGAGCCTTTATTTAGGAGGGAATTTTTTTGAGATAATTAGAGTCAGTCTCTATGTGACCAAAAGATGATATTGGGATTTTGGGATTAATGGGTTAGAGATTTTGGACTTTTTGTGTTCCGAAGCTCCGAAGGGATATAGCACTAGCATTACTACTGACACACGTCTCCTGATGACAGCCTGGGAACAGATATATATATTAGTTCCTTATAGTATTAGTACATAGGTGGCTCAAGAGTGCTCTTACATATATATTTGTATTTTTGAAATATTAAAGCGATTTTTATAAAGAAAAATCGATCTATATTGGTTTCAGCCTCGGTAAAAATCATCTTTATTAGTTTTTTCTTAGTTTAAAATAGGCAATTTAAATGACATCAGCAACTACGTAAGACACCGCTTCTTTAAATATAAAATATTATAAATAAAATAAAATTAAAAATAATTATGTTATATACAAATCTGTCTTTCAGTGCATTAATACGTACTTTTAAATTATTTGAAATTGTTACAAAACGTTTATTAGTTTTTTCTTAATTTAAAATAGGAAATTTAAAAGAATTTAGAAACTACGTCAGACTAAATACAAAATATTATAAATAAAATCAAATTACAAAATATATATTATCTTATATCCACAGGCCATATTTTTATGTCTTTCGGTGCAGTAATACGTAAGTTTAGGGGCTGTATGTTTTATGTCTATTTTTTTTTCATTTATGTTTTTCGAACGGAGGCTCGGTGAACCAGGTATATATATATATTTGTATACGTAAATATGAATATATATGAATTTTTTTTCAAATCACTATGTCCCTAATAAAATATTTAATGATTTATTTTAATTATTTAGTGATTAATTTTATATATGTTAAAGTGGTTCTAATAATTTATGTCTATTTTAAATACTTATTTAATATTTAATTGCTAGTAAAGCTATGAAACTTTTATACATACAATTAAAAGAGAAGATGCAGTTTGTGAGGAATTTTTGCATAGTAGTACTTAAACAGTTCATTTTTTTTTATTTATTATTTAACTTATATTCATATAATTATTGTTTATTTATTTAAAAATCTTATAACCAAAGAAAATTTTTTTTTAATTTTAAAAAATTCAACAAACAACAGTAATACTCCAAATACAATTAATTATAATCATTATTATTAAAATATAATTAATTTATTAATATATTATTATAATAATATTATTGATAATTGAAAATTAAATATTGCAATAGGTAACGATATATAAATTATAAATTTATAAATGAAAATTTGTACTTAATCCTTTTTTACTATCTCGCCAGATTATGATTACAAAAATTTTCGATGTCGAGATTTTGATGATTTTTATTCGTTTTGAAGGCCCCTGAGTGATATTCACTGAAAATGTCTGTTTGTGTGCCTGTTTGTATATGTGTATTTAGACCAGGTTACAGAAAAACGGTTTAAGCTAGAATAATGAAATTTGGTACACGGACATTATTCAAAATTCGTAGTTTTCAAACAACTTTTGAGAAATGTAGCTCATTCGGAAGAGGGTCATTACCTACAAAACGTTTTCATTTTTTTCCTCTAAACTGACTGTAAAAATAAAGATATATGTTTGATAGTTTTTCACATGATTAAAAATTGTATAAAACTGCTATATATAGAATTTATATATAGAATCGCTGAAAGTATCGGAATTAATTTTTTAAATTTTTCTCCACTCGACTATCTCCCAATTTTAGAAAATTAATTCCGGTACTTTCAGCGATTCTAACTATCAACTATATATTTATTTTTTACTGTTAGTTTAGAGGAAAAAAAATCAAAACGTGGCAAAAGTAAAGGTCCTCTTCCGAATGAGCTACATTTCTCAAAAGTTGATAGAAAACTTTGAATTTTGAATAATACCCGCGTACCAAATTTCATTTTTCTAGCTCAAACCCTTTTTGCGTAATCTTGTCTACTCCTACACCCACACCCACCCACACACACACACACATATATATTATGAGATAGTAAAAATGAAGGTTAAGGTTTTAAATTTGAATTTTTTTAAATTAATTAATTAATCCAATTCAATTATACTTCATTTATAATTTATATATACATATATATATATATATATATAATTAAATTAAATTTAAATATAATATATGTAAATTAATCTAATTCAAATTTGGGAGATAGTAGAGTGGAGACAATCCAGATTTTTAATATATTGGTTACAAATTTTTTTTAATCAAAATTTTTTACATTTAAAAAGAATCAATAAAATTCATTCTTGAGAATGTTTAAAAGTTTTTTTTAAAATATGTAAATCGGTTTACATTACATGTAATAGTATTGAATATACTATTTGTGTGTGTGTTTGAAAATGTTACCACCATAAATAATGTACCGATAGCTAAATATATAAATTGATCACGAACAAAGAGAGCTATGCTTCCAACATAAATTATATTCCCTGCTTAATTATATAAATATTAAGACATATTAAAATGTATGTATTAGTACTAGTGACATATGTTAAGTTGTGACTTTATTTACATACAAACAATGACATTATTATTCTCATCACCTCTTAAAATCATTTACAATTCAGGTGTAATGGATTCATAGAGATAATCTTATATTTATATCAAAAAACTTCATTCATTTATTACAAAAGTTGATCTTAAATGATTAATATCTATGATCCGTTTGACCTAAAAAACCTGGCTCAAATTTAAATTTAAATTATCAGTCAGAGAAAAGTATATTTCTTCTTTAGAGGTCAGATACCATTTGGATGGTGTCATCAGCCATTACATGGGACAAGGAAGGCAGGACCGGAATAGTAATTTACATTTTGACTATCACAAAAAGAATCGTACCGTTTATTATGAATTATTAAATTAAATTAAATAATTTTAAACATTTGGAGTAAGTATTGTAATCCAATTGTAAAGAATTAAGAGAAGCATGTTTATCTTTCTAATTATCGATAACCCTTACAGATCATCACCTAAAAATTGGTATTATATTATAAAATTTTAATTTAATTATTATCACTTTAATTTAATCGATTTTCAATGTTTGAGCAAAAGTTACCTATAACTGAGAAAAGGTTTGTGAATCCGGGTTTATTGTATCTTTATTAATAGTTTCATGAAGATTTAAACGGTTTAAAAATCTTCCGACTGAGCAATTTTGTTAATTTGCTATTTGAAGTTCTCATAGTATTTCAAAATGGATAAATTCATTATTATATTAAAAATAATTTCTTTATACTCGTATATATATATATATTTATTTTTCCAGTAAATTATTTAAATAATTTATTATTCTTATTTTAATTAAAAGGATTAAGGTAATTGTTTACAAAAACGGAAGCTTCAGGAATTTGGATAAAAATTTACCAATGGATTCCTTTTTTAATTCTAAGTGACTATTAAAATAGCAAATGGGTCGGTCACTTATAGTTTCCGAGATAAAAATTATTAAAATTTGCATATAAATCCATTAATATTCAATTTAGCTACCATGTTTTTATTCATTTGGCCATTAGAGGGCTTCACTAATTTTCTGGTGATTTTTTTCAGTTCGGTTTGGATTTAGGGAAATTAAAAAATTAATTAAATAAATAATTTTGTTATATCCAAACCGAACCGAAAAAATCTCCAGAAAATTAGTAAATAAGTCAATAAAACATTACTAAATGGCTGCTCATTTGAACGTTCATAACTAGTTTATTTGTCAAACTTTAATAATTTTTACCTTGGAAACTAGAAGCGCCCGAGAAATATTGCATAAAGAAAGTTTCATTGGAATTATAAAAGGAATCCACTGGTAGAGTTTTATACAAATCCCTGAATCTTCCGTTTTTGTAAACAATTGCCAAAATTAATTTTTAAATAATATATATAAAATGATTGAGCTTATGAAATAATGAATTGGAGTGTTGTGTTTATGTTGACAGATGAAGCTTTTGCTGGTTCAGAAGCAAATACAGTATCCCTTCGACGAGAAATACCAATTCTAGACGTGAATGATAACGCACCACAATTCTTGAATCGGCCGTATGCCCTTAAATTAAATGAACAGGCAGCCTCGGGATTGGACCAGACCCCGCTGCCAATTAATATCACGATAATCGACCGAGATGGTGGCGTCAACGGGGATATTCGCCTTGAGTGCATTGGCCAGGATCAGGACACATGCGATACTTTCGATGTTCAAGCAATCAAGGTAACATGCCACCACAATGACAAAAAAAAAAATTCTAATAAATAAAACACTTGAATCAAAAAGAAATGAAAGTAAATAATTTAATTCGTGTAATTTAATTATAATATGAATTTGAAAACGAAAAGAGAAACATTTTTAATGACAAAGATGTTATCTTATATTGTCATCATTTATATAATTTTATGCTCTTCTAATGAACTCTTCATGCCATTCATTGAGAGTAAACCTCATTATAACATGCATGAGTAAATTAATTAGTATCTAATAGAAAAATATATAAATATAAATATAATTTTGAAGAATTTTATATTTTATATTAAATTTCACAAGAGATTCATATATTTTTCAATTAAGAATTTAACTATATAATCCAGTGGTTCTCAACCTTTTTTTTTTACCGCGGCCTACTTTTAACGGTTTGAAAATTTGGCGGCCCACAAAGAAAAAGATAAGTTTAAAAAATTGAAAAAGAGTCGAAAATGTTTAAAAGATTTTACTTTTTTTTTTAGAACAATATTGAAAAAAAGTCGTCAATGTTTAAGAGCCTCTTTACATTCACTAACTTAATCAATTTTTTTAAATAACATTTTCTCTTGGATATGCTCGCGCCCTCCCCCTCATTAGTGTGCTCGCGCCCCCTAATGGGGCGCGCCCCACAGGTTGAGAATCACTAATATAATCTATCAAAAAGTTTCATAATTATTAAAACATTTTGTGTCTATTTACCGGCCACTAACTTATACTAAGAACGTCCTAAAGAACTTCTTTTTCTCTTTTAAAATTTAATTTATATAAATTTTACTAATTGTATATGTAAATTATAAATATAATGCTGCCGGCGGTATAAAGCTCTTCTTAAGAGGGACAGGCGACTTCTAACTGCACGAGATTGATTAATAATAATAATTTATAGGAAATTTTGTTTCAAATACTTACAAAACAACACAATGTTTAAATATAAAATTAATAACTATTCAAATCGTCGTAATATTTTTTTATTATTTTTTTTTTTCAATATTTAATAATAACAAAACAAAATTTTAAAAAATGAAATTAGTTACAAATTGATAATTTTGATAGGTTTCTTTTTATGTTTATTATGTTTAATAAATTCTCTCTTATGGTAAAAAAAAAATAATATTAATATCAAAAATTAGAATATTTCAATTTGTGTTTCAAATTTTATTTAATTTTAAATTCTATAAAAATTGTAAATTGGAAAATTGTAAATTGTAAATTGTAATAGCTAACTTCAAAATATTACATACATTTCATACATACATACATAGGAAATTATAAATATTGATAATCCTATTAATATATGTTTGTATGGAAGAACATAAGAGGAGCTGAATATTTCTTTTATAATTTAAGAATTGATTGTTTGTTTAATTTAATTGATAATTGTTTATAATTTGTAATTTAATTTATTTTTTTTAGGTATTGTATTTCTTTATTTATTACGTTTTTATCAACTTCATGTCTGTCTGTCTGTTCGCTCTTATGACAAATGGAAATCGATTTTTCATCAACTTTTTTTATTTTACTATCTATTTATATATTTTTAATATTTGTATATATATTTCTTTTAAAATTAAATATAAAATCCGTTATTTAAAAACCTTACTTACAAATTAAATTACACAAACAATTAATTCTTAAATTATCAAATAAAATGTCATCGTTTCTTATGTTCTTCCACACAAACATTTATTAATAGAACATATTTATAATTTACGTTTATATTTTACTTTAATTAATATTTCTAATTTTCTTGATTTTATTAATATTTAGAAAATCACAATTTCAAATTTCTAAATAAAGACACATTATAAACTTGTTCAAACAATTTTAAAAGAAATGGTATATCTAAATGTTTAAAATTTCGAAATGGAAAAGAAATTAAAGATTACGAGTATATGAGAATTTTGAGGTTTCATCATGAAAAAGTTTTCTCATCAGAATAACTTTCTAATATTCATATAAAATGAGATGTTTTTTTAGTCTATTTCCTATATGGTTCACTAATAAACACATGCATATACAATAAGAGATATACTTTTATTATTATTAATAATAATATTATTATTATTTTATTAATTTTAATATACCGATACATTTCTCATGATCATAAAAGTAAAACTTGATGTATAGGTACAATATAATATCATAATAATAAATTTGAAATATTCTTTTGTCATATCAATTTTGTCAATTGAACTTGAGTATAAAAATTAAAAAAAAATATATAAATAAATAAATAGACATACGAGGTTTATTCAACAGAAAAGGTGAATTTTGAATTATTTCGAAAAGTATTTATTTATTTATTTGTGGCCTTCCCCTCACATATAATGCACTTATACCAGCGCTTCTTCCAATCGCCGAAGAACTTCTGAAATGCGCTTTTTGGTACTGCCATCAGCTCGATTATAAACATTATAAACATTATCTTCGATTCCGGCTTTATCTCATCAATTGTGGCAAAACGCTTTCCTTTCATTGGTCTCTTTAGTTTTGGGAATAGGAGGGAGCCAAATCTGGTGAATACGGTGGTTGAGACATGATTGCGGTGTTGTTTTTGGCCAAAAAATCACGAATAAGCAATGATGTGTGAGCTGGGGCATTATCGTGATGCAAAATCCATGATTTGTTATTCCACAAATTCCGATTGTTTGAGCCGTATTGCTTCACACGCTTCCTTGTAGTATTCCTTATTAAAGTACGCCATGTTGGCAAAATCTCCTGATGCAGCACGTCAGTGTAATCGAAGAAACCTGAGCAAAATCATCAATTGTGACAAAACGCTTTCCTTTTATTGGTCTCTTCAGTTTTGGGAATAGGAAAAAGTCACAGGGAGCCAAATCGGGTGAATTCGGTATTTGAGGCATGATTACGGTGTTGTTTTTGGCCAAAAAATCACAAACAAGCAACGATGTGTGAACTGGTGCATTATCGTAATGCAGAATCCATGATTTGTTTTTCTACAATTCCAATCATTTGAGCTGTATTGCTTCACGCAAACGTTGCATAACTTCATTGTAGTATTCCTTATTAACAGTACGACCTATTGGCAAGAACTCATGATGCACCAACCTTTAATTCGTACCTTTATAAACATTTTTTTCAGCATTTTTTGGAGCACTTTATTCTATCTTTAACGCCAAATTTAATACAATTTCTTTGATCCATTTCTTTTTAATTAAAAAATCGAACACAAAAAAACGTGACTAATTTTTTATAGTTGTCTAAAACAAATTACTAATCAAAAATGACTGATAATGTCATCATATGAGAAACATAGGTGTACTAATATAACAAAAAGAAAAATAATTCATCAATCGAATGAACACAGCCCAAGAAAATTCAAAATTAACCTTTTTTTTGATCAGACCTTGTATAATTAAAAATAGCCTTTAATATTTTACAATTATCAATTTTTAATTATTTTTTTTTATCTACTAAAATTTATGTAAATATTTAATAAATAGTATAATAAAATTAAAAATATTGTAAATAAAATGTCAAATGTCGAGAATGATTCTTGTTGCTCTTTGAATTTCTCTTATGTAGTTACATCATAATAAAACCAAATTTTGTAAAGCATGATCATTGTTATGGTTGTTGAGAAAGAGAATCCTTGACTTTTAAAAATCACGTTGCGTTACTTGAACAGATGATGGCATTGATTGTAGGTGGCGGAAGGGCTTCATCAAGGGCTCGTGATGCTACGTCGTGATTTGGATTATGAAAGTAGAGCGGGATACACGTTGACCCTACGTGCGATTGACCAGGCCAAGGTGCCCGGCAAACGACTATCGGCTACGGCTAATGTTGCCGTCGTCGTCCTCGACATCCAAGATCAGCCCCCACTCTTCTTAAATGCACCTTATTCTGCGAGTATTCAAGAAGAAAGTCCGCAGGTATCTTATTCATTTTCATTTAATATACTTCTATTTAATATATACTATATATTTAGTAATACATTTTATAATTTTTTTTAATTATTATTATTATTATTATTAATTATAAGTATATGAAGATTATTGAAAATAATATAACAAGTATTAATTTTATTAAAAGTACTTAAGATAAAGTTTTAAAATATAATTTTGATTTAAAAGAATTAATATATTTAAGCATTGTATTATTTTTATGATTTTTAAATTATAATATAAATCAGGGATTCCCAATGGGGTCCAGGTGGACCCTTTGGTGGTCTATGAAGCTTTGAATAGGATCGACAGAACCTGAAGGATCTATTGAGGATCCATGACCAAATCTCCTTCCTTTTCCTTATTATAAACCAGTTGAGCTGTCGCTAGGCACAAAACCAACCGAGGATTTGAAATAAATTAATTTCCAAACAACATTATATATATATATGTATATCAATGCAATTTTTATTTTAAATTTTCTATCTAAATAAATTACCATTTAATTTAAAAAAGTTATTTTGATTGAGTTAATTGTTTTTGTAAAATAGCATTTTCCAATAATATCTATATTTGATAATATTTATTAGCTATACCTCTATTATCGTATGCGAAATTTTTGAAATTTAATATTAATCAAAATTTGATGTTGATATCCGAAATATTATCAAAAATATTACTTCAACCATCACATTAATTTTTTCAGTTAAGAATGCCTATTAATTAACCATTAATGAAATTGTTAATTTATATAATATTGAAATGTAAGTTTTGTTAAATAATAATGTACTAGCTCTACTTTTACTACTTTTAATGTTTAATGTAATAATTAAATATACTCTATTAAATACTCATTAATTTAATGTTAAACTTTATTAATATACTTATACGGCATCAAAAAAACATGGGGGGTATTAAACGGGAAGAAAGTTTGAAAGGAGTCGACATAGAAAAAAGGTTGGGAAACTCTGGTGTAAATAATAAAAAGAGACATAAACATATTATATGACATTTAAAAGATGAGAATGTTGAGAAATAAATAAATTCCGGTTTAGTGAGTTTTAAAGTTTTTTTGAAATAAAGATTTGTTAAAAATACGTTTGAATATTTTAAAATAAAATATAATTAATTAATAGGTTAAGATAATAATAGAATAATGTTTATTATATAGAGCAGTGATTCTCAACCTTTTCTTTTTACCGCGGCACACTTTTAACGGTTTAAAAATTTGG
The DNA here is from genome assembly GCA_963082975.1 of Labia minor. NCBI lineage: Eukaryota > Metazoa > Arthropoda > Insecta > Dermaptera > Spongiphoridae > Labia > Labia minor. The sequence goes on from OY720345.1 coordinate 18,516,740, forward strand.
CGGCAGACAAAGAAAAAGATAAGTGTTAATTATTTAATTCCCTATAATAGACTGTGTAATATAGTTTATGATAATGATCAGGGGGCGGCAACCTTTTTAATAGTCGGACACATTTCTGAAATAATATAACAGGGGTGGGCACACTTGGTGATACTTAGAGCCATATTGAAAAATCGAAAATGTTTAAGAGCCTGATCGCAAAAACATTTTAACTTTTTTGTAACATACATATAAAATAAATAAGTACTTTTTCTTAAATTTAACTTTCTTAAGGTGGCGTCTCCCTTTCGGAGTTTGGCTATCATCATGACTAGGATAGTCCTAGAAGCTTTCTTGGGAATGTTAATGCGGTGGACTCCCGTTGCCTTTCGCATGTATAGAACCAGGAACTGACAGTTCCTGGAGGCGGAGGCAGCTGATGTTAAATTGAATTTTATTAGAAAAATTTGTTCTTAGTTGGAATCGAACGCCGACATCTTGTGTAGAAGATTGCTATGCTACACTCTCGGCTAGCTGCCTCCTCAATTTGAACTTTACATTTGTAAAATTTGGCGGCACATTTTAATCTCACGGCACACAAAAGTGGTTGAGAATTACTGATATAGAGAGATTAAGAATATATTTTAAAATATATTTTTTTTGCAATTGGAAATTGTTCAAAATGTACTCCACTCCCAGAAATCCTAAAAAATCCATTTTCAAACTTGTAAAGGGAAAATCAAGTTTCTACAAATAAAAACATTATACTATATAAATTCATGTTTTCAGAATGAATCTTTAGGCTAATCTGGTTAAGAAAAATAACATAAAATAAGTATATATTTACATATTTTCTTAAAATTTTAAAAAACTTTTTAATCAACTTTCTTCCAAAAAATGCTTATTCAATATTGAAATTGAAAATTTTCTCTCTCTCTTCTTTCTCTGAGAATCTCTTAATTATAAAAATCGTTTAATATTCTTTTTTATTCATTTACTCATTTATTCTAATTCGATCCATTATTAAAGTTACATGAGCCTATTTTGTAAATGTATATCAATTAATGGAAATGACTGTGAAGTAAAATTTATTTGTGGGGAAACAAATCAAAAATCATGATTGGTAGACAATGAAGGAAGAGATGTAAGATAGATGAGAGAAAATAGGAGTTGAATGGATAGTTACATTTGCGGTCAAAAACTTGCGAGTTACGTAAAGATAGATAGATAGAAATACCAAATACCTAAATATTATCATAATAATAAAAATAGCCAAATTAAATAATTCACTATTAAATCACTCTATAAAAGAATTTCATAATAATTTTAAAAATATCGATAATATTAAATAAATATAAAATTCAGTCAATTTTTATTTGATTTTTAGAATACCAGCGTGCTTTTGGTGCGAGCAAGAGACGGGGATTCGGGGGATCCCAGATCGCTCGCCCTCGCAATTGAGGGTGACCATCTTGGTTATTTTAAACTGCTTGGTGTCGAATCGCAGGCCCCTGGAGAAACCTGGGCACGGTTACTCACCACCGACAGGCCCATTGATCGAGAACACCCCCTTGTGGTTCAACAAGGCAGTATCTACACTTTCCGAATTACGGTATTTATTTTTAAAATTTTATTTTTATGTATTTTATGTATTTATCAATATATGTACTACTATTCTTAATCTATATAATAATGGTCTTCATATTAACTTTTGATTTATTTAAAATAGATCAATAAATATAATATATAATAAAGAAATCACATAAATATAATAAGAACAACATAGATGTAAGTATAAACATTTTTTAAAGTAATCTACGTTTGAAAAAATCGAAGAACACACAAAACGTGACTACAGACGTGAAAGCAAACTACTAATATAAAATGGCTGATAATGTCAACATATATGTACCAACATAACAAAAAAAAAAAATTTGATAATCGAATGTACACAGCCCGCGAAAATTCAAAATTCACCTTTTTTTGAACAGACTTCATGTATATATAATTATCCTAAAAAATGAATATTTTTAGATTAAATAATTAAAATTACTAAAAAAATTTAAATTAAATTAAATATAAAAACAAAACCCATCTTAAAAACAGAAAATATAGGACTTTATAATTTTATAATTTTAATTTCTTGTGCCCAAAATCTAAATTTTATATCAATTTTTTTTACAAGTTTTTTTAAAACTACATTTATATTAAACTATAATCTAAAGAAGATTATTTTAAATCCATTATTGGATTGTTCTAAAACAATTGTTTGTTTAAATTTTTTTTCCACAGATTGTAACGCTCTCTCAAATCCTAAATTGTTTTTCTATGTGAAAGGCGATTTCATTAATTGAACTTAATTAATTAAATTAAACTTTTGCTAACAGATTTTTTTAATATATGACTGAGCAAATTTTGTTTTTTTTTCTATTCAATTTCACTTGTATCTGAATTATTACACTTTCTTTCTTTAAATGATTAAAAGATTACAATAATACTTTGTCATGCACGCTAAACCAATTCACATTAAATAAAGTCATGGTGGACTGTTTTTGTTTTGTAAAAAAAAAACATTTACGCAAAATCTTAGATAATTTTATTATATATTTTGAAAAATTCTATATAGAAAAAAAAAATTTCTTCAGAGAAACTCTTATCATGTCCCATTAATGAAATAATTTCATAATCATCCCTATTTTATAAAATACTTTTATATAATGTGTAAGCCAAAAAAAATTTTCTAAGATAATTATTTTATATTGATATTTATTTAATTCATTTGATACCGATTTTCAATTTGTATATATCTCTTAGGTGGGGTTGGAAATTAATAGTGCTAAGACTAAAAATTTAGTAACAGAGAGGAATATTATTAACACACAGTCTTAACATAAAAAATGTAAAAAAATTTAAAAACTTAGGTTCTGTAATTACGAAAGATAATAATATTCGAGAAGAATTTAAAGCGAGGTTACAATCGGGAAACGCCTGTTATCATGCAGTAAAGGGGCTTATCGTGTCAAAATTATTATCAAAGGTGATAAAAATTAGAATATATAAACAATTATTTTGCCGATTGTATTATATGGGTGTGAGACATGGTCTATGATCCTGGGGGACGAGAGTAGATTTAGAGTATTTAAGAATAGGATTCTTCGCAGCATTTATGGGCCAAAGAAAGATGAGGTCACCGTGGAATGGAGGAGACTGCATAACGAGGAATTGCATGATCTCTATGCATCTCCAGGCAAAATTAGGATTATATTTAAAATCGAGAAGGTTGCGATGGGCAGGGCACATGGCTAGAATGGGAGAGAAAAGACTGGCGAAAAATATATTGGTGGGGTGACTGATTGGGAAACATCCGCTTGGAAGACCAAGGATGGGACGTAGGAAAGGACGTGAGAGAGATAGGAGAGAGTAGGGATTTTAGGGTTGTGGGTCAGGAGAGGGATACTTGGAGAAATGTGGTTGCTGCGGCCAAAAAAACTGACAATACCATACAATCATACACCTAAATTTTACAAAATACTTTTTAATAAATTGATTTGAATATTTTTTTTTAAATTAAATTAAAATTAAAAAAATGTATATCCTTATTCCTAATTTTTAACTGAAAGTTTTTATAAAAGCACATCAATCGTACTTTAAAAATTTAGAATATATTCTAATTGATGGTTTAATTTAAAAATAATATTCACTATTCAACTTAAATTTTTTTTTTAATATTCCATAATATTCATATTAATTAAATGAGAAATGAGAATAAAAAAATAAAATTACTTTGGACAACTTTTAGTAAAAAAAATCCTAATATTTTTGGAGTAATCATTTTATTTTATTTAAAAACGAAAAAACAATTCTAATAATTTTTGTTTTTTTCTTCAGGCGACTGAATTGATCAACAATGAAATCCCAGGTGCTATGTCTTCAACCCCGGTGACAATTGTTATTTCGGATGTGGATGATCTTCTTCCTGTTTTCAATCGTCGAGAATTCAATTTGACTGTTTCGGAGGATATTGGAATTGATACCCCACTGCCTGGTCTACAGATGACAGTCTCGGATGGCGATGTGGGCGACAATGCTGCATTTCGACTGAGATTACGGGACGTTCGAAATATGCGGGATGCTTTTAGTGTTTATCCGATACAGGCTCGTGGCAAAGTGCCCGTTGTTATTAAAGTGACCGATCCATCCGTTCTTGATTACGATGTCGAAGATGAATCGCTTAGGGAAATCCAATTCGACGTGGTTGTCTATAATAATAGCACTACGGTAATTAGCAACAACTCTTATATTATTAATATTATTACTATTCATATAAATATTAAATATATTTTATTTTTGGTTTTTATCTGGAAAACTAAAGTTATATTGGTGTCTAATTAGAATTAAAACCAGACATAAGTATTAAATAAATATAATTAGATATTCATAGCTTTGTTCTATATTATGGAAAAATATTTATTCCTATTTTCAAATTTGTCATGTTAAATAAAAAATTAGCTGGAGTGTCTCCACTCGACTATCTCGCAATTTGAATTGGATTAAATAACATAATATATTATATTTATAATTAAATCTAATTAATTATAAATTATAAATTAAAATTAATAAATATTATTTATTAAACCAGCGCATGTTTGACTCTTTGTTGAAGGAACCACGTCACGTGTTGGTCCGTGAGATTTGCAGTGTTAAAAAATTAATTCTGGTACTTTCAGCGATTCAATGAAGCTGAAATTCTATATATAGCAGTTTTATACAATTTTTAATCATGTGAAAAATTATTCATCATAATCATGAAATTTAGTATACGCGCATTATTCAAAATTCGTAGTTTTCTATCAACTTTTAAGAAATGTAGCTCAACCGGAAGAGGGTCATTACCTATAAGGTTTTGATTTTTTTATCCTCTAAAGTGACCGTAAAAATTAAGATATATGTTTGATAATTTTTCACATGATTAAAAATTGTATAAAACTCCTATATATAGCATTTCAGCTTGATTGAATCGCTGAAAGTACCTGAATTAATTTTTTAACACGACTGCAAATTACGCGCCAGCTCGTAACGTGGTGCCATCAACAAAGAGCCAAACACGCGCTGATTTAATAAATATTATTTATTAATTTTATTTTATAATTTAATTAACTAAATTTAATTTAAACATATTATATTATGTGATTTAATCCAATTCAAATTGCGAGATAGTCGAGTGGAGACTCTCCAGCTTATTTCTATAGAAATGAATTAAAATTTGACAATTCACATTAAAATTAAAATTTATGAAATTTGTAGTACTGAATATTTATTTATTTATCTTAGTAGATTAAACCTGCAAATTGTATATTTCATTACTGAAATATCGATTAAATTCCCTCGCAGTATAAAAACATTCATGATAGATTCAGTGAATACCGTTTGGGCTTCTATTAATGTCATTGCTTGTTGTTGCTGTACAAATCGCATCGTTCAGGATTTAAAAAATTTTGCAAATCTTCACTTTTCATGACCTGTTTGTTTGGGATATTGTGAAGTTATAAACTCAAAATTGATTGTGACGATGAAATATTACCAGAATATTCTTATATGCTCTTATTTTAATATATGCTGTAAATTTTATCAATATTTATTAAAAAAAAAAAAATAAAAATTAATTTTTTAAAATTTATATCAAGCTTACAAAGCTTTTCTTTGCTTATAGAGACGGTTGGAGAATAGCGCCAGAATCGTAATCTTTTTCTAGAATTTAACATAGCATTATCAAAACTTGAAAATGTATCTAAGTGGTTCAAGGTACTAGATATAAATTTTGCTTTTTGGTAAATATCTACATCTAAAAACTACAAACTAAAATCATTTGAAGAATTTCCATACAATAAAAATAAAAAAAAAAAATAATAGACAATTTTTAGGAAAGAGTTTATTATATTTTTACCACAAATAAATTCCAAATTTTTTAATAATCATTTTATTTTTTTGGTATAAAGTTTAATATTTCAAATTATAACACTTTTATACAGGATAGTTACAAGTTATAAAAAATATTTGATTATATATTCAAGGTAAAAGGGGTACAGGTGGTGGAGAAACAAAATCATGACAATTTTGTGGCATGTTAGTTACTTCAAAAATATTTTTTTATAATTTTGTGGCACGGACATTGAAAAAAGTTCGCCATTCCTGATCTTGAGAATACAAAAGTGACTCTATGTCTGTCTATCAGGAAAATTGTAATTTTATAGATTCAAAATTGGCTGAAACGATTACTACGAAATTACATCGCAATATTCTTAAATATCTTTATTGGAACGTAGGCTATATACTATTATTTCATTATTTAATCAATAACCGCAGAAATTAATTTTTAAAAATTTATATATATTGTCTGTGTTGGTATTCAGAGCCAATGTCGACTCCGTGAATGAATATAAAATTAATAATTCTAGCAATTCCCACACAAATAATATTTAAATTTTTATTTTAATTTCTAATATTCAAATATCATTTCAATTATTTAATTTATTCTAAAAGTTCTCATACACTTTAATTAATTTAATCAAATATTTAGATCATATTTATCTTCAATTATTTTTTATTTATTAATATTTTAATATATTTAAATATTTCTTCTTTTCCTCTTAAAAGTGTAGGGTATAAATTTTATCTTTGTCTAATAAAAAAAAGCAGAAATTATTATTTTTTAGTGTTTTATGAAAACAAAAATATTTTCAAAGAGTCAATTAAAGTGACTAAGTTCCATTGTTTTTGTTTTTTTTTTATAAGTAAAATGATCAATAGATTATATTAAAGAAAAGCTAGTATTTTTATAAAATAAAAATATAAGTACCTCAAAATATTTATATTTTATTTCAGTCTTGTTTTTTACAGTTTTTCTAATGTTAATTAAATATTTAATTTGATTTACGTAGCTATTAGATATTTAATTAAATTTATATATGCAAATAACAAAGTAATATTATAGATATAAAATGAACTTGGAATATATAAAGTAGAATGATGCAAATCGGAGGGCTTGTTTTGTCATCATCATTGTAGATTGTCTACTTCCAAGGGGCTCCATTGAAAGTTTATTAGAAGTAAATATACCTGCTAATAGATTTTGTCATTCAAACATTTTTTATATTTTTTGGATTTGATAAAATTGATACTAAATTAATAATATGAATATTTATATTCAATAAAAAATATTTATTAGAGAAAACCAAGTTATGAGATTATTTTGAATAGATCAATAGGAAGAAATAAACGGAATTTCATTTTATTATTGACATGTTTTTGAATAATTTTTGTTATAATCGTATAACTTTATTTGATTATGATAAGAAAATTGATATATCTGATTGATTAAGTTTTTTTTTTTTTTCATTAATACACCATATTGTAATGATTTAACCAATTGAATAAACATGACCATCTGTGCTTTGATAATTAAATCTCAATTAAATAAAGCTGAATATTTGAGAAAAGAAGCAAATTACATGTTGAGATATGGATAGATTTAATTATAATCCACCTAAAAACAATGACGTTCAACTTGATTATGGGTTGTTGCAGGGCGTGGAGCGTGAAGTGGGCAGCTCGCGGGTGATTTTACATCTGGCAGACGCCAACGATAACTCGCCTGTTTTTGAGTTGGGACTATTTCGGCTTCGAGTTCGGGAGGATGCTCCTGCTGGTTCACTGATTGCCCCACTGACGGCATCTGATCGTGATAGCGGCCTCTTTGGCACTATCACTTACAATCTCAAGGGATTTGGAGCGGAACGATTTCGAACCGATCCAATCCATGGGGGCATTTATGTGTCCAATTATTCACGAGGTTAATCATTATCCAAATTATATATTATTAATGAATATTATTAATTTTAAAGAATTTCTCTTAAAACAAAAAAAAAAAAAACAAAAAAATATAATTTCCGTCGTATGTATATGATGTCTGTAACATAATGAAATTAGTTGTGACAAGGAAGTTAATTACAAATTGTCAAAATTATTAATTTGTAACTAACTTCATTTTTTTTAAATTTTGTTTTGTTATTATTAAATATTGAAAAAAAAAAAATTAAAAAGATTATTACGAAGATTTAATTAAAGTTAATAATTTTATATTCTAAGAGATTTATGCCGCCGGCAGCATATGATGCCGGGAACGGATAGTTATGGAATATTTTTCTATTTTATTTTAATTTATTAGTTTTTGAAACTGGAATTTTTCAAATATTTGAGATTGAATATTATTATATTATGAAAATGACACAAATAAAGTTTAATTTTTACAATTTTTTTTTCAAATTTAAACAATTTCAGAATTGTAATAAATCTATATATATTATATAGGTATATTTATAAATTTCACTACAATCAGAAAGAAACATTAAAAAAAACGATGATTTTATTTTTACATAAAAACAAATAAATACATTTTAAAAAAATTTGTAATTTAAAAGTTTAATTTTTATTTTTATTTTTGAAATATGTATTCTTATACCAGAAATTATTGTTGGATCAATTTAGGATTAGATTATGAATCACAACAGAGTTATACTTTGACGTTCGAAGCAAAGGATGGTGGTGGACGGATATCCGCTGTCAGTTTGGTTATTGAATTGGAAGATGTGAACGATAATCGCCCACGATTTGATCAATCCGATTATAGTCGCATTGTCCGAGAGGGCGCCACCAGCTTTGAACCACAACTCTTTGTTAAGGTATGAATGGTATTTAAAAAAGAAAATGATATATTTGGATCTTTGTGTATAAGAAAGGTTGTTTGTTCATAATAGGCACGTGATATTGATGGTCCGCAACAAGGGGGTGGGATTGTCCGTTATCAATTAACAGCAGGAGAGGGTGGCGAATCACCGGGAGTGGCTGCCCAGGTATTTGCAGTCGATCCAGATACCGGCGAGATCACCATCCGCACCCGCGTAAGCGCTTCCGATGCCCAACACGGACATTATCATTTCTCTGTTCGTGCGACAGATTTAGGTAATAAAATAGACTCCAGTTCCTCTTCCTTCACATAATTAACCCTTTAATAATTCTTGATGATTATTATATATAGGAAACCCACCACTCAGTTCGGAAGCCCGGGTTCTCATTCGCGTAGGCATTCCTGGAAATCAACGGCCAATTTTCCGTGGCACTCAACACGGCACCAATAATTATCATGCAAAGATTGCTGAAGATGCTTCACCAGGAACAGAACTTATTAAAATTACTGCAACTGATCCCGATGGACAAAATTCCAAATTAATTTATCGTATTAACCAAGGAGCCAAAGATAATTTTATAATTGATCAGCAGTAAGTATAATATATAACAATTATCAGTTATTAATATTCAGTGGTGTCATCCTACGGGTTCACACGGGTTCGATAGAACCCGTTGTTTAAAATATTTTTATATCTACAAGCCCGTTGTTAATTTGTCTTGTTTCTGAGAATTCCTTACTAAATCATCAAACTTTACGTCAGTGGTTCCCAAACTTGTTTGGCCAAGCGCCCCCTTTCCAGAAAACAATTTACTCAGCGCCCCCTGGAAATTAATTTTTTTTTTAATTTAATAACAATTAAACAGAAAGATAAATGTACCTATTAGCAAAATATTATAAATAAAAGTGTAAATTAGAAACATTCAAATTATGTATCTATTTATTGAACTCAGAATAGAAAAGTAATATACAAGTAATTTTTCCCTAAATGCACCTGTTTCCATTATCATCCCCCTGGATCGCTGAAGCAGCCACGAGGGGGCGGTAGCACCCACTTAGAGAATCACTGCTTTACGTGAAAAAAATTTATGTCATCATGAATTATTACCAAACCCTTTGTAAAATACATAATTATTTTTAGTTAGCTCTACGGTAATTTCTATAATAGAATTCGTTAGTATTTTAAAATTATTTTACACTAGAAAATTATTAGAATGTCTAATTTAACAAAATCCTTGGATTAAATTATCCAATATGGTTTGTATCTATAAATTAATTAATTGAATATTTTCTGTTGCTAGGTCTGGACTGATAACCGTATCACCTGATGCCAGATTGGATCTTGAAACAAGTGGACCGAGTTATGATGTTATTGTGCATGCAATCGATTCCGGAGTGCCTATCAGAGAAACAGCCACCGCTACTATTCTAGTCAAAGTTAACGATGTTAATAATAAACCTCCCCATTTTTTGAAATCACAAAGTTATGTGAAACATATATCGGAAAGGGCACCGATAGGTAAATTCTAAATAAATATTAATTTTTAAATTATTTTAATTATTCATATTCCTTAGATTTTAAATTTAAAAAAAGTATAGTTAATTTACTAATATAAGAAAATACTTAAATATTTCAATTGATTGTTTTTTAGGAGAGCTTGTATTGACTGTAAAGGCATTTGATCCGGATACAAATTCTTTATTGAATTATACAATAGTAGATCCAATTAAATCGGCTGATAAATCAGGTGTAGCGTTAGAATCTACATCTACTTTTGATTTTCGGAATTTATTTAAATTAAATTCGACGAGTGGTGAATTACGAGTGGCATCGCGATTGAATCATCAGGCTGCTGCTGTTGTTATTTTAACGATCGAAGCAAGAGATTTGAACGCACGTGATGGACCTGATACACAAATTGATCGATGCGAAGTTACAATTTATATTCAGGTATTTTAAACTGTCAAGTCATAAAATGTTGAATTGGTTTTTTGATGAGTGAACTTTGATGTTTAGGCGTATAGTGAACGTAACCCAGTTTTCACAAACTCCGGATGGTCGGCAACGGATCCAATGATCCATCGAAGAATTCCTGAGGAGATGATTGTTGGTGAAACTATATTAACGTTAACAGCCAGAGATCCTGTTACTGGAAAAGATATTAATCATTTTGAGGCATTAACTGATGCTAATGGAATGATTAAAGTAGAAATTCTTTCTGGGAATATTATTCTCAATAAACGTCTTGATTATGAAACAATGCCGATTAAGGTAACATCGTCTATTTGTACATTTTATATATATAATGTCAAAATTTAATCTGTATCCGTTTTATTTTATTATAGATGTTAAGTTTTCAAGTCAGAGCTGATTCGGAAGATGAAGATCGAAAAACTGAAACAACTGTAACTTTAGAAATCCAAGATATTAATGATAATACACCAATTTTTGAACGAAATGTAAGTTATATTTCTTTTGGTAAAATCAACAGTCTCTGAATATAACAATCAAATTTTATTAGAGTTCATGAGTTTTCACAAAACAATAATACCTGTATTATTTTTATATTTTTATTTTTTTCAATTAAAAACTAATTTTTTGGAATTTTCCTTTAAAGTGTCCTAAAATGAGGACGCTAAGTATTAATGAATTTTATATGAATATGTTTTTAGTTAATTAAATATAACTATTTATTTGAAGATAATATAAAAAAAAGTAGAAATATTTTAATAATAATTTGTTTTTTTTTGCTTGTTATAAAAGATTTATACGTCGTCGATATTAGAATCTGCTGTGTATCCTCATGAAGTGGTCACGGTCCGTGCCACTGATTTGGATGCATCAGATACTGGCACAGGCTACGGTGATGTTCGTTATACTTTATCAGGGAGTTCTCACCAACTCTTTCAAGTCAATGAAACAACTGGTGTAGTCGGTTTGGCCCGAAATGCTACTCTTGACCGAGAAACCCAATCTCGACTATCTGTTCTTGTCGTAGCATTTGATACGCCCCAAGGTAAGGGAATTATTTTTTTCGTTTTTTTTTTTTCTATTTTCTAAAACATTTTCACTCATTTTATTGGATTAGGTGGATCAGAACAGAGACGTACTACAGCGACCGTCTCTGTTGAAGTAGAAGATGTTAATGATAACGCCCCTCGAATGACTCGAGAAAAGTATACCGCGGTTGTTGCTGAAAATGTACCTGTAAGAAGCCTTGTGTTAGCGGTAGCCGCAACGGATCCTGATTTAGGCCTTGCTGGACAAGTACAATATGAACTTCTAGATGAAGGAGAAGCTCAAGGTAAATACTTCTAAGATGAATTATATCTCTAAACCTCTGAAATATAATAAAACAAAACTTTGATATAATATTCTCAAATCAAATTAAATTTAACAAATATTTTAATACCTGTTATATATATAATAATATGTATATAATTAATATTTTTGCAGGATTATTTCAAATCGATTCCATTTCTGGTCAAGTTATGACGAAGAAACCGTTGACCGGTAAAGGCCGAAATGATCCTTATCATTTAGTGGTCCGGGCCTCTGACCAAGCTGCAGAACACTCATTATACACTGATTCGCAATTGGAAGTGCACATTGGAGATGTTCAACCTAATGATGGAGTACCCACCTTTACTCATCCAACAAACGATGAAATAGCGAGTGTAGCAGAAAATTCTCTCATTGGTTCACCAGTATTTCAGGTATGTGCATATAATATAAGATTATAATACTATTTTGACTATTAATATCAATTCATAATAAATAATAATTGCATATTAAAAGGTTCATTGTCTAAAGTATTTTTTGACGGCTTTGTTATTGGCTTATCATCATACTAACCCTATGGGCTGTTTGGGATACAGCCCAGGGGCGCCGTAACTTAAGGGGCGCCTCGAACGTAAAGATAAGGAATTTTTAAATATGCTTAAACTAAAAATGAAATATAGGTTAACAGAAACTTCATTTGAAAAAAATAATTTTATTTATAACTTCAATGAAATAATAAAAAATTATATTTAAGTATTGAAATCAGGGCTTCGAACCGGAACTGAACCGAAAACCGAAAACCGAAAAAAAACGGTATTTTTGTCGGAACGAAAACCGGAGCTGAACCGAAAAAAATAATATCGGTTTATTTCAGTTCAGTGTTCAATCCAGAGTTGCCAGAAGTGGTGTTTTTGGGCGTTTTGGCAACACACAACCCCGAATTTTTTTCAATTAGTTATGTCTCGTACTGCATGGTGTCGCTAAAAACTTTGTTTCAAAAATTAGTGTCCTAGTCATACTCTCCCTTCGGTTGTGTTGGCAGCGTCTCGTAGTCGCAATACAGAATTTAATGTTTTCATCGTTTGTTTAATACTGATATTTTGATTTAATGATAGTATTAATTTTTTAAATTATTTATTCCATTTGTTACAGGGTTATGTATTGATATAAAGAAAATGATTCATAAATATAAATAAAATTATTAAATAAATTTAAACAAATATTGAATAACTTTGACCAGGTACGAAGATTAGACAGTAAAAAACTTATTTTAGAATTTTGGGAGGAAAATAAAAATACAATTCCTCATTTATACAAAATTGCAATGGTGGTTTTAGGAGCTACTGCAACACAAGTTAGTGTTGAAAGAGCTTTCTCAGGTTTAAAGTTTATTTTACGAGACAATAGAAATAGTTTAAATACAAATATATTGGAAGATATTTTAATAATTAGAGGTAATTTTCATCTTTTATAATTATAGTTATAATTGTAAGTAAATATATCCAAGAATCCTGAATACTTTAACATTAAATATACGAATTTGTTTCGTTTGTTGAGTGTTTGAAAGTAGAAGGATGTAAAAAAATATTCATACTTATTTGTTCCGTTTAATAAATTATATTATATTAACATATTATATACTTCTAATTATTATACCTTTAATTAATTATTATTATTTATATTATATTGTATCAATTCATGTAGTATGATTTAGGGTGGTAGCAAGAAATATTTTTATATATTTATGGCAGACCCCGACCTAAATTTCTAATACAAATAAAAGGTCTTTAAAATTAATTAATCGGAACTGAACCGAAAACCGAAAACCGAAAAAACCGGTATTTTTGCCGGAACGAAAACCGGAACTGAACTGATATTTTTTTTTTTATTGAACCGGAACGAAAACCGAAACGAAAAAAATAACGGTTCGAAGCCCTGATTGAAATGCCCAGTCCCAAGAGCACTAAATGTCCAGGGGGCCAAAATTGATAAGTACGGCCGTTTATGTATTTATGTATTCTTTGCATACATTGCTTAATCTAAAGCAATTTTCTTTCGGGAGCAGTTTTCATTACATTAATTAAACGTAATAAAAAATAATAATATTCATATAAATAAACACATAATAATTTAAGAGCAGATTAGTTTTTTTAGTTCCTTAAAAAAGTTGTTTTTACGGACATCGAACCATTTAGTTTGCAACTATTCAAAGAATGCTTTGGTAAAATTTATTCAAATTGATTAATTTTTCAATAATATTTAAAAAGTAAATAAATTAAAAAAAAAATTGTAATCTTTTTGAAAATTATTTGATTGATTTTGTAATTAATATTTAATAATATTATTATTAATTAGTAATTAATTGATTATTTGTAAATTCATATTTTAATATAGAATTTCTTTTAATAATTATTTAAAAAATTTTCATAATGCTTGATTATTCTTAATAAATTAAATTGAATTCATTATAAAACTGATTTCCATTTCAACATAAAAATATTTACAATTTAAATGAAAACCCTAAAATTTTTTCATTGAAATTTTGATAAATTATATTATTTTTCAATCAATTAAACTATTTAAAATAAATATATAAAATATTTAAAATTAAATTAAACACGATAGATAAGATCATAAGGTTTCTAATCTTCTAATTAATAGGGCAAATAATAAAGAAACGTTTTATTTTTCAGGTATCTGCGATCGATCCCGATGATCCCAATACAGGCAATGGAATTATTCGATACCAATTTTTAGATGAAGGTGGAGATCATAGTTCTTTTAAAATAGGTAAAAAAAAACACTAATTAATTTTTTAATTTATATTCGAATCACACTACTGAATTTGAATGCATTTCCTGTAAAATAGATTCAGCGAGTGGTTTGGTAACAACACGTAAAGCGTTGGATAGAGAGACAAAATCTGAATACACCCTAGCAGTGGTGGCCCACGATCTCGGTGATCCTCCTCAACAAGCAACTCGTCTATTAAAAATTGAAGTCACTGACGTAGATGATCATATCCCGGAATTTCTTCGTACAATCGTCTGTAATAAATTTATTAATTTCAAATAGAAAAAAGGACTTATTCTTCTTTATTTTTCTAGAGTGAAACTCCTTTAGAATTTACTGTACCTGAAGAAGTTGAATTAGAAACTGAAGTTGGTACTATTCAAGCATTTGATGCTGATGTTGGTGAAAATGCTGAAATCGATTATTTAATTACTTGTAAGTTATACGAATACTTTTTGTTTTAAATTCATGTTTTTTTAGATTCATTTTATCAAGAAATATTAGATAATTTTTATATAATTAATTTATTTAATAATTATAAATTGAACTAATTTAAATCTTCTCTCATAAATAAGGAATTCCAAGAGGGTTTATCACTTTTCAATTTTTTTAAATTAAAATAAAAACAAATTTGTTAATGTTAATAAACAATTAACTAATATTTAAATTCTGAACATCATTTTTCATAAGAGATTTGTATAATAAAATTCTATATAAATTGTTTCATTTAAAATTTTCTACTATATATGTATTTCACTTTAGAAAATATGGCAATTTTATATTTTTGTTTATTTAATAATCCATTTAAGCGAAAATATTACCAAGTCGTTAGCACCTGAATAGAAACTCAATTATAATATTTGGTTATGATCGGTTTTACCGTTTGACTGGAATTTTGTTCTGCCCCAACCACACACACACACAGACACATACGTCAACGGGCTACTTTTTTAGAATCAGAATGACTTGAAACGTGGAGATATGTGAAAAAACGTGGAGATATGTGAAAAAACGTGGAGATTTGTGAAAAAATGCATACCGGAAATGAATTGTAATTTCAAGTCCATTACTCTCAAAAAACTTAGAAACTTTTTTCGATAAGTAAAGTTTTTGAAAAGTAAAGAAAACGCTTAAAATTATTATTATTATTTATATTATTATTATTATTATAATTATTGGTTTGTTTTTTTTTGTGTTAAGCACAGAGTTTCAATTCCCTCTTGTACGGGCTAAAAGTCAAGTCAAGGAAGCTTGTTTAGCTCTGACTCAAAAAGGAATTATTATTTATTATTATTATTACGAGAATTTGCCATTACCAAGAAAATAAATTGTAGAATTACTCCTTTGGTCTTAAAAAATGCTCAGGGTACAAAATACTATAGTATTATATTAAATAATACTAAAGTTGATATTATTTCAATTTATACCTCTACTTACTAATTAAAAATTTAAATAATATAACCTACAATTTAATAATTATTTCCAATTTTTTCAGATGGTAATGAAGCCAATATTTTCAATTTAACTCGTACAGAGGATAATAAAGCAGTTGTTCGAGTTGTGAAACGTTTAGACCGTGAAATAACACCAGAACATCTTTTAACAATTAAAGCATTCAAAAGAAGTGCACGTCCATTGAGTCTTCGAAAAACCTGCAGGTAATTTAATTCAGAATGGATTCGAATGTATAATATAAATTAAAAAATTCCTAAGATATTAAAAATCAAATATTTCATTTTTTTTTGTTTCAGGATATGTCTGAAAGACAAATAAAAATTAAAGTGGAGGATGTCGATGATAATGGGCCACAATTTGAAAAGAATAACATTACTATTGGTATGAATATTTGTTTGTTTTGTTTTTAATGTGTGTGATTTATTTAATAATTTTTATTCTAATATTCTATTTTTATTATTGAATTTAATCTCAGGAGTGCGTGTCAATGTTCCCGTTGATACGCCTTTAGTGATTCTACATGCATCGGATATTGATGAAGATTCAGAGCCGATTACTTACTCTTTAGGTGAGACCATTTATACTTCATTGGCGCCCTCAGTAATGGACACCGTTCGTCATAATCCAGAAGAGCCACCTTTTGTAGTGGGTATCACCTCGGGAGAAATTCGAACTGCCAATGATATGCATCCCTACGTGGATGGCTATTTTGAATTAGAGGTAACTTTTGGAAATTCACTTTTGACCCAATTACTTATTTATTTGATATATCTGTAAATAAAAATATATTTGATGTAGTATAAATAAATCCAATATATTTTTCCATGAAATTGAAAGCTTCAATTACCTAATTAGAATGATCCGATTTAGGTCAAATATGCGCCGTTTTGTTTGATAACTTATTATCAATCTGAAGAAAATTTCATTATGCTTCTCTCATAGAAGTCCTTGTCTTTATTTGCAAAAAATTGAGACAGTCGATTTTCTTAAACCTATCTTGAAGCAAATTTTCCAAAAGCAAAATTCTTCGTCATAGACAGGAACAGAAGTTAATCAATTGGTGCTAGGTCCGGACTATAATGGGGATGCATAAGAACCTCCCAAATTGGCCGTCAAAATGGTGCATCTTTGACATGGAAACGAAATCGTCGAAAACGACGCTTTTACAGTATCATGGCCATATCCACATTTTCAACCGCCTGGCTTGCTTTTATCGAAGAAAAACTGTAAAATATAGCGTATTTTATCTTTACTAGTTTCTATTGTTGACGCGCGCTCAAACAAAACTGAGTTAACTAATCTCAAAATTGTCCTAACAGTTTGTTTACTACAAAATCTCATCTTTCTAACGCCTTCTAGTGAAACCTGATTGGAGTTATACAACACTAGATAACTAAAACCATCTATCAGAAAAATAATGGATTTCTTTTTACTAAATACTTCTTTATATTCTAAAAAACATCATTAATATTAAAATAATAGCATATTTTTGAAGATCAAAAGATCTATCTGAACTATCTATTCATGTTTTTTTAGGTTCTTGGCAATAATTCGATTCACCCACATCATATAGCTCGAGCATTAGTTCGTATATTCGTATTACGTGATCGAGATCTTCTCAAATTTGTATTTGGTAAACCCCCGGTGGACGTTCGCCGTACGTTAGATTCTTTCAGTCGTGAAGTGGCAGAGGCTCTCCTTCTTCCTGTTAGTGTCAACGTCTACGATGCACAATTTCACTCGAAATCAGATGGCTCGTTGGATTACAGTGCAACAGGTTCCTGTTTTCAAGTGGTAGGTCAGGCAGAAGCTTACGATCTCGCCGATATGGAGGCGCTTTTACAGGACGAACAAAACGTCAGACTCCAAAATATTTATGAGAAATATCATGTTCAAGGAGTTCAAGTAAGTTCAATACTCAATTTCACATTCATATTCGTTCTCTGTTCAATTATTATTTAATATTTTTTATCAAAATATTATTAAATTAGTTTTGTTCAGCAAAAATTGCATATTTCAAATGTTGAGGGATTTTTCTTAGCCATTAATTATTTATATCCCATGAAAAATTATCAGTATGAATTGTTAATTTGTTTTTCTTTTCTAAATTATTAGATACTTTCCTTCTACCATTAAGTACATGGAACACCGAGCTATCGCTCGACCCTTTAAAAAATATTGATATTCAATTCTTTAATTATTTATTACAATTATTAAATGTTACATCATTGCATCAATCTGATTAAAATGAATGGAACTTGGGGTCCTCAATAACAATAAATAATATTTTAGTGAAAAAATATTAAAAATTATAGCACTATCTAAAAATTATTTAATAAAAAAACAATGAATAAATAAATATAAATTATTAATTTAATAAAAAATAAACGCGAAAATAGATAAAAAAACATATAAAATTAACTAATAAAAATTTATAGACAACAGATTAAAAAATTATTGTTAAAATATCATAAATAAACTTACAAGTTTGCAAAACAAATAAATTTTAGATTTTTTTTGGTGATTTTTTTTTTCATTTGTAATGTCCTATAAATTTAAATTAAGAAAAAACTAATGAAGATGATTTTCTCCAGGCTGAAACCAATACAGATCGATTTGTCTTTGTAAATATTATCTATGGTGTGAATTTCAAAAAAATCCTTCGAGAGGTTAATTAATAAATTAATTCAAAAATATACAAATATATATATATATATATATATATATATATATATATATATATATATATATACAATTTTTGCTAATATAATAAGATAAGATAAGATAAAATAAGATATTAAAAAAAAAGTATTAAAATTAATAAAAAGAGAAAAGGAAATCATTTTTGATTAGAATGTAACATTTTTTCTTTAAATAAAAATTTTTATTTTTTTTTTCATGAATTAATTTTCAATTATAGAGATGTGCTCCAGCAATTGCTGCCGCTGGAACTTCTTGGATTCAACTTCTAGTCTTAATAATTGGTGCATTTATAGGACTTGGCGCTCTTTTAGCAGGAATTACTACTTGTTTTCTTTATGGAAGGTAAATGAAAACAAATACACATAAATTAAAACAAAAAAAAAAAACAAAATAAACATAATTAAAATATTAATTTGTTGATTGATAGATATAAGCGTCTTGTGCGTCGGAGTATACGAAGAAATTCGGTTGCTCGCCCTCCCGGTTCCTACATCGCATCCACTCTCGTCTCTCATCACGGAATGCCACCAGGCACCATTGTAATGGGCCCACCAAGTGCGATGACCCCCTCAGAAGGTCCACGAATGTACGAGTGGGGGCCACCGGAAGGATCAGTGATGCCTGCCTCGGTCCTCCTTGACAATCGATCCTACCAATCCCTTCCAAGAGGACACCGGTAGCCTCAGCTTTTGTACAAATGTTAATATGTTTCTAATGCCATATCGTTAATTAAATTAATTTAATGAATTATCCGCTACGAACAAATCTAAATAAAAAAGTGATTAATCAACTCTCTGTATATAGTATTTATAGATAAGAATGCAAAAACTTATAATAGTATGTTTATTTTCAATATATATATATATAAATTTATTTATATTTTTAATATTTGTAATTGATGTGAATAATTTTCAATAAAATAATTAATTTTTAATATATTAATATTTTCTAACCTTTTTACTACTTGCCAGAGATAGGATTGAGATCATGAAAATTTTCGATGTCGAGATTTTGAGGTTTTTATATGTTTTAATGGCCCTGAGTCATTTTCACTAAGGTTGGGAAAAATGTCTGTATGTGTGTGTGTGTGTCGAGATTTTGATGTTTTTATACGTTTTGAAGGTTCCTGAATCATTTTCACTAAGGTTGAGAAAAATGTCTATGTGTCTGTATGTAGACAAGATTACGCAAAAACGGTTTGAGCTAGAATAATGAAATTTGGTACACGGGCATTATTCAAAATTCGTAGTTTTCTACCAACTTTTGAGAAATGTAGTTCATTCGAAAGAGAACCATTGCCTACCACCATTTTATATTTTTTTTCAAAACTGACCGTAAAAATAAAGATATATATTTGATAGTTTTTCACATGATTAAAAATTGTATAAAACTGCTTGATTGAATCACTGAAATTACTGGAATTAATTTTTTAAATTTTTTAACACGCACCAGTAACGTGGTGTCATCAACAAAGATCCAAACATATAATATCCCGTTGAAAACAAATTCAAATTTCACTATCCATATAAATATCTGTAATTGCATACCCATTGCCAATCACGCACCAGCAAGTGGTGTGGTGTTATCAACAAAGAGCCAAATACGCGCTTGCTTGTGTTGAAGGGTTCTTCTCAGAAGGCTATTAGGGGCGCCCCTTTATCTCAAGAATAAAGAAAACAGAGACTGTGTGTGTGTGTGTGTGCTGAAATAAAGAAAAACTTGGTAATATGTAAGGTTATTTGATTACATTTCCCGATTTCTTTTTCAAAGTATCAAAGGAAGTTAATATAATATAATAATGTAATATAAATGTGTATACGATTATAACATAAAATCCCTGTTTAATACATATTCAAATTGCACTATCCATACAAATACATGTAATTGTATACATATTGAACATCCCTTATAAGAGATTTAATGGGTACATCAATTGCTACGCCCCCGTCTAATACCTGGTAATGTATTTAATTTTTATAAAAATTATGATAAAAAAACAGATGAAATCAAATATTATTTCATAAATTTGCGTAACAAACAAAAATTTAGTATTAAGTCAATATCTTCTTATTTCAATAAAATGTTATCAATGAAAATTATATTAAAAACCTTAAATCCTATGATCAGATAGAATAAAATTTTAATTAATTTTCAAATTTAGAAAAAAAACTTGATTACCTAATTCAAATTTGTGAGATATTCGCGTAGAGACACTCCAGATTTTTTTTTATATTTGCCAATTATATAGTAAAAAATTTAGGATTTAATAATTATAAAATATTTTTTTATCAAATTTATAGTAAAAAGTAAAATACAAAATTTACAACCATTATTTATATGAATATAAAAACGATTTATTAAAATAATAGTAAGAATAATTAAAATATATAATATAATAATAATCTTAGATCAAATATATTTTAGTATCTAAATAATTATTAATCACAGTCTTAAATTCATTGAAAATATTAAAAAAAAAAAAAATTTTGTCATATAAATAGGTAATTTTATATTTAATGAATATAAAAGAAGAGTTTAAATAATCAGTCATTTTTATACATATCGAGGGTTATTATTTTTATAAAAATAATATGTAATAATTTTTAATCTGAAAATTATTATTTTTTATATTAATATTTATATTTTATATAAAATAAATTAATTTAAAATTTTCCAAATTTAAACTTGTAAGATTTACATTAAATCAAATTTTTTGGTTTTTGTATTATTTTTTGATTGTATTTATACTTACGAATTATAAAATAATTTAATTATTTTATATAGATATTTAATTTAATTAATTTATTAATTTTTTTTACTTTTTTTTAATATAAATGCATAATGCAAATACACTAAATCTAATAATGGAACCGTTATATATCTTCTAGTAATTACAATTTTCTTAAATAATTAGATGAACAAGTATTAATTATCTAATTCCCATACCTTTATAACTTTAAAATAAATATAGTACTTATATGATAAGTTATCAAAAGCTTTTACCATATATATTTAAATGTTAATGAGAATTTTTGGCATTTAGTTAATTTTCATTATTATTTAATTGTTCTTCAGTATTATTTTTATTATCAGACTTGGAAATATTTAAGTTTAAATTCTCCTCCATTGTAACATTTGTATCTAATTTATGATTATTTAAACGTTCATTCGACTCATTGGGCCATTTGATAGAATTATTGATCTTTATTTCTGGAATTGGTGTTTTTTTTTCTTGTAAAATTGTTATTTGGGAAGGATGCTGGATCTGATTTACTGGTTCAGGGGTGGTTGTAAACAGCGTTCTCAAAAGGGCTGCTGTTGGTGATCTTGGTTTTTCACTCCAAACATTCATTTGTCTACGATTAGAGAAGGAAGGCGGTGGGTTTTTAATTCTCTTCTTTTTTTCTTTTAATTTTTCTTCATTCTCTTCATCGTCATCATCGTCGTCATCATCATCATCATCTTCATCATAACTATCTTCATCATCATCATCATCGTCTTCATTTACATTTTCTGCTATAAAAAATAACCAGGCTTTAATTATAAATATTTTCGTTAAATAAATGTTTTAAAATATAAATAAAATAATAAATAAATGTTTTATATTAAATAAATAAAACAAATTATTGTTATTAATCATGAAAATATTTTATCTAGATCAGGCGTGAGTAACCTTTTTTATCAGAGGGCCAAAGTAAAGTTTAACATTTCTTGAAGGGGGGACTCAGACAAAAAATATCAAGTTAATATAAATTATTAAACCTTAAATATTTAATGTACAATTCAACATAATACAAATTTCAAAATATACTTATTGAAATAAGTAAGCATTTTGAATAGAATGAATTGAAAGATTGAATCTTGATACATTTTATTCCAATTTTTATTTCTATCTTTCACTTTATACTTTTATTTATACCAATTATTCTATTTACATAATCTTAGAAATTATAACTATTTTCATTAACTTTAATAAAATAAATGAAAATTTAAAATAAAAATCAATGAAAATAAAATTAAATGTCTTTAGTCTGACTCTCTCTTTATATTTTATAAATAATATTAATTATTATATTAATATCGCTAAAATTGTAATTCAATAATTCTTATACTCATATTTTACTTTCAAACATTAAAAAAAAACTTTTTTATTCCATACTAGAAATTAAAAAATGACTAAATGACTGACTTTATTATCAAAGGGTCAAACGAAACATTCCTCGGTGGGCCCCAGACAAAAAAAAAGTCAATTTAATATAAATTAAAAATAAAATATTTAATGAACAATTCGCAACAACATGTCTCTTTCAAGGTCTGAAAAGATCGTTAATTGTTAATTATAATATGTAATTAACTTAAAGAATATGATAAATGGGGATTAAAGGTGATTATTGAAAAAACTAAATACATTCACCTGAATGGTAATCAAATCTTAATATATTTAACTATATCTCTCTAGTTCTTTTCCTTAAAATAAAATATCTAAACATAATTTATTTTTGAATTAAGTCATATTTAATTTTAATAAATGATAAAAAATATATAAGATAAATGAAAATTAATGACCCTTTTATGATGATTTTTTTGGTAGTATAATTTATTTAGTTTTTGCTTTAATAAAAAATTGATATTTAGATTGTATAATAATTACCGTTTGAATTTCTTTGCTGAGGTTTCCTGGCGTAAAGAGGATCATAACTGGAACCACTAAAAAAAAAAAAAAATTAAAAATATAAATTATAAATATTGTTGAATAATATGAATTTTTCATTTTTTTTTAAATTTACATTTTAACATTATAATAATAATTTTTGTTATAATATATTAAATTATTGATATACGAGGGCAGGTTAATAAGTCTGCTACTTTTTGAATGAAACAGGTTTTTTAATAAATATTATTTTATTTTTCAACGAAGTCTCCTATACATTTCGTCCAACATTTTTCTAATTTTTTATCCCTTCCAAAAATAAGAATTGTCGAGGACATCAAAATAGATTTGTTTGTGGGATGATTTCATGGTTAGAGTCAAATCTCTTTCCACCGAGCCATTTCGTCAGGTTTAGAAACAATAGTCGCTCGGAGCTAAATCCTGAGAAATGGGCGGATAAGGGAGAAATACATATTTTAATTCATGGATTCACTTTTTTCCATGTCAACAAAAACTAAAAGACCCAGCTGGTTCCAATTTCGACAGGATCAGATAGTTGCCTGCTGACAAAAGCAGTGTTGCCTTTCATTTAAGAGACGGGAAATTGAAAAAGTCTTATTGACCTGCCCTCGTAGAATTAAAAGAAGGATGTATGTACCTGAATGGTTGTGCTGGTGATGCCAATGGTCTCCTTGGGAAAAGATTCAGATGAAGTACCATCTGTTTCATCTCTTCTTGTGGAGCTGGTCTTGGTAACAGAGAAGATGGATAAGCGGGAATGGAAGCTGCTCCAGTGGGAGGCTGATTCACCGCTAATTGACCGGTGATTATAGGTCCAGTGGCTGCTATAGGACGGCGATTAGCAGCAGCCACCATCGCCTGATTTGCTTCAATCGCTCGAAGAAGCTATGCATAAATAATATATTTAAAAAAATAACCAAAAGAGGTTGAGATAAAATAAGCAAATTACTTACATCAATCAATTCCTGTCTGGAGAGTTCGTGACGAATGTTTGACTGTTGAGGATACCTTGAACTTCCATCTGCGAATAAGGGGGGTTTGTTTTCAGGGATGAACCCACCAACAATCTGATGTGTACCATCAGCCATTGGAATAATATCCAACATGACACTGATAGGTCGTGGGCGTCGTCTAGAAGTTACAGCGGCAGCAGCTGCTGCTGCTGCTGCAGCCGCCGCTGAAGAGGTAACATAAGAAGGAGTTTTAGGAAAAAGAACTTCACTACTAGAACTGGAACCTTCAGCTGCTGTTGAAAATGTTTCAGGGCCGGAAGCTCCTATCGGACGATTAAAAATTTTGTTCCGCTCTTCTTCAAAGCGAATCTAAAATATTCCAATAAGATAATTATTTTAGGAAAAAGACAAATTTTAGTTTTGTTTTTATTTTTTGAAAGCTGAGTATAGATATATCAAAAAGGTTCTCTTATTTATATGAATATATCTTACAAATTATTTTTAGCTAAATACCAAAACAAGAGATTTTCTATGTGTACTTTTCTTTCAGTCAATTAATCAATTATTTTTATTTTCCAATCGAAAAAATTTCTATGTTTTTTGGGATTAAAGATATTGTTATTCTGTTTCACTACCGATATGCGTTTTTTGACAAATCTCTACGTTTCAAGTCATTCTGATCCCAAAAAATTGGTTTTTCAGTTGATGTGTGTGTGTCGCAGAAATCTTGGTAAATAATATTTTCTTTTGGATATTGTGTCACTCAAGAATCGCTGGTTCACAAAATGGTTTACACCAGAGGATCCCAAACTTTTTCGGGATACGGCTCCCAAAATACATCGAATATTTTCACTGGCTCCCTTAATTAGGGTGATTTCGAAAACACCAAAACGGGACAAACGGTTTACCTTTTTTTTAGAAGCATATTGAAAAAAATTTAAAAATAATCGAAAATGTTCAAAAGTTTCCCCACAAAATCATCTTATCATTTTTTTTAGAACCAAAAAATTTCAAGTATTAGGAAATTTTTTCGCGGCTCCCCAGTTTGGGAATCACTGGTTTACACAATATTATCTTTTGTGTGAATATAATTTAATTTAAATAAATAATTTTATAAATATATACAAAAGAAAAATAAATTATTATTAACTATTAAATATATATTAACCAATTTTAAATCTATACACAACAATTATTAATTAATTTAATTAACAAGCTCTCCCCCCCTCTCATTCTTTTAAATTATATAACCAAAGTATCTATATAAAATTTGAGTAAATAATAAAAGAATAGATTTACAATATCAAATTTAATAAAGGAAAATAATATTATTTCATAAATCAACAAAATAAACATTTTCACTTATAATTTATTTTTTTGTAATTGGATATTGTTCAAAAAGTGGGTATTGTATAATCTGTTGCCTATAGCAGTTGTTGTTAAGAATCAAGTATGAATAAATAACGTTTCGTTCTCCCATCGCTTCGGGTCAAATACTTTCTTCTTCTTTATCTCCCTCCCTCTCTGTTTCTTTCCGTGACTTGTAAAATACATAGAGATATATTTAAATAATAGCTTTGTATAAATTACTGTTTTATAACGAATTATATAAGAAAATTATGATTTATTTATTATTAATTGAGTATTAAATTATTTATGAAAGAATAACACCCTCTTCTGTTATTTTTGAATTTCATTTAAGAAAGGGAAGAATGAAAACAAATTTTGAAAGTATTTATTACTTAAGGACAAGCAGAATACCTAATTATATGAATTTTTTTAAAATATTGTTTCTGGTAATTGTTCAGTCTAACCGATATATCATGGATTTAGATAAAACTTTAACAGTGGATTTCATTTTTGATTCCAAACAAACTTTCCTTATACAATATTTATCGGTCGCTTCTAGATTACGAGATAAAAATTATTAAAGTGATAGATATACTTGTTATGAATGAAAAGCCATTTAATAATGTTTTATTGTCTAATTCACTAATTATAAACTTATTCACTAAGAAAGATTATTTAATTAATTAATTTTTTAATCTTCTTATATCCAAACCGAACTTTTAAAAACAAAAATTTAATGGAGCCCTCTGATGGTTAAATAATAAAACATGGTAGCTAAATAGAATATCAAAGGATTTATATGCAAACTTTAATATTTTTTATCTCGTAAACTAGAAGGGACCGCCACATACATCTTAAGGAAAGTATGTTTTGAATCAAAAAAGGAATCCACTGGTAAAGTTTTATCCAAATCCATAATATATCTATTAGAATGTACAATTACCTCGATTCTTATTATTTACCTTTCCATCTAAAGTGTTGACTTCGGAAGGATCTTGCGGTTTATAAGCGCTGAATGGGTCTGTAACATACGCGTGTCCATTTAAAGAGGCTCCAGTTGCTCCGGGTTTATTATTAATATTATTATTAAAATGACCATTATGTTTAGAATTGATAAGTACTCCGCTGAATGTCACATCCGGCCGTTGATTCTCACTCTGCGCAAATTGATAAGGATTGATGTTGACTTCTTCCTCCCGATTTAAATACCTTAAAAAAATGCAAGAATATATTTTATATTCATTAAATTAATTTTTTTTTAAAGATCATAAATATATACATGAAAAAATGAATAGCGGGAAATTAAGATCATGAATTAACCTATTTTAATTTTTTTTTGTTTTTTATATATAATTTAATCGCTTAAATAATTATACTATTAAATTATTTTTTTTAGATATAACAAACAAATGAATAATTATTCAATTCAATTAAATTGAATTTTTTTTTCAAATAGATTAATACTTATAAATAAATATATACCGTATATAGGTATATATTTATTAATTTAAAAAAATCATCTTGAATACTTAAAATACACACAAATTTGAAAACGTGAGAAATATTTATTTATTTTTTTATTTCTGGAAGCAATTTTAAGATACATATATTAATTATATATATTAATATATGCTTATATATAGATTAATTTTTAACAATTTATTTATAATTATTTATTTCAAAAAAAAACAATACCTCCCTTACTATCGTCGGTCGGTAAAAAGAAAAAAAAATGAATGAATGAGCTGAATCATTAGGTTTGTATTTATTTTCGATTGTGATCTAATCAATTTAAGATAATCGCAAAAGGTCAGTGAAATGTTCCTATTGACCTGCCATTCGGGTTAACTTCAGAACAAGATCAGTATTTAGGAATGTGTCACCTGATAATATCTTGGATGTTTTTGGCATCGCTTGGGTACCGATAGGAACTGAGTTGTGGATAGCGAGAGCGGAACGGCCGGGGTGCCAACTGATAGTGCTGGTTAAGCAATCGGTGTTGGGCGAATCCGTGTGGGCGATATTCCCTCGCAAGGCGGTCGCTGTTGAAAGGCAAAGCCGAACGACTCTCGATAGAACCCTCGTCGACAGGCGACCAATTTGTATTATTTGGCATTGTGGTGGTCGTGACTAGCGGAGTTGTCGTCTCGACGGGAGTTTCCTCCTCTGCCAGACGAAGAAGGCGTCGTACTGGTGCCTCGTTTCCTGAGGCTGACCCTCGGATATCCAGCAACGTCAGACACAACTGAGAAAAAGAGAATTAGAAGAGCGTTTCTATTTCTACTTGAGCGATTTCTTACTCCATCATCCACACTCCAAAAACAATGAAAATTCATAGAAATCAAGAAAGTCTAGGAAGACATTAACGAACGAACCCTTCATGCACATGACATTCTACATATGTTAAAATTTATAAAAAAAAAGAAAGTCAAAACGGAATTATAAACGAACTTATTAAAAAAAAATATAATTTAAATATGAAATATATATACATATTTTCTTATTTAGATTTTTTAAAACTTTAAAGGGTAATTGTTTAGTCTAACCGATGTATGATAGATTTTGATAAAACTTTACCAGTAGATTCCTTTTTTGATTCAAAACAAACTTCCCTTAAGAAGTATGTGGCGGTCGCTTCTAGTTTACGAGATAAAAATTATTAAAGTTTGCATATAAACTAGTTATGAATGAGTAACCATTGAATAATGTTTTATTGACTAATTCACTAATTATTCACTTATTCACTAATTTTCGGTTTTTATAAGTTCGGTTTGGTTATAAGAAAATTATTAAATTAATTAAGTTTTTAATATTCTTATATCTAAACAGAAAATTAATGGAGCCCTCTGATGGTCAAATAATAAAACATGGTAGCTAAATAGGATATCAAAGGATTTATATGCAAACTTTAATAATTTTTATCTCGTAAACTAGAAGTGACCGTCTCATCCTGCTTAAGGAAAGTTTGTTTTGAATCAAAAAAAGAATCTATTGGTAAAATTTTATCAAAATTCATCATATATCGGTTAGACTAAACAATTACCATTTAAAGAGACAAGTTATTTAAAAAAAAATCCCTTTTTGACATATTCTCTGTATTATAATATAAAACGACCCATCACTCATCTTCATCATCTTTATATATGCATCTACATTCATAGAGATCAACGTCGGATAAAGGGACGGAAAGCTTCCCGGGCGCCAAATTTTGAGGGGCGTCGATATAAAAATAAAATATTTTTTTCATTCATTATTTTTTTTAGATTTTATTGATTAACATTGATTACTTTTCATAAGGTATCTAATTTTTTTTAGTAAGCAATAAATCGGTTTTTCTTTAATAATACCAAATAAAGGTTACAACGCTTATTATTTTATTATTGTCAACAGATTGAATAATTATAATATTATTTATAAGAAAACTATTTGTATAGTCAGAATTCATAATAATTCAAAATAAAAAATATATTAATAGACAAAAGCATAAAATTACTAATAAAAATAATGACACCAAAGAATTTTTAAGGCTTCTATCACACAACATTGATGCAGATGAACGCTTTTTATTTTCTAAAAAGTTTATTTTTATTTATTTTGACAAAATAATGTGTCTTAAAGGGCGGCAAATCTTATTTTGCCCGGGGCGCTCCAAACTCTGAAATCCATTCTTCTTTCGTCTTCTTCTTAATCCTTAGTAATGGTGAGTCAAATGAAAGTGAACCTTACAAGTGCTTTGACCCTGGTTGACTGATATATTATTAATATAATATCAGCATCTGAAGCACGAGATGTTTTGTGATCAGTTTTCTTAGAGAATGCCAAAAGGTTAGCTCCAGGATTTTTACACAAGGCTTTTCTATATAGACGACAACATTGTCCCCCGGCTAGTAGGTCACAATGGTATCTGTCTCAATGACAAAGCGAATTACTTTAGAAATAATATTTTGCTTAGCTGTAATCTCTTTTATTTGACTTTCCCATTAATGTTTATATACAGTGTGGCTTTCATAAATCTTGAATATTTTTATTTGCCTCCCTGTGACAAATAATTTAGAAGTAAAAATATTTAATTAATTTATTAATAAAATGGCGATTTAATTTTTAGATTTATTTATTAATCAAATTAATCAAATTAAATATTTATTTATTTTTATTATTATAAATATATTACCTATTAAATATTATATTTTCAAAGACATATTTTATTTTTCAATTTTTGAACATGCTGGGTTTCAAATTGGGTAATTATATAAACTCGTCATCCAGTCATAGGTTTGGATAGAACTTTACCAGTGGATTCCTATTTTAATTCCAAATAAACTTTTCTCATGCAATTTTTGCTGGTCGCTTCTAGTTTACAAGATAAAAATTATTAAAGTTTGAATATAAATCCATTGATATTCTATATAGTTACGATGTTTTATTAATTTGACCTTAAGAGGGCACCACTAATTTTTTTTTTTTGGGGGGGGGAGGGGTTCAGGGATTAGATATAGAAAAATTAAAAAATTAATTAATTAAATTATTTCCCTATATCCAAACCGAACCGAAAATTAGGAATAAGTGAATAATTAGTGAATTAGTCAATAAAACATTACTTAATGACATGATATTTCGAGGTTCATAATAAAGTAATTTGACAAACTTTAATAATTTTGATCTCGTAAACTAGAAGCGATCCGTGAAAATTGCATAAGAAAAGTTTATTTGGAATTAAAAAAGGAACCCACTGGTAAAGTTTTATCCAAATCCATGACTGGTTTATATAATTACCTCAAATTAAATTATCTTGAAACTATTTTAAATTAATTTAGGTATTATTAAAATTATTATTTGAAATCTTATTTAAATTCATAATAATTAAAATGAAAGAAAAAACAAAATAATTAAGTTAGTTAAATTTAATAATAAATTATTTTTTGTTTTAAAATTTTTATTTATGATTTTTTATTATGGGACGAAGTCAACCAAGCCTCCGAGATCAAAATTTGGAAACGATTTGGTAAAAAGTAGCCTGTTCGATAAAATCAAGGTAAAAGTTGATAGGGTACGTTCTACTGATCATAGTACACCTTCAATAATTTGCATAACCGTCTATATATGCACTATCCTTAAGTAGAATGTACAAAAGTCAGAGATTATAATTAATTTTTCAAATGAAAATATACTCATTTCCTTTTAATCTAAACCAAATTTCATTGAAATTCTTTAATTTATAAAGATTTATATTTTTATATTATACTTTTACTAAATATACATTCATATTTATAGTTGTATTTTCTAAAATATAGAGAATTTTTATCATTTTACAACATATAATGGAAATAATTCTAATAATTATAACATTATAATTAATTTGAAATGCAACATAGTATAACGTAACGTAAACTATTTGACGTAATAAATAAAATGACATATTTTTTTTCAAATTACATTAGAATTATTTAATTATTATTATTCTAGAGATGTTAACTTATTTATTAAAATATTTTTATGTCTGTCTTAGATAATGATTTTTGTAATAGAACAATAATTTAGTTTTCATTAACGCTAAAATAAATAAATCTTATGTCCTTGATGGTTAATAAGTGCCAGGAGAATGGGGATTGACAATCAAGAGGGCGAGACGAGCAGTCAGGCGAAATCCTTTCTCAGGACAATGACTGACTTACTGACACGGTGCCCTCCCTGATATATTTTTACAAATTAGCAACATATAAAGGAAGGTATTTCAAATAAATTGTTGAATAAATTTTATCCAATAATATTAATATTATATTAATTAAAATGTTTTTTTAGATTAGATTATAAATAATATAAAAAGTATATTTGATTATTATAAATAAAAATCAAAAAATATAACCTCCTTTCTTAATCCTCCATTCTTAATTAAAATAAAGACAAGTACAGGTGTCAATATAATTCCACAATTTATATTATTATCAGTAGTAATCCTTGGTCTATAAGCTATTGCTACTTTGAAAAATATAAAACTGCAGCCATCAAATTATAACATTATATATCTTATATATATATATATATATATATATAATATAGTGTCAAATATTTTATCAAGTAATTTTGAATATATTTTTTACCTTGAAATGAAAATGAAGCGATTTTAATTATTTTGTACCATTTTAAGAAATAAATTGTTGATGGGTCATTTTTAAAAAACCCATTTAACAATTATAATAAATTATTAAAAATATTTTACAGTTTATAATAATAAATTGTATAAATTTGTTAAAGAGTCTGGCGATAGCTCGGGGTTCCAGGAACTATCTTTTAAACGTTAAGAAATGTATTTAATAAAATTAATATTTTTATACTTTATATGTTAAATTTAATGTGCCTGATCAGTGTTGTCGATATGTTTAAATTTTATATATAATTAACACATGTAAGAGTAAATAAGAGTAACTTTAACATCATTCTTTTATTTTTGGCGTATGTAAATAGAAATTAAATTAATGTGCCGTTTTGATGAAGGATTGAGTGAATGGATAATATATTTGCAAACTAAACTGGTACCAGCAGAATGAAGAAGGTGGCCATAACACCGGCGGCTGCCCAACGGAGGCGGGCCTTTTGGCCACGGGGTTGCCTCTCCCCTGAGCATGCGGTCCGGCTCAAAAAACCCTCTTCGCCCTCGTCTTCAGCCGACCGGTAGATACCAAAATGTTGACTGGTTTTTGGGCGGAAGATAGACCCAGGTTCCTCTTCTCTAGACATCACCAGTTAACAAACATTCTTTTCCTTTTTTAACTATTAAGAACTGTTGCAAATGCCTCGACTGAGTGAAAAACATTTTGGTAAGACAACAAAGTAACCATCCCTACTCCCTTAGGGAGGGTAAGTTATCAGACTGGAAAAACATCATCATCAACAGTACATCAAGTCAAGATGACAAATTATCTGATGAACACACAACATACTCCTCTCCCCCTCCATCCTTATACTATTTATTTACCAAACCGTGTAACTCCTATTAAATTTATCGTAAAGGCTCTCAAAGAATAATTCGCTAATAAAAAATAGATTAATTGATTTTGTCTCAAATTTTCTTTTAAAAATAACTTAACTAATAAAAATTATATAATGATTATAAAACTAAATATAATAGATTCTACATAATACTATGTATAAATTCAACATGATTTGTAAATGTTAATGATAATAATTTATGTAGAGTAATATGTATATGTGAATGGGAAAATAACTATGAAATAAATTATAAATACTTTATTTTATATATACAATAAATAGATTGATTTTGTACGAAACAAGATTAATACAATTATAAATATATTTTTAATATCAGAAATATTTTATATCAATTTATAAGTTAGAATTTTATTTATATATTATAGTTATTAAATTAAAAATACTCATTATTTATTTGAAACTTGTTAAATTCTGAATTTAAAATATATTGTATTAATTTGATTGTCTTCTAATTTTGATGACTTCAGGTGCGGGACCTTCACTCACTCTATTTGTAGGTAATTGTAGAGGATTCTTTGGAACAGGATATTGATATCCTGGAGGACGGACTGGAATATCTAGTTGATTAGTAGGTTTTGGGTATTCCAATTGTTTTGTTGGTTTTGAGTAATCATATCCACCAACAGCAACAGGATCTTCAAAAGTTCCCTCAGCACTCAATGCAGGTGATTTTTGTGTTGTTGTTGTTGTTTGTTTTTGTAGTTGAACTATTAAAGGAGAATCTTTGGAATTTGCTGTTTCTATTCCCGTTTGTGGTCGTCTTAAACCCCCTCCTAGAGTTTTTCTTGGTTTCGTTGGTTGACACAGGAATGAATGGAAAGGATCTTTGCATGGATCACGAATGTCATTAGGAGGTTTTTTAATCTCTGATTGAGTAGCAGGCGCAGGAGCTATTCGTACGGGATCATCAAATGTAGATTGAGGTTGATGTTCTTTTTTATCACATTGATGAGGTGGTGGAGTGGTATACGAAGGTCTAATATATTTAGGCGTTGTTGTTGTTGTTGTTGTTGTTATTGGTTTTCGATATGGCTCAGGAGCTATTCGTACAGGATCATCAAATGTAGGCTGAGGTTGATGTTCTTTTTTATCACATTTATGAGGAGGAGGAGTGGTAGATGAAGGTCTAATATATTTAGGCGTTGTTGTTGTTGTTGTTATTGGTTTTCGGTATGGTACAGGAGCTATTTGAACGGGATCATCAAAGGTGGACTGAGGTTGATGTTCTTTTTTGTCACATTTATGAGGAGGAGGAGTGGTAGATGAAGATCTAATATATTTTGGAGTTGTTGGTTTTTGGTATGATGAAATTGTTCTTGATGGTGAATATTGAGATGGGTTTGTAATTGGACTCGAATCTTTAATATTTACTCCACTGGAAAATTGCTGTTGAATATCAATTTTTTTCTGCTTTATTGATTGACAAGAATCTGAATAAAAATCATCTTTACAAGGATCTTTATTTCTTTCTTCTATAGGTGTCACTTTTACCGGATCGTTGAATGTATTCGCTGGCTCCAATGAAGGGTTATTGTGGTTACAAGGATGTTCTTGTGGAGAATCTCTACTAGCAGATAAGACTAAAGTTTTCTCAGTTGATAATGAACTAGATCTTGTGGTAAAGGGAAAGGCATAAGGTGATTTTGTATTTGGTTTATTTGTTGATATAAAAGGTTTAAATGTATTAAAGTTTGATTTTTCTGTAAAAGTTGAAAAAGGTCTAGATGTTGAAATAATATCAAATGGTCTCCTAGTTGTAGTAATAATAGGGCTGAGAGAATTAAAAAATGGACTTAAAGTGGTTTTAGGGGTTGTTGCTCTAGTTGATTTAGTAGTAGATATTATTTGAAAGGGAGCTGGCTTATTACTCTCAGGAAGCACTCGAGTTGGATTTTCAAATGAACCTGCTGGTCGAATTTTCTCATTAATGTTGGCAGCAGCTGGTCTTAAATGAGCAGGATAAGCGCCTGTTATTCTTTTTCTTGGTTTAATATCTTGACAATAGAAACTATGGAAGGCGTCTTTACATAAATTGATAACTCGTACGTTAGTTTCTGTTCCATCTTTAGTCTCTAAGTAAGCAAGGATTGCACGTTCTGTAGTACCATCAATCTTTTGCTGGAATTCTGATGGATGAGGATCATTTCTGCCAGTGAAACCGAGGACACGGACTTCAGGTTTTTTAACAGCTACAGGATCGTCATTGGTGCTGGATGGGTATGGATTATCTGCCTTTTTTCCATGATTACAATTTTCTTTGGGAGGTAGAATCGCAGGACTATTTTCAGCAGCAGCTCCTATATTGGGTGGCAAATAAGGCATGGGTGGCAGTTGAGATTGGCGATAGGTTGTATCTGGTCCGAGTTCTGCCAACTGAGCGAGACCATAATGGAAGCAGCATAAAGATAATATCTAGAAACAAAAAAGAATAAAAAAATATTTTTGAATTTATCTATATAATTATTAGAAAACAGAATGCATGCTTTTAAAAAATTCTCCAAAATACTTTAAAATTAATAAACTAAGAATGAATCAAGTCACACTACATTTTCAATGTTAATGAATTAGTGTTTATGGCAATATATTAAATAAAATTTATAATTCAATTTTTGAAGTAGCTCTGAAAGAAGAAATCGAAAGAACAAATTTTATGATAGAAACTAAATTACTATCCTATTACAATGGCACTAACAAAGTTAATTCTGTGAATTAACTTTAGAAGGAAGCGAAGTATAAAATATATTAATATTTTGTGTATGTTAGTGTCTTTGGTTATCAAATATTTTTATTTTTTATTAAGTTGTTATACTAGTCATTGTGCAAGAAAAATTATTTTTAAATAATTATATAATTAATAAATTTTATAAAAATCAATTTATTTTTAAACAATCTATTTAATTAATTATTTAATAGATAATTTTTCTAATTTATTTAATCTAATTATTTTATCTTTCCAGAGATAGTATTGAGATCACAAAAATTTTCGATTTCGAGATTTTAATGTTTTTATATGTTTTGAAGGTCCCTGAGTCACTAAGGTTGAGTTATATATTTGGTAGTTTTTCACATGATTGAAAATTGTATGAAACTACTATAATATACAATTTCAGCTTGATTGATTCGCTGAAAGTACCGGAATTAATTTTTTAAATTTTAACTTAAAAATGAAGTTAAACGTTTTAAATTTATGTTGAATATATGTTAATAAATTAATTTAATTGAATAACAATATTATACAGTAAATTTAAAATTTTTAATTAATTAATTAATCCAATTTAATTATACTTAATTTATAATTTAATTAATTAAATTTAATTTAAATATATAATATATATGTGTTAATTATACAATTCAAATTTGCAACATAGTCGAGATTCCAGATTTTTTTTTTAATAAATTAAATGAAATTAAAATGTTAAAAAACTTATTGAAAAACAAATTAATTAATTATTAAACTCCTAATTGTTTATTTTCTTAAATTATTTAATTAATATAATTGTTACTCAATAAAAATATTTATTAACTTAAAAAAGACAAAAAAATTATTGTATACTTAAGTATATGTATTTAATATAATTTTATTTATTTTTATTAATTATATAATCTTGAATTAGGTTTTTCTATCTGATTGGTACATCTTTTAAAATAATAACTACTAGTAAGCATATAAATGATTAATAAATTAATGGTTTATGTCAAAAGAGAAGGGACAGTTGGAGGGAAGCCAACTGACCCGTTGTTTATCTGTCTTTGACTATTAAGTGATAGGACAGTGAAAAAGAAAGAGAGAATATTTCAATCAGGTCATCATCAACCTACACACAGTTTCAGATAGAAATAGGAAGAAAATTGAACAATTGCTTCGTTAGTCACTTAAGAAAGCTTTTGTTATTAATCATCATTAAAAAAAACAAGAGAAACTACAAGTAGACAAATAACTGCTTCACTGAGTGATAAATTCTATACATCTAAACAATGTTAAGAGTTATAATTAATTTCTTTGAAAATTTTATTTAACAATATATATTTTATTATTTAAAGATAAATTATATCTTCATAATTTCACTGAAACGTGGTTTGTTCAACAGAAAAGTTGAATTTTGAATTATTTCATCAATATCCAATTTGTCCCCTTCAAAGTAATTCCCCTCAGATATAATATTAAATGCACTTATGCCAGCGCTCCTTCCAATCGTCGAAGCACTTCTGAAATGGGCTTTTATCTCATTAATTTTATCTCATCAATTGTGGCAAAACGCTTTCCTTTCATTGGTCTCTTCAGTTTTGGGATTAGGAAAAAGTTGCAGATCTGGTGAATATGGTGGATGAGGCATGATTACGATTTGTTTTTGGCCAAATAAATCACAAACAAGCAATGACGTGTGAGC
Organism: Labia minor; assembly: GCA_963082975.1. NCBI lineage: Eukaryota > Metazoa > Arthropoda > Insecta > Dermaptera > Spongiphoridae > Labia > Labia minor. The sequence continues at coordinate 18,554,067 of OY720345.1, forward strand.
TGGTGCATTATCGTGATGGATAATCCATAATTTGTTTTTCCACAATTCCAATCGTTTGAGCCGCACTGATTCATGCAAACGTTACATAACTTCATTCTAGTAATCCTTATTAACAGTACGACCTGTTGGCAAGAACTCGTGATGCACCAAGCCATTGTAAACGAAGAAAACAGTAAGCAAAACCTTCATATTTGATACCACTTATAAACATTTTTTTGAGACACAGTAGACTCGCTGAATGCCACAGTCAACATTTTAAGTGCATTGGAGCACTTTATTCTATCTTTAACGCCAAACTTAATACAGATTCTTTGATACATTTCTTTTTAAGTAAAAAATCGAATTCACAAAAACGTGACTAATTTATTCAGTTGTCAAAAACAAACTACTAATCCAAAATGGCTGATATTGTCAACATATGAGAAACATATGTGTACCAATATTATAAAAAAACTCGATAATTCCATGAACACACCCCGAGAAAATTCAAAATTCACCTTTTCTTTTGAACAGACTTCGTATATTGGTATAAGTTTATTTTACATTAATATTCATTTCTTTTCTACAAACTAACTACTTACATTTTAATGATAAGTAATATTAATATATTTAGTTAAATATTAATTTAAATTCTATTTCTATTTTAAAATATTATATGTATTTCTCATAAAAATATAAAATTTCTAAAATAATTTATTTATACTATATAAGCTGATTAAAATAGCTAGGTTCTATGATTTAAGGGTAAATATTAGTGAAAATCACTAAAAGATTTGATCTTTTTTATAAACATACTTATCTTATTAATTTCAAATAGTAAATAATTAAATGATAACATAAAAGATTGCCTTTTATATAATTAAAAAAAATTATTTTATATGACTCCTCCCCTCCCCCCACTCTCATTGCTTCATATTTTAAGGATTCTATTTCTGATATTGACTCAATTATTTTTTTATTATATTTATGTAATATATAGGATATAATTAATTTCTACTTTATCAAAAATATCTATTCTAAAATTTGTGGATAGATCAAAAAGCTATATCTACGAAAAACACTTTTTTATTATTTTTAAAAAACTAAAATAATAGTTTTTTTAAAAAAAATCATATACATATAATTATGAAATATTAATAAAAATAATAATAATAAATATTAAGATTAATAGGTATATTATTTGAAAATAAAAATTAAAACTATAGATTTTATTAAATTAGCTGGAGTCTCTCTCGTAATTTGAATTGGATTAATTAACACATATATTATATTTAAATTAAATTTAATTAATAATAAATTATAAATTAAAATTAATAAATAATATTTATTAAAGCAGCGCATGTTTAACTCTTTGTTGATGTCACGTGTTGGCGCGTGATTTGCAGTGTTAAAAAATTAATTTTTGTACTTTCAGAGATTCAATTAAGCTGAAATTCTATATACTTGTTTAGCAGTTTTATACAATTTTTAATCATGTGAAAAATTATCAAACATATAACTTTATTTTTACGGTCACTTTAGAGGAAATAAAATCAAAACGTTGTAGGTAATGACCCACTTGCTGATGAGCTACAATTTTCAAAAGTTGATAGGAAACTACGAATTTTGAATAATGCCCATGTACCAAATTTCATGATTCTAGCTCAAACCGTTTTTGAGTAATCTTGTCTACATACACACACACATAAACACACAGACATTTTTCTCAACCTTAGTGAAAATGAGTCAGGAACCTTCAAAACGTATAAAAACCTCAAAATCTCGACATCGAAAATTTTCGTGATCGCAATACTATCTCTGGCGAGATAGTAAAAATTTATAATTACATGAAGAAGTTTATAAAGTACCAGAAAATGTATTATTTTGATAAAAAAAAATTCTAAAAAAATTTTTTATTTATTTTTCAATATAATTATAAATCTAGTTTTAAAATCATATGGTGATGAATGATGGATCAAAAGGTCGTTAACAAGCGCAGATGTCCTCAATCGATGCCGCATCGAGAAGAGAGTTGAATGAGCGTGATTCAACGTCATCGATAAATAAATGCATAATCAAATCCATTTATTTACTTGCCTGCCTGTTCATGATGTGTCAACGATTAAACAATTTTACAATTCAGGTTCAAAGGACAGAAAATGTCATTGGTGATTGCGTACCCACCTTGCCTTGCCTCCTCCTCTCTATCATCCTATTTCCATCTCCCTTATTCATACAATTTATCCATTTATTTAACAACCAATCAGTTATTGGTTAACCTTTTTTATCAAATTACTATAATTTTCACAATTAAATTAATTATTTAACATTGTTGAAAAAAATAATATAATAATGTTATGTGATATTTATTTAATTAAAATAAAAAAATAATTTATTTTAATAATTATGATGAAATAAAATACCATATTTCAAATGAAATTATTCTATTCCTATTTTATTAATAATTATTTAACTTCTCATTATAACATTTAATGATATATTGATATATATTCTATGTTTTGAATTTAATAATATACAAGCACATTTAGGTATATGACTATTTAGATTTAATCTTATTTTACATTCATTTGTATTTTTGAAATATTAAACCGCTCTAAGGATTTTTTTTTTTGAAATTCACACCATAGATAATTTTTATAATGAAAAATCGAAATGCATTGTTTTCAACCTCGGGAAAAATCATCTTTATTAGTTTTGTCTTAATTTAAAATAGGAATTTTAATAATAAAAAAAAATGCCGGACAGCGCTTCCTTAAATACAAAATATTATAAATAAAACAATATTAAAAATATTTATTTTAACAATATTTTCTAATCAAATTATGAAATATATATTATCCACATGCCATACTTTTCTGACTTTCAGTGCGTAATTAATACGTAAGTTTAAGGGCTGTATGTTTTATAACTATTCTTTTTTTAATTAATACCGAGCATAAAATTGAAGTATACAAAGGAATTATCAATCAATGATCTAATTAATGGTCAGTAAAATTTTGAACACAATTAGTTTAACAGCGGCTCGGTGAACCATGTACTTTTTATTTGACATATCAATTTTTAAAATTTGCTGACAACAACAAAAAATTTCATATCGTGCATAAATATGATGCAATCAAAATGGCAAGAAGGAATATTGACCATGAAGATGTACTTTTAATATTCTTTTTTTTTATAATATTTTAACCATAAAATACGACTATAAAATCTCTTTTATTTAAAAAAGTTATGATCCCAAAACTAATCAAACATGCATATTATTTGATTGATTCCGGTGGTATTTGTCGTCATGAAATATTCGTTTTAGAATTGTATTTCTCTGAGATTGATGTAGAATTTTAGTCGTAGATTAAGAATCTGAAATCAGATTTGAAATCCGATTATTCAAAAAAATATGACCTTAAAATATTTAATCAAACTTAGGGTTACATATTTTTTTAATTGAAACAATTGGAAGTTCACTTGAAAACATTAATATTCAAAATTTTAAATAATAATCAAAAAAAAAAAAAAATTATTCAAAAATTCTACAAATATTCAACATTTTCCAACTGAAATAAATAAGCTGGAGTGTTTCCACTCGACTATCTCGCAATTGGAATCAGATTAATTAACATATATTATATTTAAATTAAATTTAATTAATTATAAAATATAAATTAAAATTAATAAATAATATTTATTAAACAAGCTCATGTTTGGCTCTTTGTTGATGGCACCACGTCACGTGCTGGCGCGTGATTTGCAGTGTTAAAAATTTAATTCCGGTACTTTCAGCAATTCAATCAAGCTAGAATTCTATATATAGCAATTTTATACAATTTTTAATCATGTGAAAAACTATCAAACATATATCTTTATTTTTACGGTCAGTTTAGAAGAAAAAAATCAAAACGTGGTAGGTAATGACCCTCTTCCGGTTGAGCTAAATTTCTCAAAAGTTGATAGAAAACTACGAATTTTGAATAATGCCCATATACCAAATTTTATTATTCTAGCTCAAACCGTTTTTGCGTAATCTTGTCTACATATACACACATATATATATATATATATATATATATATATATATATATATATATTCACACACACATACACACATAGACATCTTTCTCAACCCTAATGAAAATGACTCAGGAACCTTCAAAACGTATAAAAACATCAAAATCTCGACGAAAATCTGACGAGATAGTAAAAAAGTGTAAGTTTAAAAAAATGTAATTATTAAAATAAAATTTATAATCTTCACATAATGATTTTATAGATACCTAATAAATATAAAAGATTTATATTGTATATATCACAAGTATATAAAAAAAAGAGAAAGAATCGCAGGACACAATCAAGTGTTAATGGGTGTCATGGGTTGAGATTTGACCCCTCCTTCACCTATTCATCTTTTAAGATTATATTATGCATAACATTTTTGAATTAATGGATTGTTTTTGTCTATCTTTTAATAGATATTGTTTGTATTTTTTTTTTTTTTATTTTTCTTTTTTTTTTAAAGGTCCTCTTTCTCCCATTGCGTGATCACAAAAGCGTTGAGTGTCGAAAACAAACTAACAAAAGATTGACACCCATCGAATCTCGATGGGATGTATTTAGTAATCTGAACCGCCCCCAGAATTAGCCTAGACAGCCATATGACGCCATCGTCATGTGGAATGGGAAAGAAATTGAAGATACATCTTTTTTTATTGACTAACTTGTTTCTTATATAAAAACCCATCCTTTATAAATAACATTTTGATATTTCAATCATTTAAATCTACTAAATTATTTCCTATTCATTAGATTTAAAAAATTAATTAAATTTTTTAAGCATTTTCTCATAATAAATAATTAATTAAAATAAAAATTTATAGGATATAATTATCGATAATTTATATAATATTTTCCTATAACATGTATAATCCATAAAAGTTTTTATTATTATTAGTAGTATTAATCTATATTCTCTTTATCAGGGCTTCTTAAACTTTTTTATATAGCGACCCCCTTCAAGCTTAGGAAATTTTAAACTACCCCCTCCTCCATATAATGAAATATATATTAACCGTAGATTTAGATGTAATATCGCACTATTTTAAATAAAATAAGGATTAAAGAATACATACCCATTCATTTCACAAATATATAATTTAATAATTTTAAAATTTTATTTATAATGATTCAAAAGTAACAGATCTTTGCGACCCCCTTTCAGTAGACTCGCGACCCCCCTGGGGGTCGCGACCCACAGTTTAAGAGCCCCTGCTCTATATTAAACAATATATATATATATATATATATATATATATATGGTATATATTAATAAATTTGATATACAAAAATTTATTAAAATAGATCATCTTGATGTGAAAAATTGATAAAAATTAATCTTTAACTGTCAATTAAAAAGTAAAAACATATTATTTTTTTCTTATTTAACATGGCCTTTGGGATCTAGTCCATTTATCCAGTTATACAGATTTATATATTTTTAATATTTATACTATAATATTCATTTAAATACAAAAAAATAAAAAATCTTAAAAGTCAGAAAATATAAAATTGGTCCTAATTGAAATAAGCTGGAGTTTCTGCACTTGATTATCTTGCAATTTGTATTGGCTTAAATAAAATAATATATTATATTTAAATTAAATTAAATTAATTATAAATTATAAAAATTAAAATAATAAATAATATTTATTAAACAAGCGCTTGTTTGGCTCTTTGTTGATGGCACCACGTCACGTGTTGGCGCGTGAGATTTGCAGTGTTAAAAAATTAATTCTGGTATTTTTAGTGATTCAATCAAGATGAAATTCTATATATAGCAGTTTTATACAATTTTTAATCATGTGAAAAACTATCAAACATATATCTTTATTTTTCCAGTCACTTTAGAGGAAAAAAAATCAAAACGATATAGGTAATGACCCTCTTCCAGTTGAGCTACGTTTCTCAAAAGTTGATAGAAAACTAGGAATTTTGAATAATGCACGTATACCAAATTTCATGATTCTAGCTCAAACTGCTTTCGCGTAATCTTGTATACACACACACACACACACACAGAGAGAGAGAGAGACAGACAGACATTTTTCTCAACCTTAGTGAAAATTATTCCTTCAAAACGTATAAAAACATCAAAATCTCGACATCGAAAATTTTCGTTATCGCAATACTATTTCTGGCGAGATAGTAACCAGGTCCGAACCGACCGACGCACAGTGGTCTGAAACGCCAAAAAAGCTGGCCAAAAATCGAAAATTGAAAATTTTTTTTTTTGCATGTCGTTTATGGTATTTTGTTGAAGACATATTTATGTACGAAAAGCTGAAAATGTAGAGCACTACCATGACTCTACGAGTTTTCCGAACATCTCAAAGTCAGCTGTTTTTACTTTCTCCAAGATTTCACAAAATGTCTGAAATTCGAGCTCAGTCAAAATTGGTGTTTCGTTTCATAGAAAAGTTTCATTTGCAACTTGCGACATGGAAACTGTTGCTGGAGGTACGTACATGGACTTTTTTTATTTTGTTTGCTAGAAATGCATGTATTATATTGATATTGGCTGATTTAAACCGCTTGTGTCAGAAAATGTAACCTGACGAAAAACTTTTCAAAAAACATTCCGCATTTTTTACATTGGTGACCATTGGTGACAATCTCATTTGAATCATAAAGATAAAGGTCTATAGATAAAGAAACATGAAGAAAAAATTGCTCCTTTTTGCCCCATTTGTTCCTATGAATTTTTTTCCGAGCGCGCGAACGTCAACAGACTAGGGCCTATGGGACCCACAGGTACCTGCAGGGTAGCGCGATTAATATCAATCAACACATCATTTGAAATTTATCATTTTTTTTCGTACAATCTAACTTCAATTCCGAAATTTTCGGCTCAAAAAATCGCATCTGACGTCACTTTTCTAAAAATCTGTCCGCCATTTTGAATTCGCCATTTTTTTTTTTTTTTTTTTTTTTTTTTTTTTTTTGTCAAATTTAAATTTCCTGACTCTCAAAACTATTGCCTACAAAATTTCAAGCTGTTTCACCAACATCTTCATTTTTGGCCAGCTATTTGGGCGTTTCAGACCACTGTGCGACGGTTTGAAGTAAATTAATTTCCAGCTACAGAAACAATTTCAAATAATTTTAATATATCTATTAATGTAATAAAAATGAAAATGACTTTATAATTTGTTAAATATTTTCAATATTATTTGATTAAAAAACTAGATAGAGGACATCTATTTTTTATTACTTTTGTAGTTCTTTTTTTCATAATAATTTGTAAAATTTATTTATTGAATTAAATAAACATACAACGAATATATGTAGTCTTTTAATAAAAATCCTTTATATACAATTTTATTAAAAAGGGCCCTAACAAGTGTATTTCGAGTGTTTTTTTTTTAAATTAATTAAATTTTAGAGATTAAAAATAAAAAATGTAAATAATAAATAAGTAATATACTTATATGAACTGCTTTCTACATAAATTTTAAAAAAACATATATATATATTGAATTATTTTAATTATAAAAATGTTTAAATTTAAATTAAAAGAATTTAATTCTAATTTATATTTTATAATAAAAGCTTACACAAAATCTAATCATTATAAATAAAATTAAAATTTGTTTATATATTTAATGTTTGTATGTAATTTTATATTCATTCATTCATCGTGAAAAAATAACATATATTTTAAGAGTAATCTTTGCAATAGATAACTAGATAACTAAATGTAACATCCCTTAAATATATGAAATAGCAAATATTTACCGTAACAAGGAGAAGAAATTTGAGTGCGGGTGTCATTCGAGCGATGTGTCCGTAGCTCTGCTCGATGGCAATCTAAGCAATTTCTATTCAAAGCAATTTCACTTTATATCTGTAAGATTTCTTCCTCACACTTAGCGGACCTCTTGGCTTACTCGAATGATTGGTCCATCGTGTGTGCCTTTCATTCATTACTCAGGAGGATTTGGTGTGTTTTGGGATCCACCCACCATGAACTTTGGCATGAAAGCGAGATCTCCCTTTCTATCTCCTGCTACTTAAACCATCAGCCCTCTTGCCTAATCTACTAGATTAACCTATGATTCAATATGGATCATAATAAATAACGAGCCTTCAAATTAACCAAAGACAACTACAAACACAACTGGAATCATTATATAAACGCATACGAACCATTTCAATTGTAATTGCTATAAGGGCTTTTATTTATTTTCCTTCTTATTCTTATTCTTATTACTCTTATTATTTATATATTAGCATAAAAATATGTACAATAACATTTATATTATTTATATATTTTATATAAGTACCAATTTATATATTATTATTTTATTTAATTATATATTGAATTTTAATTCCAGAAAATATATTTTCACAAAAACATTAATTTTATCAGAATGTGAATAAAAATTACATATTAAGTTATAAAATTGACATTTCAAATTAAAAAATATAAATTAAATTATTAAAGCTTTGGTGGTTGTTTTTATTTATAAGGGAATTTTTTAAATAAAACCACATATTGATATTTGTTATTGTAAATTTATTCAAAAAATACAAAAACAAATATCAATATGTGGTTTTATTTACAAAATTCCCTTATAAAAAAATATAAATCTTATAAGAATAAGTACCTGGTTCACCGAGCCGCAGCTCGTTACTTTAAAAAAATTATTCCTTATGATCTATGAATATTTAAGATTTTATTTAAAATAAATAAACGACAAAATATATGAAATATATTTCACAATTCAAACGAACATAAATTAAAAATAATAGTCATAAAACATACAGCCCTTAAACGTACGTATTAATGCACCGAAAGACAGAAAAGTATGGCCTGTGGATATAACATAATATATATTTTGTAATTTGATTAAAAAATATTATTAAAATAAAAATTTTTAATTTTATTTTATTTCTAATATTTTGTATTTAAGGAAGCGCTGTCCGGCGTTGCCCGGCGCCATTTTTTTTATTACTAAAAATTCCTATTTTAAATTAAGACAAAACTAACAAAGATGATTTTTCCCGAGCTGAAACAAAGACAGATCGATTTTTCTTTATATACATTATCTATGGTGTGAATTTCAAAAAAATCCTAGCGATTTAATATTTCAAAATACAATTTTTGCTAGTATAATAAGATAAGAAATATATATGTACCTATATTTGGAAGTTGAATTTAAATAAAATTCAAATTAAGGATTTAAAAAAAAAAGATATACAATTGTTCTTTCCTTCAAACCCAAATATTTTATAACATAAGAAATTTCAAAAAATTCAATCACCCCAGATCTTTTAAATGATTGAAGAAATTAGAAACAAATAATATACACATAATTTAATATTTTTTTCTTTTAAAAAATAATAAATATTGAGGGTAGAGTATATAGGTATATTATAAATTCAAAATAAAGTTGTTTTTGTTTCATGAAATAAATAATTTATTAATAAAATTTAATGTTTAATACATTTGAGTTTTTAGTAGGCCAATCCGTGTCCATATCCGCCGTAGCCATAACCTCCGTATCCGCCAGACAAAGCGCCAATATAATGGCCTCCGCCGATACCATAACCTCCATGGGCTGAACCGAAACCACCATATCCATGTGGGTAGCTGGATCCATGAGCATATCCTCCATAACCGAGACCTCCATATCCATGTCCTAAACCGTACCCGCCATGTCCATAACTTCCGTGGCCGTAAACAGGAGCGTGACTTATTCCATAATTGTATTTATAACCAAGGTGGTTACCTAGACAAATAAAATTCAATGTTTGAATTCATTTAATTTAAAACAAAAAATAAAAAACAAATTTAAATCTACTTTGGCAATAAATAGTTCAAAAAACAAAAAAAACAAAAAAACAAATAAAAAACAACATTCGCAAAAACAATTACAATCGCCTGTGGATTAATTCGTTAATTCTGTTAAGAATTTGGTTTCACCTTTCCACGGATCAGTGATTGGCTGTCGGTTGATTCGAAAATTTAAATTTCCATGAAACGATTGCTTTGGTAACATTGTTCCTCCCCCCCTCCCCCACCTTCTCCTTTCCCCACCATTTAACCTAATACAACTTTTTGTTAACAAAACACTCGACAAACTTATTATTATCTTTGATTATACACATATTACATTTTTTTTATTTTCTTTTATAAACTCTAATATATTTTTAAATTACTTAAAGGAAGAAAATTGAGAGATAGTGAAGAAATTTTAAATTTAATAATTGACTAATATATATATATATTTACATATTATATTGTAATATTAATATAATATAAACGTATATGTAATCGATATATTATGTTTTACATATAGGTTCATTCAAACTAGTTGCCGCTTTAATATAATATTCTTTTAAATGCATTAAATATTTAATAAATTAATATAAAAAACTTTTAAATATACACGCTTTTTAATAAAAAAAATGCTCTAAAAATAAACCTTGAATATTATCCTTTACATATGCCCAACAAAAAAGCGTGGGCTCATATAGGAACATAAGAAGTAGGTAAAGAATTTAATATTTAATAGAATTTAATATTATTATTTAATTTAATATTATTATATTATTATAGTTTCTAGGACTTTTCTAGATGACATTGATTATGCAAGTCGCTTATTAAGCCATATACTATGCGGGACTGAGTTCTTTTCGGAATCACAGAACAACATAAGCACATTGTATAGAAAATGTATATAAAATAAAAAGTAATAAAAAATTGTAAATTTAAATATAAAATTGTATTAAGATCAATCATTTAAATTGACAAATTGTAAAAATCCGAAATCGCTCAACTAGAAGCGGGTTAAAATCCAATCAAAAATTTTTATTTTTTTGTTTATTTATTTATTATTTATACACTTTTTTTGAATCTTAACTAACTAAAAATAAAAAAATGAAAGAGAAAGAGAGAGAGAAATAAAATAATAAACAAAATTATTTTCAATTATAATTCACAAATTTTAAAAAGCCGTATTTTTGAAAAATTCAAAATATTTCTTTTTGATTATTATACTGTCATCGACTTTCAATATACGTTTCAAATTTGAGTGAAATCGCTTAACTAGAAGCGGGTTAAAATCCAATAACAAATTATTAACATTACAGACAGACAGAAATGTCAAGTTAATAAAAAGTGTATAGAAATATATATGCATTTGTAAATAGAAAACATTCTAAAAATATTTAAATAATTACTTACATTAATTTAAATATTTTTTGTAAACTCGTGTCAGTAGCTATGATTATTAAGAAAATCCAAATATTCTTAAGAATTTATAAAGTAGGTATGTCTTTCTGAGAATATTGCAAGACTCAAAATAGTATGGATTCGATTAATATGAATATTCTTCCTGTGGAGTATTCATACATACTTCGCCATATTTGAAATAATTGTCATTTAATTGAATTAAAATATATTTTAAGCGAGATAGGTTTTATTTAAACAACGAATAATTGTAATTTAATTTAATTGATAAAAATAATTATATAAATTCAATATCATTACTGTTCTTTAAATTTAGAAATCATTTTAAAAATTTTATTTTTAATAGGCTTAGTTGTGTGGAAGAGATAATTTTTCTAAACAAATTCGGAAAATTTATGTATCCACTTTGCAATCTCCGATATCATGAATCTATGTGTTACGGTGGGATGGATAACTTAAATATATTTTAATTTCTTGCCGTATAAATATTATTTGCGACTATTTAATGTCTGAATTGAATCTATTGAAATGTAATATTATTATTGTACAATTTAATTTTTAATTTTCTTTTAAATTTACAAAGAAAACAGATAATTTTTAGATTCTCCAGATATTAAATCAATATTTGTTTTTAATTAAAATAAATGAGAAATAAAATGAAAAGCTTACTTAATTCAGTGTAGGATTCGCCTCCATGTCCAGCCAAAACCACATTCAAAAGAGCAAGAAAAGCAAAGGCGCCACAGATGATCAACTATTGGAACAATTAAAAAAAAAAAAATTATTATCAATATTTATAATTTCCGTCGTATGTATGTGATGTCTGTAACTTTATGAAGTTAGTTACAAATGAATAAAAAAAAAATTGAAATACAAATTGAAATATTATAATTTATAAATATACATACAATTTGATATTAATATTATATTTTATTAATATCATTGAGAATTTATTAAACATAATAAACATAAAAAGAAACCGATCAAAATTATTAATTGGTTACTAATTTCATTTTTTTAAAATTTTGTTTTGTTATTATTAAATATTAAAAAAAAAAATAAAAAAAATAATTTGAATAAAGTTAATAATTAAGAAGAGTGCCACCAGTAGCATATGTGATGCTAGTTTATTTATTATTTAAATAAAATGAAAAATGTATGTAAATAATAGAATGACTGAAAGATAATATGAAAAATCTTCGAATAATTTTCAAGGTAGTTGATTTCTTTTCAAATTGATTATAATATAGAAAATATTATAAAAAGGTATTATATTACCTTTTGGAAAGACATGTTTAATGGTTATTTTTGTATGTTGAAGGTTTCGATGGTTCTTATTGACTGATATCGATAGCCATGTTTGGATTAGCTATTTATACATGGATTTTGTCGTAGAATTATGACATAAAAATGGTGCGTGTGTTGGCTAATATGCTATTTAGTACGGTCGACTGCTAATTGTAACATTGACCAGGAAAGGTGGGGGAGGTCGAAAGGAAAATAGAGTTTCTGTGGTTAAAATTCGACCCTCGGAAACTCCCCTGGGAATCTCTCCCCCTCTCAGTTCTCTCTCCCTCTTTCTTGGCCCTCGAAGCGTCCAAAATAAAAAAATAAGACATTCACGATATGATCACTCAACTGGAAATGGAATTTCAATTTTTATAATAATACGATTTAGAAAGAAAAACTCCAATATATCTATCAATCATGTGATATACTTTTTGTTAAAATTACCAAAGAGATAAGGTAATTTGTATAAAAAAAAATATAATTTTAAAGTAGACGGAATGATTAAAAAAAGATTCATATGCAATAGATTTTTAGGTGTATCGATTGAATTGATTATGACAGAGGTACAAATAATAAAAAATAAAAGAATTTTATAAAAATTGATTGGAATCGAACAAAGCTAATCTATAATTTAAGACAATAAATTATTTTAGATTGGAAGAATGGCAACAGATTATTATTTCAAATAATCTCAGAAATTTTAACTTTTATTTTGAAATTTTCTCCTAAATTAATAATTTTGATATTAAATATTAGATATAATTAATATTTATTTATTTATTTATTTATTTAATTAAAGACATTATATACAACCCGGTATATCTCTATCCTCCCCCTATTTGGGGTAGAGGATTTACAAAAAAAGAAAACAGAAAAAATAAAAAAAAAAAAAACAAAAAACAAAAACAAAGAAAAATGTAACTTAACAGGAATTAAATTATTTTTAAAAACCCATATATCTAAAAATAAAAACAGAAAGTATACAAAAAAAGAAAAAACAAAAACAAATTTTTATTTATTTAAATATGTAAGATCTCAGCTGGAGTATCTTATTTAATTATTTATTCATTTAAGAGATTATATACAGATCCAGGTATATCTCTATCCTCCCCTTATTCGGGCTAGAGGATATAATTAATATAATAATTATAATTTTATATATAGGGAAGGGTTACTATTGATAAGCTCCTAAAATGGGCTTTCTTAATTTCTTAGTAAATGTTGACATTACGCTTATTCTAATGGTCCATAAGGGTACCCCGTGTTACCAAAGGATAGCCATTTTAGTTTTGAATTGTTTCAAGAAGTCAGAAAGAAACTTTTTGATTAAAGTAAAATTTTCTTCTAATTGACTAGTGATTAATATATGAAATGTTTGAGCAAGGGTTTAAAAGTAATTGAATTTATATGGGCAATAATTTTAAAGTTGGATCTATTGAGAGTATTTTATCATATTCACAAATAAATTTACTTGGCTTATACTAAAGTTAAGGCGCCATTGGGTGTGTGGGTAGCGAACCTGCCTCACATTCACATGGTCGCGGGTTCAAGTCCCGGGCCTAGCAAGAGAATTTCCCTAGCTGGGGTGTATGGGACGGATTCAACCCAGCCTCCGGGAACAACTTTGGGGAAAAGCTACTTGATAGCGCCTCCGATCAAGAAAATCAAGGTAAAGTTAAGAGGACTGATCTACTGATCATAGGTCACCTCATGGATATAACCGGCGTTGTCCTATAAAGTCAGAGTTTTTATTTTATTATACTAAAGTTGACTTTTCCTAAGCGATGTCGTGCTAGTTGCCTTAAATTAGCCGGTGTATATGTGCGCCTTTTTACAACTATCAAAAGAACCAATAGTATAATAAAAACAGACTGAATAAAAATTAACGAGAATTATTTAGTTTAATAATTAAATAAATAATTAATTTTTAATTAAATTAATGGTAATTATCTTGCAATTCAATAATGACTAATAAAAGTCTATTAATTATAATTTCATACTATAAGGACAATATTCTCAGGTCTCATTTCACCCTTAGAATGGTGGGAGAGGAGAACTACCCGGTCCAATTTAAGAAATCAGTGACCCATAATTGGCTGATATGCCAAGTTTTTTATTAATATTTATTTATTGAATGTTTATTACTTCTGTGTATAGTATAGTGAACAATTATAGATAATGAATCTATTGAATTATCAAATATATATGGTACATATATATTATATTATCCATAGTTTTATAACAAATTTTCTTTAAGTGGCCCATCGATAGCAATCTTCCCCTACATATAACATATATAATACTTTTAATTTATTTATTTTTATAATTCTTAGATTCAATCTTAGTTATACTCAACTGTTGCTGGGTATTAATCTTTATACTATATACGAGGGTGGGGTGAAAAGTTTCCGGCCTGACCACTAAAAATAATGCTTTTAATTTTTTTTTTTTTTGCTTTATTTTTCAACATTCAAGATAGCTGAGACCTGTACGATGTCAGCTGAACGTGTGCAAAATATTTTGCACAACCATTTGAACATGGAAAGCTGTGTGCAAGATGGGTGCCGCGTTTGCTAACGTTAGACCAAAAACTGCTTCGACAATTTAACATTGTAGCGAATTTTTGCGTCGATTCATAACGGTTAATGAGATTTAAATTAAATTTAATTAATTAAATTAGAACACCGTTATGAGAAATGTATCAGTGTTGATGGAGATTATGTTGAAAATTAATGCATAAAATAAATTTAAAAACATCGTTTTTCTTGGCCAGGCCGGAAACTTTTCACCCCACCCTCGCATATGTATGTATTTCGATTGTTTCATTTATATACTTATATTACTATATTAATTATATTAATTATTAATAATAAATTATAGTCATTATATTTTAACATAAAAATTGTCCAAAATATAAATATTAAATTTATAATAACACATCAATGCTTCTTCGAGATCCGAAATTTTTCTTACCTTCCAGGAGGTTGCAACCATCAAGAAATGAGATATAAAATTTTAACTATTTATATATAACTAATAATTATTAAAATAATACACTAATTTAAAATTAAAAGAAAAAATGATTGAATCTAAAAGCAATTAAATTATTTTATATAGGTATTTTTATATAGAATTTCTTTTTTATTTCATTTTAGTTATGTACGAGGTTCAAAAACAAACCTCGTAAAAGGTGAATTTTGAATTATTTCGAAAAGTATTTATTTATTCATCAATGTTCATTTTGTTCCCTTCCAAGTAATTCCCCTCATATATAATGCTATGCCAGCGCTTCTTCTAATCGTCAAAGCATTCTGAAATGCGCTTTTCGGTATGGCCATCAGCTCGTTTTTCGATTCCGGCTTTATCTCATCAATTGTGGCAAAACGCTTTACTTTCATTGGTCTCTTTAGTTTTGGGAATAGGAGGGAGCCAAATCTGGTGAATACGGTGGTTGAGGCATGATTACGGAGTTGTTTTTGGCTAAAAAAACACGAATAAGCAATGATGTATTAGCTGGGGCATAATCGTGATTCAAAATCCATGATTTGTTATTCCACAAATTCCGATCGTTTGAGCCGTATACTGCTTCACGCTTCCTTGTAGTATTCCTTATTAAAGTACGTCATGTTGGCAAAAACTCCTGATGCACCACGTCATTGTAATCGACATCAACATCTTCTCGACCTTCTGAAAAGCATTTGTACCACTTCTAAACATTTTTTTGAGACAAAGTAGACTCGCCGAATGCCACAATCAACATTTTAAGTATATTGGAGCACTTTACTCCATTTTTAACGCAAAATTCAATACAGATCGTTTGATTCATACTTTTAAGTAAAAAATCGAAGAAATCAAAAAAACGTGAATAACTTTTTCAGTTGTCAAAAACAAACTACTAATCCAAAATGGCTGATAATGACAACATCTGAGAAACATATGTGTACCAACATTAAAAAAAATTACATAATCGAGTGTACACAGTCCTCGAAAATTCAAAATTCGCATTTTCTTTTTAACAGACCTCATATTATATTTTAGTTAAAATAGTCTTCCGATTTTATTTATGCCATCATTTATATATTCTATTATATTAATATATTTGAATATCAAATATACATCTTAATAATCTTCATGAATTATTTTATAAGTATATTTTATGGGATAATCTGGTTTGGACAATAATGGTATTTTATTTTCTCTTCTTCAGTAAATTCATTATGACCAAAATTATAGTTATGAGAATTTTTATTCAAATATTTTTTTTTAATTAAATCATTAAAATTAATTTTTTAAGAATATAAAAAATAACATAAAAACGCACAACGAAACCTAAACTCCTTAATATTGTATAAATCATAACACCTTATTGGACATCTTTGCGTAAAAGCAGATTCATAATAATAATTTTTCTCTTTATTCACTTCACAGGAAATTATCTAAATATATATATAGTCAAATTTCTAAATTTTTGTTTATATTATACATAATTATAATAAAATAAATTCTTTATTTTTTTAAAATATAGTGAAACTTTTGATTAAATAGAAATAAAATAACTTATCGAAATTTCTAATCTCTATAAGAATTAAGAAACTTTGATGTAGTCTGACAAAATGAAATCATCAGAAGAAATCGTATTGATTACAATCTAAAATGCATTAATTGAAAGTAAGAAAATGTAATTAGAAGGTCAAGTTTATTTAAATATGATTCTTAAACAACCTATACCAAAATACCATAGAAGAAGAATATTAAATTATACTATAAAACAAAATCATGATTCGTATAGAGTCCAAATTGGAGAAATTTAATAGGGCAAATCTATCTAATTTATTTAAGTGGGTGCCAGGTCTCAATTAAATAAATTTAAATGAGAAAATAGATAATCTGACTAAACAGAGTGCAGAGAAACAAATTGTAAATTTTGAAGTTACCTCATTGGATGATGGATTGAAATGTTGAAATTGAATTGAAATTAGCAAGAGTGTCTCCACTCGACTATCTCGCAATTTGAATTGGATAAATAACATATTATATTATATTTAAATTAAATTTAATTAATTATTAATTATAAATTAAAATTAATAAATAATATTTATTAAAGCAGCGCATGTTTAGCTCTTTGTTGATGGCACCACGTCACGTGTTGGCGCGTGATTTGCAGTGTTAAAAAATTAATTCTGGTACTTTCAGCGATTCAATCAAGCTGAAATTCTATATATAGCAGTTTTATACAATTTATTAATCATGTGAAAAATTATCAAACCTATATCTTTATTTTTACGGTCACTTTAGAGGAAAAAAATCAAAAAGTTGTACATTTCTCAAAAGTTGATAGGAAACTACGAATTTTGAATAATGCCAATGTACCAAAATTTCATGATTCTAGCTCAAACCGTTTTTGCGTCATCTTGTCTACATACTTACACACACAGAGAGAGAGACTTTTTTCTCAACCTTAGTGAAAATGATTCAGGAACCATCAAAACGTATAAAAACATCAAAATCTCAACATCGAAAATTTCCGTGATCGCAATTCTATCTCTGGCGAGAATTAGAAAATCTTAACATTACCATTTCAAACATCTATATTGAATAAATATACAAGATATATCGTAGTGTGCATTATGTGATACAATCATCAAATTTATTTTAACTTCCATCTGAGAAGAATTTATAAAAATTAATAATAATAAATATATGAAACATTTCAAATAATGTAAAAAAACTTGTTACAAAAAAAAATAGTCATAAAACATACAGCCCTTAAATTTATTTATTTTATTACAAAATATTATTAAAATAAATATTTTTAATTTTATTTTATTTATATTTTGTATTTAAGGAAGCGCTGTCCGGCGTTGTCTGGCGTCATTTTTTTATTACTAAAATTCCTATTTTAAATTAAAAAAAAAAAAAACAAAGATTATTTTTCTCGAGCCTGAAACTAAAACAGATCGATTTTTCTTTATAAATATTATCTATGGTGTGAATTTCAAAAAAATCCTTCGAATGGTTTAATATTTCAAAAATATAAATATATATATATATATACAATTTTTGCTAGTATAATAAGATAAGATAAGATATATATTCTATCACCAATTTTTATTTATATTTATTTATTATCTTCATGACTGGAGTTTTTTTTTATAGTGGTCAGTCAATTATATCTGTTATATTTTATTTTATTTATTTTTTATTTGTATTTATGAGCGCTCTTAAGTTTAGCATTTCTTGAAGAATCGAGAATTAATTAAGGGTTTAAAATTGATTTTATTATTGTATATATATTGAAAAGAAGTATTATAATAGTACCGCTAATTAAGAGATTTATGTAACTAAGGGGAATCATAATGATTTAAGCTTCTCAATAATAAAATTAAAAAATTTTCAAATAAACTTCTATTCATTTAAAATCAAACGTTTTTTTATCTTTTCTTATTATATTATATTATATGATTTCTTATTTAAAAAAAAAAATCAAACCGATTACAACACATTTGGATCGTTTTTTTTTTTGTCAATCTTTTTAATACAATTTCATTAGAGAGTAATACAAAAGGATTATTTTGAAAAAGGAATTCAATTAATTTCTAAAAAAAAAAATAGAAATGTGAAATCAGCTATTTTATTATGAAAATAGTTTTCATCGAAATATAAAAAAAGAACATTCTTTTGGTGGAGTTTGGGGTAGATGTCATTAAAAGTTTGATTGGCCACGATTCAATTGACCTGATGAGGATTGACCACTTCCACTGGATCGGAAACCTCCTTTATTATTTTGAGAATTTCCTCGGAATGAATCCTAAAACAATAAAAAAAAACTAGTAATGAATCCTAAAACAAACAAAAAAAAACTCTTATTTTAATATTTATAACTATTCTTATTATGGGGTGCCACAGGTTGGGGGTCAACGGTGTTGGCTATTCATACCAATTATTATTGTGTATATTGTAAATAGAAAAAATATATATAAAAATGTATAAAATAAAAATAAAAATTTGTATCATGAATCCCACCAATTTAAATATTCCCTGCCATTCCCCACCAATATATAGACTAAGTTTTTCTTTATATATAGCATTTTCTCAGTCAGTGAGTCAAATAAAAAATTATTTCAAAATATGTATAATGTAAATAATGAAATTCACTCTAAAAATAAAAATGAAAACGTGTACTAATTACGACCATACAAATTGAATGTAAAAATTATTGTAAACCATTTTTTGTTATGTTATGGAATAAAAAAATTTATGTATCACAAACTGGTTAATAAACATAGTTTTTTAAAACTAAACTAAACGGCGTTGATTAACATTGATGTGGATCTGAGTTCAAATCCAGGACCTGGTAAAGGAATTTTCTCTAGTTGGAGTCTATGGAATGGAGTCAACACAACCTCCGGGATCGAAAATGGGAAAGCTACTTGATAGCGACTCCGTTTAAGAAAATCAAGGTAAAAGTTGATAGGACCCGTTCTTCTAAGATCATAGGACACCTAATTAATATAACCAACCTCAATGCACTGTCCTTGCGTAGGATGTACAAAAGTCAGAATTTTTTTTTTAATCTTATTATACGAAAGTAAATTATATTAAATTGTAATTTTATATATGGAGAAGAATCAGATAAATATCTGAATAAAGTTAAAAATAAAATAATTTTCGCTTATAATAATTTATATTATAAAAATATTTTAATTTATTCATTTTACAATTACAGTAACCACCCGCTGCTCTTTCACTTTCTGTGAATCCCGAAAATCCGAGAAAACGCCTTTGTATGATATTATTTTATGACAAATGACTGTCTTAGTTATTTTAATATTATTTAACAATTAGAGTGAATATGAGAGTTAAAACGATCTAAAATATTAACAAAATTGCTGAAATTATGAAAAAATACTTTGGGTGTAAAATCCACGAGCAAACGGCAAATGAATTAGAATATGGGTCTCTGTGAGCAAAAATACGTAGTACCATATATGTTCAAAAGAATACAATGCGAAAGATCACATGGAATTGTGATTTCTATTTTATATAATTAATTTTTACATTATTAGTTACTAATAATTGGAGATGTACTCGAATTAAATTCGTTAATGAATAATTAATTCCATGTTTATTTCTTAGTTATGATGCCCTTTTACTATTTATTTTGGAATTTGGAATATTCTTTTACTGTAAGTTTGTAAGTTTTGTGTAAAAAATTTATCTATATATATCTGTTACTGTGGCTCTACGGAACTCGAAGGTTCTTGGCCGGAGCAACCACATTTCTCCAAGTATCCATATATCCTGAGCCATAACCATCCAACTTCTACCCTCTTCCATCTCTCTCACGTCTCTTCCTACATTGTCCACCCACTACGTCCCTGATTACAGTGATTTCAGAACTTAAGTATTTATATTTTTCTAAATTTTCAAATTCTACGTTTTGTATGTTAAGAAGTGTAAAAAATTACATTTTAATTTTTGGTTAAAACGTTTAAATGTTATAAAATATGAAATTATGGGTATGTATGATATAATAATTCATATTTCAAATGATAGTTTAAATTACCTGCGATCCTTCAGGATTCGCCCGGAATGCTTTAAACATGGCTTTTCCTCCAGGAATTTTACTTTCATAACCATAAAAGGCTGGATCGTAGTAGATTTCAGCATGGTATTCGCCCTCATTGCCAGTGTCAGCACCTTTACGCCCCTGAAGATTGGAACCCTGGAAATTTCTTCCTTGGGCCTGGAAATTTGATGCCGATTCCCCTCGAGAAGCTCCAGCACCACCACCCCCACCACGATTTTGGTCAAACTTCAGTTGACCTTTTGCCATCACCAAAAGACCAAAAATAACCAACTGTTTAAATAATCAAGACAAAAAAACTATTAAAAATGATATTTAATCATTTTAAACTTAAATAATGCTATTTTATAATTAAAAAAAAATTGAATTGAATTAAAATAAAAAATAAATAAATAAATAAAAAAAAAATCAATATCTACTCACAAGTCCAACTGCTCGATTCATTATTTTTCTCTTTCTTTGTATGTATCTACTTCACTCAAAGTTGAATTTGAATTGATTCCCTCTTCTCTAATCTCGGTTATTTATATGCCAAAGAAAATCCTGCTCATCCTCCCCCTTTGGTTTCATTTCAGTAACCTTGAAAATACTCTTTAATTTTTTTTTCTATTTTATTTTTTATTTATTTATTTATTTATTTATTTGTTTTTTTTTTTTTTGATAAGTTACCAACGCATCTCAGTTCTCTGCAATTATTAATGGCTTAATTGGTTGACCGGTAGTTAACACCCTTCGGAGATTGACTGCCAGTCATAATTCATTTCGATACTCATTCTACGTTTCAAGGCAACCTGTCGATATGACGTCAAATCGAGTCGTTTTTTTTCTAATTTTTATTATATTTATATCGATTACTGATTTAATTTGAATCTCCTATCATAGAAGCATATTATTAAATGATATTGTAAAAGTATATTAAACGAATATTTTCTATGGTATCTATTATGATACAGAAAAAAGGCAAAAGTAATTATTGCATTAATATTATTATTGAGTTATAAATTATATCTCTATTACTTTTTAAATAAATAGGGAAACCCTTCAGAATTGTTCAAGATTTATAATATATATTTCTAAATATTTAAAATTTTTACAATATTATATTAAGAGAAAACTGAGAGATATGAAGAAATTAGAGGTATGGCCCGTTTTCTATATCTCGAAAACTAACCCTTTTAGTGTGGGAAAAAGATTGGCAGACGAGAGTAGCCACATACACGAAGCGTGTTTACTTTAGTAATAAGCGAATCATCACCAGCGAAATGTCATCATATGTATTTCAAAGGCTCATAATTTGTTTTCTTTTGCAATTATTGTAAGTATAGCACAATTTTGAAAATTAATATTAAAACTTATTTATTCACAAATCCCTCATTGTTTACTTTTTGTAAGTGCTTTCTAAACTTGTGTAGAAGGAACGATTGATGATGACATTGTGTGTGGGGGGATATGGCGTGCTTTTTCTTTGCTTTACCTTTGCTTAATTTTGATAAATTGAACCCCCCAAACAATTTAGTAACACGAGGGAAATATTCATAGTATATAATAATATGAATGTATTATTTAATTAATGTCCTTTTTTATTATTAAAACTTACCCAATTAAATATTTATACATATCAACTTTATTTTTGTTTTACTTGTATATTTTTCCATAAAAAATATCCCTCTCACCGGCTCTCACTGGATACATGTGAATATAAAAAATAAAAATGTCATCTTCTATATTTCAGTGTCTACTAATAAAAATAATTCATTCAAAGAAGGAATATAAAGCTGCTATAAGTCCCTCTATTTTAATCATAATTGATATTATAACTTTATTTTCTTTTTAATATATTTATTATTATCTTAAAAAAAATTAACTATTAAAAAATAAAATTTTTACAAATATTTAACTACATCTTTATAAAGTTGATATATTTCTGGTCTATCTTCTAAAGATAATTGTATAAATACATTATAATATTATTTTTTATCTGCACCTAACATAAAAATATCCTCCAAAAAAATAAATTAGTTAAATGATAATATATATATATATATATATATATATATATATATATATATATATATATTATATAAAAAATAAAATATCAAATCAAATCGTGTTTATATTGCTAATATAAACACAAGAATAGATAAAAGACATTAGAAATAAATATTCTCCAAAAGTTTGTGTTCTTTTTATAATGATATTTAACGATTTAAATATAAATTTTAATTTTAATCTAAAAAAAGAAAATAAATTAAATCAAAATCATTTTTTAAAAACTACCATTTGTTTAAACTTGCACTAAAAAGTAAAAAAGACGGATATCGACCATTAATTTTTCTTTTTTAATATTTTCAACTCTATTATCACTATACAAGTCCAGATTTTAAAAATAAGTGGCAACCGTATCACTAGAAGTCCTACTGAAAGGTGTCAGTATGAAAATAAGACTTCACATAATTTATAATACATATTATACGGTAATTGTTTAGTCTAACCGATGTTTGATGGATTTGGATAAAATTTTACCAGTAGATTCCTTTTTTGATTCAAAACAAACTTTCCTTAAGAATTATTTGGCGGTCGCTTCTAGTTTACGAGATAAAAATTATTAAAGTTTGCATACAATTCTATTGATATTCTATTTAGCTGCCATGTTTTATTATTTGACCATCAGAGGTCTCTACTAATTTTCTGTTTTTATAAGTTCGGTTTGGATATAGAAAAATTATTTAATTAATTAAATTTTTAATCTTCTTATATCCAAACCGAACTTTAAAAAAAAAAACAGAAGTTTTATAAAAATCCATCATACATCGGTAAGACTCAACAATTGCCCAATTATATTTATATATATATACAATAGATAGAAATATTAAATCTGGATAAATATTTTTTAAATATTTTTGAAATATTTTTACAAGACATACAATTGTTTCAAATTTCTTATATTAAACTTTTGGATGAAATAGAACTTCCAGAGCTAACAATTACCTTCTAAAAGGTAAAATTTTCTTTAAAATTAAGCGTCCATTTTCGTTTTATCAAATACCAAAGGATCTGTTTGTAAAATTTGTTTTTTGTGTGGTTATATGTCACTATTTTTATAGTTTTTATAGTGTTTTTATAGTGTTGGTTCATATGACCATATATATTGTTGTTTTGAGTATAATTAATATTGGTTTAAGGTCGGTGTAAGTGCCAGTATAATATTATTATGAATTATTTATTTTATCACTATCTATCTATTTCTCTCTCTCTTTATATAAATATATATATAATAAATAATATAAAAAGTTAAATTAATATCTTAACTGAAATCCAAACGCATTGATATTCATTGAATTCTTTTCACGTCAAGAAATTTTAGATAAATTTATATCGTTATTATATCATTAAATGATAGTATACTTTATTTATTTGATATTAGAAAAATTGTCATTATTGTGGAACTACAATTGTTTATTGGATTTTATAGATTTATTTAATTTCAGGTCAACATCCTATTTAAAAATATTTATAAATAATTTAATATTAATATTTAATAAAAAAAGACAGATTTTTACAAAAATTTACATACAATATATTTAAAATATTAAATCGAATATACTTATTGTCTTTATAATTAATATCTGATTGAGTAATCATTGTGCTAAGTGCTTCTATTTCATTTTTCCTTAAATAAGTCATATATACCATGTATATTATATATTCAATATTCAGTTTTATGATAATTAATTATTGATTTAAATAATTATTTTTTATAAATTTAAAAAATCATGTTTTTAGTTATTTTTGGGAAAAAATAAAAAATTACTGTGACAACTTTTTAGATATTTTTTAAATATAGAAACATCGACTTGGTTAATATAATATATTTTTGACGCCCTTCGTATAGGCAACTGATCATACACTAGTAGCCGCTCGTTACAGGAAAAAGTTTTTAATAAAAATTTTAATTTTTTTCAAATATATATTTTTTATAGGAGAATTCTAAAAACACCAACTCTAGTTTTTTTTTTATATCTTATAATTATTAATAATTATAAAATTAATATTAAATTATTAAATATACTAAAAATTTTGTAAATATTTTATAAATTAAGACGAAATGTATTCATTACGAAGTAAGAATTCTCCAAACGACATACCAATACATTCCGAGATCAAGATTTAAAATAATTACATATATATATATATATATATATATGTAAATAACAATCTAATCAAAAACATACCTGTTAAAAAGGGGGCCAAGTTCCTATCGGCTATTTGTTTGCCTAAAAAAGGGTTCAAATCCATCCCAATGCCAAGTTTAGATGCACTTCAAAATCATTCATAATCATTTTTATCAACAGCCTGATCCACTGGTATACATTTGGCATTCCAAAGAATCGCCACCACACCCAGTCCTCCGCCTTCTGCATCCAGGCACGCCACTTTATTCACGTCAACGGTCCATCTGGCCGAAATTCACTTTACCATACACCCAACTTAAAATATGGTATAGTTGTTAAAATACGTAGGTACATGGTTTAAAATATCTAAAATTATAATACTTAGAAATTTGAACTTGGCAGGTTTTCGTGCTGTACAAAACACTCAGTCCCACACCAAGTCCTCCGCCTCCTGCATCCAGGCACACTACACGCCACTTTATTCACGTCAACGGTTCATCTGGCCGAAATTCACTTTACCATATACCCAACTTAAAATATGGTATAGTTGTTAAAATACGTAGGTACTTGGTTTAAAATATCTACAATTTTAATACTTAGAATTAGCAGGTTAATTTATATATTTAAATAATAAATATAATTATACAATTAATCTAGTGTTACGTACAGTACGAAAACCTGCCAAGTTCAAATTTCTAAGTATTATAATTTTAGATATTTTAAACCATGTACCTACGTATTTTAACAACTATACCATATTTTAAGTTGGGTGTATGGTAAAGTGAATTTCGGCCAGATGGACCGTTGACGTGAATAAAGTGGCGTGCCTGGATGCAGAAGGCGGAGGACTGGGTGTGGTGGCGATTCTTTGGAATGCCAAATGTATACCAGTGGATCAGGCTGTTGATAAAAATGATTATGAATGATTTTGAAGTGCATCTAAACTTGGCATTGGGATGGATTTGAACCCTTTTTTAGGCAAACAAATAGCCGATAGGAACTTGGCCCCCTTTTTAACAGGTATGTTTTTGATTAGATTTCAATACTTTTTTTAAGAAAGCTTTCTTTTTTTCCTTTTTGTGCCGCGCCCGCGTCCATTCTTAGCCTTTGAAGTAATTTTGTGTTTAAAAAAATTGCAAATTTTTTTAAATTAAAATTATATTTGTTTATATATTAAATATAATAATTTTATTTGTTCCTATATTTTATAGTTCTGAATTTCCAACTTGTATTGAATAATAAATAATTAGAACTATTAATATTAATTGAAAATTATATAGAAACTGTTAAGTTATAACAATAAAAATAAACAAACATTAATTTAAATTATAAAGTAAAATGGTTTAACACTATTATATATATTTATAATTTACACCTAACGCTACTTGTATAGGTAAAATGTCACTTCCGGTAGTCAGATTATGATGAAATTTGGTATCTGAATTTTTTTCAAATTTTTAAATCTATATACAAAATAGGAAGCAAATATCTCGAAGCAAACTGGTACTTTACTTGAAAGGTAAACGCAACCAGTGTAGGTAAAGTACCACTTCCGGTTAACCGATTTTGACGAAATTTTAAAAGAAATCTACAAACTGTAAATAATATCGGTGTACCAAATTTCGAAGTCCTAGCTTGATTAGTTTCTGACAAAACCAATGAATTCGTTTGAATTCGTTAAAATCGCATTGATATTCGATTATAACAACTCAAGCTTGACCGATTTCTTAAATTTCATAATTTTTTGTTAACCTACTTATAACACACGACCTGTATGCCAAATTTCATAGCGCTAGGACAATTGGAAATACCCTAAGAATTTTGTTGACCAATCAGTGAATCAGTTCCAAAATAAGCTATTTTCACAGGGTCATATTTCAGGATCTACTGAAGCTATAACTATGAAATTTGGCATACTGCTTTAGTTCTAGTATATGACTACGTAGATAAAATTTTATCTCTGTACTTGCAATAGGCACTGAGATACAGGGGGGTCAAAAGTGACTCCAAACCATTCGTGTAAATATACTTACGGCATGCGCGCGGCTTGCTGGAACTTGGCCGGCGCACTGCCGTGCGCATAGATTTGTATAATTTGAATTATTTAATTAGTTAGTTATTTAATTTTCTTGTATATTTTAAGTTGCCGGACTGAAATTCGTTTATGTTATAATATGATATATTTTTCTTTTCATAGAAAATTCATTCTAATTTATAAATCTTTTTAATATATTAAATTTTGTTATATTATATTTCATTGATAAAACAAATAACTATAAAAATCGATTTGCTTGTATTTAAGGTAAGCAAATCGCTCTTAAAATTGTATATTTTTTATCTTATTTTAATTAATAAAATTTGCTTGTATTTAAGGTACATCGATTTGGTTATTTAATTTATAATCCTAATCACCATATTATAAATCGATTTTTATAATTTATTATTAATATTAATTATTTAAGAAATATTATTTTTATATTCAATTATGAAATAAATTTGATAAAATGATTTGATTAAAAAAAGGAAATTATAAAAGTATAAAGAATGGCGTTAAAAATTTAAATAAAAGTTATTCAATCAAACTTTTTATTTTTATTAATTAATATGTTAAAACGGAAGACCAAATGAATTAAGAATTTTCACCACAATTTTCGAACATATATATATATATATATATAGTTATATAATTAATAATATATTTAAATTTAAAATATAATAAATAATAATATAATCATAACGTATAATTTGAGAATTTTTTAATTGAATTAAATTTATTAAAATATGTTAAGATTGACATGAAGAAATAAATTGTTTTATTAAATAAAAAAATTTAAAAAAATTGTTATTATTAGTATTAAAGTAACAATTATCATTATTTCAACTATTGTATATTAATTTATTAAATATTAAAAATTAACATCTACCTTAATCAGAGATTAGAATTTTGTTAATAACTTAGAAATGAAGATAAAATTTATCTGACAAAATGAGCTGTGGCCAGGCACAGAACCTACCGACGATTTGAAATAAATTATTTTCCAAACAACATTATAAATATATATATATAAAGTATAAATAAAAAATATTTTAAAAATTTGAATTAAAATAACTAAATTATATCATCTTGGTTTTTATTTTTAGTTTAATTACTCAATTATCAATTACTACTATATTTTAAGTGAAAAAATTCCGACAATGAATATAAAATTAATACTTTGTAAACTACCACTTCCGGTTTCCGGATATACACTAAAAATCAAAATCCGTTGGGCCGTTCAAGCTGTACACATATATACATCTATACGGACACACAACGGACAGACGGACGGACGGACAGACATCATGCTAAAAATACTTTTTTCTGTTAACACAATGCATGATTCGTGGAGATATGTAAAAATATCCACATGTGAAATTTGGTGTGAAAACAATACCTTCCCTTACTTTGGCAAGTAAAAAATTGGTGAATAGATGAAGCCATATTTGTATTTCAACTACCTCATGTCGCTGCCTCTAGTAATGAAATTTTGAAAATGAATTTTTGTCAATGTCCTTTTCACTCACTTCCTTCACTTTTCAATCCCTAATTTGGTGTCCTAAAGGAAAGATCTTAAAGTTCATTGAAACAGTCATTACAGTATATGGACATTAATTAAAAGAAAATAAAAAAATTTAAAGATCTTTTTTCCTGAATGTACGATAATTATTACTTCAACTCTCTAAATTTATTACAATTAAATATTTACAAATCTTATAGAATTATTAATACTATAATCAAAGTCGTTTTGCCAACGATATATTTAATAATTAATAAGATTTTATTATATTATTAATATATAATCCCTCGAATATTATGAATCAAGTATACTCAAAAATGACATACTTAGACACCAAGTTATACATAGTATCACTTTTTAATTATTATTAAATGGTATTAAGTTATTTATTTTAAGTTGAAAAAATATTTTTGAATTTACTCCTAATGTTATTAATCATTGTTAAGACAGATCCATTAGGAAGAGCATTAAAATGCCCTTGACTTTCAAAAGAACTCATTAAGCATTAATAAATATAAAGATTTAAACTTATATGTTATCTTAAAAACATGCTTATACAACCACGTGGTAATTACTTAATAATTGTTGAAATTGATTGATCACCACTTAAAATATAATATTTATTCAATATTTTAATGAATTAAAATAAAAATAAATTATTTTTAATTTCTAGATAAAATATATAGTTATTTTATTCTAACTGTATTTATTTAAATTTAATCAATGAATAAATTTAAAAAAAAAGATGTTTAAACTAATTCTGGTTATTTTAGATTACTAGATACGAGGGCAGGTCCGTGATTTTTTGAATTTTCCGTCTCTTAAATGAAATAGAGACACTGCTTCTGTCAGCAGGAACTATCAGCTTATTCCTGTCAAAATTTGAACCAGCTGTGTCTTTTAGTTTTTGTTTGACATCCATTAATGGCAGACAACCTCGTGATTGGAGCAGAAAATGGAAAAATGTGAATTTCCATGAAAATTCATTAATTGTTTCCTCTTCCACCCTATTCTCCGGATTTATCCCCGAGTGACTAATGTTTCCAAACCTGAAGAAATGGCTCCTCCGAAAGAGATAAAATAAATACCTATTTTGATGTCCTCGACATATCTTATTTTTTGGAAGTGATAAAAAATTTTGCAGAAACGTTCGACGAAGTGTATTGAGCTCAAAGGAGACTACATTGAAAAATAAAATAATTTTTTATCCAAAAACCTGTGTTTCATTTAAAAAGTCACGAACTTATTGACCTACCTTCATATTCTAAACCAGGTGTTGCTAACCTTTTTCAATAGTCGGGCATATTTCTGAAATAATATAACAGACTGTGGGCACACTTGGTGATACTTTAAAATTCGACAATGTTTAAGAGGCTGATCGCAAAAATATTTTACCTTTTTAAAGGCCATATTGAAAAAAATTGAAAAAAAGTTGAAAATGTTTAAGAGCCTGATCTCAAAAACATTTTACTTTTTTTTTAGTAATCATTTAATACTTAGTAATTTGAGTGCTTGAAAATGGCTTTGCGGGCAACCTGGTTACCGACCCCTGTTCTAAAGGATTTAAACTTTTAAACCATTGATTTCCAACCTTCCTAATTTAATTTCATAAATCCTTACATAATATAGTAATTTATTTTATGCGCATCAAAATAGCACATACACATTACACACAGACATACTCATTAAAGCAAAAACATATTATATATTATTATAGATTTTATAAAAAAATCTTAACAATTATTGTTCTAATAAAGGGGTTTCAAACTCATAGATACACTTGGGCCAAACAAACAAGGTTTAACTTTAGGAGGGCCACAAAAAGTCGGAAATGTTTAAAATTCTGATCGTGAAAAACATTTTACCTTTTTTATTTAGAGACAAATTGAAAATTTTTTAAAAAGTCGAAAGTTTATAAAATAGTTGTGGCGGGCCGCGTGTTTGACACCCCTGTTCTAATACATTCGTGCCCCCCTTATAACATTCTAGCGCACCCCAGAAGGAAAACACTGATTTAAGCAAAGGAGATATAATGAGAATACAATTAATAATTATCCAAATGATTTAAAAATGTTTATATTATGTAAAAGATATAAAAAAAATTTAATTATAATTAATAGTTTGTGATAAAGAAAATTACAATTAATTTAAAATTAAAATGTTATTAATTTCTTATTGATAAAATTGATTATTCAGATTTTCTTTTAGTTAATTCACTTTCTTTCAAATTTTCATTTTTGTTTTTTTCTGATTGGTTTGTGGCTAGAAAATAAAACAAATATATTATTAATAATAACATTAATAATATATATAAATACAAATTGAACACATTGAAACCTTTGTCTTGGCCATTATGATGTGGTTCATAATGATCACCATGATGTAAATGGATGAGACCGTAGTTAACCACCGAAGGAATCCTAGAATAGTGATTTGGCAGGAGGGGGTTTAAGAGATGAGATCCGAGTAATTGCGATAGAGGAGGGGGAGGTAGAGGTGGTGGTGGTGGTGGAGGAGGAAGGGGAGGTGGTGGTGGTGGTAGAGGAGGAAGAGGGGTTATTGCAACTTTCGGGGATGGTATTGAGAT
Organism: Labia minor; assembly: GCA_963082975.1. Lineage (NCBI taxonomy): Eukaryota > Metazoa > Arthropoda > Insecta > Dermaptera > Spongiphoridae > Labia > Labia minor. Next base: position 18,585,502 of record OY720345.1, read on the forward strand.
TGGAGGTAAATATTCTACTGAGGGAAGTGGATTGGGAGGAATTGAAGAAATTGTATAAGAATTTAATTTTTCAGAGACTCCATTTATAGAATTAAGATAAGAATCTGGAGGAGATGGACGAAAAGGCGCTGAATCATAATAATTCTCAGATTGAAGATTATAATCAGATTCTTTTTTTCCGATGAAAGGTGAATCAAATTTATTAGTCTGAAAAGTTTAAAATAATAGAAATTCAATTAATTTAATTGATTTAATATTTAATATTATAAAGCTAATAAAGTTAATTTTAACAAACCTCGGGAGGTGAAATGGATGCATTAAATCTATAAGGTATATTCCCATATGGCCCAAAATTTGGTATCCATTCTGCTTTTGAACTTGTGTCGAATTTGTCCTGTAAAAATTATTATAATTATTAATCACAATTAGTTATAAATTCAAAAGTATATAATAGATTATTTTTTTATATTTAAACAAATTGATTAAATAACATAATAAAAATTTTTAATATAAGATATACACTTTGATATTAAAATGTTAAACGTTGTTAATTTATAATTAATTTTATTTTAAATTATAAAATTACCTTATTAATAAAGATATTTAAAAAAATTACTATTAATTTTTTTTTTTTTTTTTTTTTTTTTTTTTTTGCATACTTAAATTTAAACAACAAAATTAAGATTTAAATGTAAATAATCAATCCAGATTTTATTCTCTACTAATTCCCACATATCTTTAAGAATTTGTATAATGTTTACCAACCGCCATTGTTTGTCTATTCAAAGTAAAACAAATTTATTACCAACTTTCTTCTATTCATAATAAATGAATATTTAAAATAAAACAAGAAATTTAATTTGTATTTTTCTCTCAATTATCAAAAAATTCAACATAAAAATATGACCAAGAAATTTAAGAAAAGCAAAATGGCAAATTACCAACAGATAATAAACTTACAGACTGGAAGAATAAAAATTAGAAAAAATGAAAAAATCTAGTTTCTCCACTCGACTATCTTGTAAATTTGAATTGGATTAATTAACATATATTATTGAATTAAATATAATTAATTAAATTATAAATTAATATAATTAAATTGGATTAATTAATTAAAAAATTTAAATTTGCAGAATAGTATTGTTATTCAATTAAATTAATTACATTATAAATAAACATATATTAAATATAAACTAGCTGCTCCGAGCGCCTTCGGCGCTCTTCACACCTAGACGGGGGCTCCGCCCCCTGTACCCCCGAGTGATACATAGTATTTGGTTGAAAGTCTGTATGTAAAAGGTTTTCATCCATTTTGTTTCAATCAGTATAAGTAGATAAGACATGTATTTGTTTTCTTGTAAAATATATTTTAATTTAATCAGTAAATTAATTATATATTATTATTGTATTTATCTAACTCTCTGTCTCTAGTTTTCGAAAGTTCTTAGCCGCAACATCCACATTTCTCTAAGCGTCCCTATCCTGAGCTACAACCAAATCCTACCCTGTCCCATCTCTCCCATGTCCCTTCCTTCATTGTCCACCCACCTTGGTCCTTGGTCTTCCACCGGATGCTTCCCAATCGGTTTCTCCCAATTTCTAGTTTCTCCAATTCCAACCACGTCCCCTTCCCATCCCAACCTTCTTGATTTTATAACCTTAACTATATCTGGACATTATTTCTCGTTATGCCATCTCCGCCATCCCCCTGTGACCTCATCTTCTTTTGGCCTATAAATGCTGCGAACAATATTAATCTCACAAATACTCTAAATCTACTCTCGTCTCCCAGAGTCATCGATAGGGTGACCAAACGTCCCGTCTTTAGGTGCTCTGTCCCAAAAATGTCTTCGGGACACCCTACTGCCCCGTTTTTTCAATATTTAGGACATTTCGTAATTTTTTTTTCAAAATTTTTTCAATTTAGTTCTATAAAAAAGGTATACCGTTTGTCCCGGTTTGGTGTTTTCGAAATATGGTCACCCTATTCATCGATCAACATGAAAAATAATTGTTTTATATATTTTAATTTTGATCCTCTTTGATGAGATAAGCCCCTTTACTGCATAATAACAGGCGTTACTCAATTACAACGTCGATTTAAATTCTTCTCGAATATTATTATCCTTCGTGATTAGAGATCTTAAGTATTTAAATATTTATACTTTTTCAAATTCTACATTTTGTATGTTAATTGTATGTAAGTCGTATCCGTATCATAATTCTTGAATTTTTTTGTTTAATTACATTTCGGTTGATTTTTCCCCAATTTCTCTAATCACATGTCTCCTCTTCTAGTCCAATTCATTTACCTATCAATGTTGCTTAAGTAATTTAAATTTCTTAATTTGGCTAGAACACTCCATTTTTTAAAATTTTAAATAGAGGGAGAGAGAGAGAGAGATTCTAATTATATATATATATATCTGTTTCTATGACAGCAAAAAAGTAAACAAATTACATACATACAAACACTCTCCTTTATATATATTTCTGGAAAATGGAACACCCGCAGCTCAGCTCAGGAGTTACCCAAGATTCTAATTTCTTTTTTATTTTTCATCATTTGAGGTACCCTTCACCTCAGAAAAATTTGGTTACCTTACTCCCTGTAGTTTAGGCTCTGGAGTTTTTTGCGTACAGACGGACACTATCGTATTAAATATATAGATTAAAAACATTTTCCTTTATTTTTAAGTTAAAATTTAAAAAATTTAAATAAATAATTCGCGTGATTGGCTCTTTGTTGATGGCACCAAGTCACATGCTGGGGCGTGATTTGCAGTCGTGTTAAAAAATTAATTCCGGTACTTTCAGCGATTCAATCAAGCTGGAATTTTATATATAGCAGTTTTTTACAATCTTTAATCATATAAAAAATTATCAAACATATATCTTTATTTTTACGGTCACTTTAGAGGAAAAAAATCAAAACGTTGTAGGTAATGACCCTCTTTCAAAAGAGCTACATTTCTCAAAAGCTGATAGAAAACTACGAATTTTGAATAATGCCCGTGTACCAAATTTCAGCTTGATTGAATCGCTGAAAGTATCAGAATTAATTTTTTAACACTGCAAATCACGCGCCAACACCCGACGTGGTACCATCAACAAAGAGCCAAACACGTGCTGGTTTAATAAATATTATTTATTAATTTTTATTTATAATTTAATTAATTAAATTTAATTTAAATATAATATATGTTATTTAATCCAATTCAAATTGCGAGATAGCCGAGTGGAGACACTCCAGCTTATTTAATTTAATTTCTGATAGCGAACGGAACGGATTATGTTCGTTAACCGATCACCCACTGTATTGGAATTATTGAGAAATTTGATTAAGAAAAATCTTCAACATTGTTAATTCTTGAAATTTAAAAAGAATTACTTTTAAACAAGTTGAATTTAAATGATTGAAAATAAAAATAAAAAATAAGTTGTTACCTTTAATGGGCTAAAAGTGATATTTTGATAAATAGAATCACCTAATATCCATTTTCCAATTGTTGGTGTTTCACTTTGAGATATTTCCACAAATATAAGAAATATAAACACCTGGTATTAAAAAAATATATATATATAAAATACAATTTTATTTTAATTATAAATTAATATTATTACTTATATATAAATATTATAAATTTTAAATAAAATATGTGTATAAACATTCCACAAGCTCCAAATAGAAGATGGAAGAATTGTTGTAAATAAATAAATTAATATAAAATTTATGTAAAATTGACTTGATCAAATATAATAATATAATAATAATAATAATATAATATAATATATAATATAATATATAATACAATATATAATAATATAATAATAGCACATACATATTATCTGTCAAAAAGAAGCTTTTACACAAAAAAACAAGTTATTTTTTCATAATATTCATTTAATTGTTCTAATAAGATAATATAATTGAATTCATTTTAATAATTAATATTAAATACATAAATTAAAAGTATTACTTTTTTATCTCTCTATTTATCTCAATGGTTCTATGGAACTCAAAAGTATTATATTATGCCCGTACAACAACATTTCTCCAAATGTCCCTATCTTGAGATATTGTATACCCCTGACTCCCCTATTTTCCCCAACTCTCTTAGGTCCCTTTATACATTGTCCTCCCACCGAGCCCTTGGTTTCCCAACTGAACGTTTCCTAATCGGTCTCACCACAAATACGAGGTCTGTTCAAAAGAAAAGGTGAATTTTGATTTTTTGCGAGCTGTGTACATTCGATTATCGAAATTTTTTTTGTTACGTTGATACAAATATGTTTCTCATATGTTGACATTATCAGCTACTATATACTACAAAAAAGTTATGCAACATTTGCGTGAAGCAATACGATCGGAATTGTGGAAAAACAAATCATGGATTCTGCATCACGATAATGCACCAGCTCACACATCATTGATTGTTCGTGAATTTTTGGCCAAAATCACACCGAAATCATCTCTCAACCACCGTATTCACCAGATTTGGTTCCTTGCGACTTTTTCCTATTCCCAAAACTGAAGAGACCAATGAAAGGAAAGCGTTTTGCCACATTTGATGATGTAAATTCAGAATCGAACGAACCGATGGCTATACCGACAAGCGCATTTCATGAGTGCTTCGACGATTGGAAAAATCGCTGGCATAAGTGCATTATATCTGAGGGCAATTACTTTGAAGGGAACAAAATGGATATTGATGAATAAATAAATACTTTTCGAAATAATTCAAAACTCACCTTTTCTTTTCGACAAACCTCGTATATTTTTCGCAAGTCTTTCCTCTCTCATTCTGTCCTGCCCATCATAGCCTTCTTAATTTTATTACTCTAACTATGTATTATTTTTTTTATAAATTACATTATAAAAAATTTTCATCAAATACTGAAATAAATGTGCATAATATTTATTTTACTTCAAAATTTGATAAAAATTTGAGTAGGGAAATAAATTAAAAAAATAAGTTGACCTGTGGCCAGGTCCGAACCGACCGACGGTTTGAAATAAATTAATTTCCAGCTACAGAAACAATTTCAAATAATTTTCATATATCTATTAATGTAATAAAAAACAGATATGGATACATAAATAATAAATATAAACATTTTTAATTTTATTTTATTTATAATATATATGCAAGACCAGGCTGTGACGTCATGCATGGCTGGATGACGTCATATAATTTTAAATCAAGAAAAAACTAATAAATATGATTTTTTTCGAGGATAAAACCAATACAAAATGCATGATTCGTGGTGATATATAAAAAAATCTCCTTTGGTGTGAAAATAACCCTTTCCTTCCTATCGAAGATCGCTAATACTACCACTTCCGGTTTCCGGAATTGCACCAAAAGTTGATCAATTCATTCCACTGATGCATTAAGTAAATATACCAAATTTCATCAAAATCGGTTGAGCCGTTCAGGCTGTACACATCTATACGGACGGACAGACGGACGGACGGACAGACGGACAGACATCATGCTAAAAAATACTTTTTTCTGTTTAGAAAATGCATGATTCGTGGAGATATGTAAAAATCTCCACATGTGAAATTTGGTGTGAAAACAATACCTCCCTTACTATCGTCGGTCGGTAATAACTTAAATTTTATTCTTAAATGGCAAATTAAGACAACATTTTAATTCTACTCAATATGTTCATTAATTGTTACATATAAATTATAATGACTTACTTAAATATTAGTGATTATACATTAATTGAAAATTATATTTAGAAGAAAAATTATATTGAATTCAAATTTTGTAAAATAATTAAATATATTTCTAATCAAATTAATTATATTTCTTTAAAATAACGAATAAATTCATTTTTTTTCTCATGTTAAAATAAAGTGTTAGAAGTAATATTTTTCTTGAAATATTAACATTTTTTCTCGGAATTGAGTACAAAATGATGTAATATAATTAAAATGAAATTTATACTTAATATTCCGAAGACACACATACTTTCTAAATAAAGATAAATTTATTAATAAATATATAAAAAAAATAATGAAATAAATACATCGATATTAAATTGTATATCATGAATTTTTACTTAACGATGCGTGTGATAATGACTAATGGTAGCTGATTGGAATTCGACCTGAGTGAGGGTCATTGATGAAGTCAAGAACACGTGGAACACGAAATGGCCTTGTCTCGGGGCGCAATTCATCCATAATCATCTCCACTTTTTAAGTTATTTACTACTAGTAATTATATTATAATTAATTTAATCATTTGACTATTTTTTATTAAATAAATAATTACTTTTTTCCGACCGACGTTGGGAAGGGAAGGTATTGTTTTCACACTAAATTTCACAAGTGGAGATTTTTACATTTCTTCACGAATCATGCATTTAGTTCACAGAAAAAAGTATTTTTAGAATAATGTCTGCCCGTTGTGTGACCTTATAAAAGTATACAACTTGAACGGCTCGACGGATTTTGATAAAATTTGGTATATTTACTAAATGTATCAGTAGCATGAATTCATCATCTTTTGAGGTGTATCCAGAAATCTGAAGTGGTAGTTTACAAAGTTAATTTTATATTCATTGTCGGAAATTTTTTATTACATTAAACTAACTGATGAAATAAAAAATAGATACATAAATATATATATATATATAATGTTGTTTTTATTATTTTTAACTCGTCGGTCGGTTCTGTGCTTTTTTCTAAAAGATGGTGTTAATTGAAATATTTTTTTTTTCATAATAATTATTTATTTACAATTGCCCTATTAAGGGTATTAATATATTGTTTGTTTATATATATATATTATATATATAAAAAATAATTTACATGAAATGAAAATTTTAAAATTCCAAACCAGAAGAGTATATTAGCAGTATTATTAAAGGATCAGAGTATTATAATTTCTTGTCATCAAATAAATCAATAATATTAAATTAATATAAAATAATAAAAAGATTAAAATTATAGAATAATAAATTGCTGTAAATAATTCGTATCGTACTTACCAAAAATATTAATATTGAGGATATATCAGAGAGGTGCATAGCGAAGTTATGAATTGAATGTATTTAATTTCTATAATTCTCAGCTTTATTTATAAATTTTAAAGATAATAATAATAAAAATTTCAAAATTTTCATCATTAATAGTTATTAAAAGCCGGACATGTGTCAATTTTATATATGTGCAATGCGTGTCTAATTATCATACTTTCATCTTCTCTTTAATTTGTCATGAACTTACCCATTTGTCTTTACAAGAAAATGTCATAATGAGCATATCCGTCGCACAACTTTTGTAGTAATATTTATTATTAATCTTAATAATTCTTTTAATAAACATTAAAGTGTTATTATAATATATATAAATTAATACTTAAAATTTTCATGAAGAGTGTGATACAATATTTGCAAACATCTATCTATACAATCTTTAATCTAATTCTAATTATTCCTAATAAGTTTAAATCCTTTAAATTGTATTACTACAAATAAATGAAATTATATTAAAATAATAATACTAATAATAAATAATAATTGGAACTAAAATGAAAATTTATTGATTAAAAACTATTACGAAAAATCATTTAAATAGAATTTAACAGCTCTCATATAATATAGAATGAAGAATAGAAATATTTATTATATAATAATAGAATATAACAGATAATCCTTAAATATCAGATCTTATCGAAAATAATATTTGTTATTATATATATTTTTGCTTTTTCTATGGAATTTATTCTTGGTAATAATGTTGGAAATTTTCAGTCATAGTTATGTGTTACACAAAGGCGGTGGTGTTAGGAACTCTTCAAAATAAAAAGAAGTAAAAACTTCAGTGATCATTCATTTGTAATAATTTATTAATTATATTATTTTATTATTAAATAGAATTACATTTTTATTTTCAGTTGAAAAGTTATAAACATCGAATAGCGAAATGATTTCTTTCCAAAAGTAATTCTTTTTAATAAAAATAATAATAATCATCCCAAATGATATTCACTCTCAATTATTAATTAATAATTCATCATTGGATGTTAAACCAAGAAATTTGAAATTTCTTTTGAGCACAATTCAACAACATTTTGACATTTCTAAGGAATTATTGAAGATTGAATTCTCCATTTCCAATGATAAAGTGGCAAATGATTTTTTAAAAGAATTATCTTATAATGAAATCTATTATAAAATTTCTCCAGGGCATCGTTATATGCATAGTTTTGATCATTTGGTTTGTATTGAAGGAACCATTTCAAATGTAAAATGAACGAATTTATTATTTATTTTTAAAAATTTCATTTTTTAATTTTACAGTAAAACTTATGAAAGGTCATCATAGGATGACCCTCCGTTTTCGCAATAAAAATATAATTATTCATCAGAAATATGAATAATATATTTTTTTTAATAATTTTATGATGTAAAATGAACGAATTTTTTATTTATTTTATAAAAATTTCATTTTTTAATTTTACCGTAAAAATTATGAAAGGTCATCGTATGATGACCCTCCGTTTTGAGCATATAAAAATAATTATTCATCAGAAATATCAATAATATATTTTTTTAATATTTACTTTCCCGCATACTTCGTATAAGGGAAGTATTGGAATCGTCAAAAATTTCGACTTCGAGATTTCGATATATCTTGACGTTTTAGACCTCCCTGAGTCGGAAAATTCCATTTTTCGAATTATGTCTGTATGTATGTATGTATGTATGTATGTATGTAATGTCTGTAAGCAAATTTACTCAAAAACTAATCAAGCTAGGACTTCGAAATTTGGTACACCGATATTATTCACAGGTTGTAGATTTCTATCAAAATTTCGTCAAAATCGGTTAACCGGAAGTGGTACTTTACCTACACTGGTTGCGTTTACCTTTCAAGTAAAGTACCAGTTTAAAAAAATAATTTTTATAAGAAATATCAATAATATATTTTTTTAATATTTTTATGATGTAAAATGAACGAATTTATTATTTTTTTTTAAAAATTTCATTTTTTAATTTTATCGAAAAAATTATGAAAGGTCATCGTAGGATGACCCTAGGATTTCGGCATAAAAAAATAATTTTTATAAGAAATATGAATATTATATTTTTTTAATATTTTTATGATGTAAAATGTACGAATTTATTATTTATTTTTAAAAATTTCATTTTTTAATTTTACCGAAAAAATTATGAAAGGTCATCGTATAATGACCCTAGGTTTTCGGCATAAAAAAATAATTATTCATCAGAAATATCAATAATATATTTTTTTAATATTTTTATGAAGTAAAATGAACGAATTTATTATTTATTTTTAAAAATTTCATTTTTAATTTTCCCATAAAAATTATGAAAGGTCATCGTAGGATGACCCTAGGTTTTCGGCATAAAAAAATAATTATTCATCAGAGATATGAATAATATATTTTTTTAATATTTATATGAAGTAAAATGAACGAATTTATTATTTATTTTTAAAAATTTCATTTTTTAATTTTCCCGTAAAATTTATGACAAATCATCGTAGGATGACAATAGGTTTTCGGCATAAAAAAATAATTTTTAGTAAGAAATATGAATAATATATTTTTTTAATATTTTTATGATGTAAAATGAACGAATTTATTATTTATTTTTAAAAATTTCATTTTTTAATTTTCCCGTAAAAATTATGAAAGGTCATCGTAGGATGACCCTAGGTTTTCGGAATAAAAAAATAATTGTTCATCAGAAATATCAATAATATATTTTTTTAATATTTTTATGAAGTAAAATGAACGAATTTATTATTTATTTTTAAAAATTTCATTTTTTAATTTTCCCGTAAAATTTATGACAAATCATCGTAGGATGACCCTAGGTATTCGGCATAAAAAAATAATTTTTAGTAAGAAATATGAATAATATATTTTTTTAATATTTTTATGATGTAAAATGAACGAATTTATTATTTATTTTTAAAAATTTCATTTTTTAATTTTCCCGTAAAAATTATGAAAGGTCATCGTAGGATGACAATAGGTTTTCGGAATAAAAAAATAATTATTCATCAGAAATATCAATAATATATTTTTTTAATATTTTTATGATGTAAAATGAACGAATTTATTATTTTTTTTTAAAAATTTCATTTTTTAAATTTCCCGTAAAAATTAAGAAAGGTCATCGTAGGATGACCCTCCGTTTTCAAAATAAAAATATAATTATTCATCAGAAATATCAATAATATATTTTTTTTAATAATTTTATGATGTAAAATGAACGAATTTTTTATTCATTTTATAAAAATTTCATTTTTTAATTTTACCGTAAAAATTATGAAAGGTCATCGTAAGATGACCCTCCGTTTTGAGCATAAAAAAATAATTATTCATCAGAAATATCAATAATATATTTTTTTAATATTTTTATGACGTAAAATGAACGAATTTATTATTTATTTTTAAAAATTTCATTTTTTAATTTTCCCGTAAAATTTATGACAAATCATCGTAGGATGACCCTAGGTTTTCGGCATAAAAAAATAATTTTTAGTAAGAAATATGTATAATATATTTTTTTAATATTTTTATGATATAAAATGAACGAATTTATTATCTATTTTTAAAAATTTCTTTTATTAATTTTCCCGTAAAAATTATGAAAGGTCATCGTAGGATGACGCTAGGTTTTCGCCATAAAAAAATAATTATTCATCAGAAATTTCAATAATATATTTTTTTAATATTTTTATGAAGTAAAATGAACGAATTTATTATTTATTTTTAAAAATTTCATTTTTAATTTTCCCATAAAAATTATGAAAGGTCATCGTAGGATGACCCTAGGTTTTCGGCATAAAAAAATAATTATTCATCAGAGATATGAATAATATATTTTTTTAATATTTATATGAAGTAAAATGAACGAATTTATTATTTATTTTTAAAAATTTCATTTTTTAATTTTCCCGTAAAATTTATGACAAATCATCGTAGGATGACCCTAGGTTTTCGGCATAAAAAAATAATTTTTAGTAAGAAATATGAATAATATATTTTTTTAATATTTTTATGATGTAAAATGAACGAATTTATTATTTTTTTTAAAAAATTTCATTTTTTAATTTTACCGAAAAAATTATGAAAGGTCATCGTAGGATGACCCTAGGATTTCGGCATAAAAAAATAATTTTTATAAGAAATATGAATAATATATTTTTTTAATATTTTTATGATGTAAAATGTACGAATTTATTATTTATTTTTAAAAATTTCATTTTTTAATTTTACCGAAAAAATTATGAAAGGTCATCGTAGGATGACCCTAGGTTTTCGGCATAAAAAAATAATTATTCATCAGAAATATCAATAATATATTTTTTTAATATTTTTATGAAGTAAAATGAACGAATTTATTATTTATTTTTAAAAATTTCATTTTTAATTTTCCCATAAAAATTATGAAAGGTCATCGTAGGATGACCCTAGGTTTTCGGCATAAAAAAATAATTATTCATCAGAGATATGAATAATATATTTTTTTAATATTTATATGAAGTAAAATGAACGAATTTATTATTTATTTTTAAAAATTTCATTTTTTAATTTTCCCGTAAAATTTATGACAAATCATCATAGGATGACAATAGGTTTTCGGCATAAAAAAATAATTTTTAGTAAGAAATATGAATAATATATTTTTTTAATATTTTTATGATGTAAAATGAACGAATTTATTATTTATTTTTAAAAATTTCATTTTTTAATTTTCCCGTAAAAATTATGAAAGGTCATCGTAGGATGACCCTAGGTTTTCGGAATAAAAAAATAATTGTTCATCAGAAATATCAATAATATATTTTTTTAATATTTTTATGAAGTAAAATGAACGAATTTATTATTTATTTTTAAAAATTTCATTTTTTAATTTTCCCGTAAAATTTATGACAAATCATCGTAGGATGACCCTAGGTATTCGGCATAAAAAAATAATTTTTAGTAAGAAATATGAATAATATATTTTTTTAATATTTTTATGATGTAAAATGAACGAATTTATTATTTATTTTTAAAAATTTCATTTTTTAATTTTCCCGTAAAAATTATGAAAGGTCATCGTAGGATGACCCTAGGTTTTCGGAATAAAAAAATAATTGTTCATCAGAAATATCAATAATATATTTTTTTAATATTTTTATGAAGTAAAATGAACGAATTTATTATTTATTTTTAAAAATTTCATTTTTTAATTTTCCCGTAAAATTTATGACAAATCATCGTAGGATGACCCTAGGTATTCGGCATAAAAAAATAATTTTTAGTAAGAAATATGAATAATATATTTTTTTAATATTTTTATGATGTAAATTGAACGAATTTATTATTTATTTTTAAAAATTTCATTTTTTAATTTTCCCGTAAAAATTATGAAAGGTCATCGTAGGATGACCCTAGGTTTTCGGCATAAAAAAATAATTATTCATCAGAAATATCAATAATATATTTTTTTAATATTTTTATGAAGTAAAATGAACGAATTTATTATTTATTTTTAAAAATTTCATTTTTAATTTTCCCATAAAAATTATGAAAGGTCATCGTAGGATGACGCTAGGTTTTCGCCATAAAAAAATAATTATTCATCAGAAATTTCAATAATATATTTTTTTAATATTTTTATGAAGTAAAATGAACGAATTTATTATTTATTTTTAAAAATTTCATTTTTTAATTTTACCGAAAAAATTATGAAAGGTCATCGTAGGATGACCCTAGGTTTTCGGCATAAAAAAATAATTCTTAGTAAAAAATATGAATAATATATTTTTTTAATATTTTTATGATGTAAATTGAACGAATTTATTATTTATTTTTAAAAATTTCATTTTTTAATTTTCCCTTAAAAATTATGAAAGGTCATCGTAGGATGACCTTTGATTTTCGGCCTAACAAATTAATTATTCATCAGAAATATCAATAATATATTTTTTTAATATTTTTATGATGTAAAATGAACGAATTTATTATTTATTTTTAAAAATTTCATTTTTTAATTTTCCCGTAAAAATTATGAAAGGTCATCGTAGGATGACCCTAGGTTTTCGGAATAAAAAAATAATTGTTCATCAGAAATATCAATAATATATTTTTTTAATATTTTTATGAAGTAAAATGAACGAATTTATTATTTATTTTTAAAAATTTCATTTTTTAATTTTCCCGTAAAATTTATGACAAATCATCGTAGGATGACCCTAGGTTTTCGGCATAAAAAAATAATTTTTAGTAAGAAATATGAATAATATATTTTTTTAATATTTTTACGATGTAAAATGAAAGAATTTATTATTTATTTTTAAAAATTTCATTTTTTAATTTTCCCGTAAAAATTATGAAAGGTCATCGTAGGATGACCCTAGGTTTTCGGAATAAAAAAATAATTGTTCATCAGAAATATCAATAATATATTTTTTTAATATTTTTATGAAGTAAAATGAACGAATTTATTATTTATTTTTAAAAATTTCATTTTTTAATTTTCCCGTAAAAATTATGAAAGGTCATCGTAGGATGACCCTCCGTTTTCAAAATAAAAATATAATTATTCATCAGAAATATCAATAATATATTTTTTTTAATAATTTTATGATGTAAAATGAACGAATTTTTTATTTTTTTTTAAAAATTTCATTTTTTAATTTTACCGTAAAAATTATGAAAGGTCATCGTAGGATGACCCTCCGTTTTCAAAATAAAAATATAATTATTCATCAGAAATATCAATATTATATTTTTTTAATATTTTTATGATGTAAAATGAACGAATTTATTATTTATTTTTAAAAATTTCATTTTTTAATTTTCCCGTAAAAATTATGAAAGGTCATCGTAGGATGACCCTAGGATTTCGGCATAAAAAATAATTTTTATAAGAAATATGAATAATATATTTTTTTAATATTTTTATGATGTAAAATGAACGAATTTATTATTTTTTTTTAAAAATTTCATTTTTTAATTTTCCCGTAAAAATTATGAAAGGTCATCGTAGGATGACCCTAGGTTTTCGAAATAAAAAAATAATTATTCATCAGAAATATCAATAATATATTTTTTTAATATTTTTATGATGTAAAATGAACGAATTTATTATTTTTTTTTAAAAATTTCATTTTTTAATTTTCCCGTAAAAATTATGAAAGGTCATCGTAGGATGACCCTAGGTTTTCGGCATAAAAAATAATTTTTATAAGAAATATGAATAATATATTTTTTTAATATTTTTATGATGTAAAATAAACGAATTTATTATTTATTTTTAAAAAGTTCAGTTTTTAATTTTACCGAAAAAATTATGAAAGGTCATCGTAGGATGACCCTAGGTTTTCGAAATAAAAAAATAATTATTCATCAGAAATATGAATAATATATTTTTTTAATATTTATATGAAGTAAAATGAACGAATTTATTATTTATTTTTAAAAATTTCATTTATTAATTTAACCGAAAAAATTATGAAAGGTCATCGTAGAATGACCCTAGGTTTTCGGCATAAAAAATAATTTTTATAAGAAATATGAATAATATATTTTTTTAATATTTTTATGATGTAAAATAAACGAATTTATTATTTATTTTTAAAAAGTTCAGTTTTTAATTTTACCGTAAAAATTATGAAAGGTCATCGTATGATGACCCTCCGTTTTGAGCATAAAAAAATAATTATTCATCAGAAATATCAATAATATATTTTTTTAATATTTTTATGACGTAAAATGAACGAATTTTTTATTTATTTTATAAAAATTTCATTTTTTAATTTTACCGTAAAAATTATGAAAGGTCATCGTATGATGACCCTCCGTTTTGAGCATAAAAAAATAATTATTCATCAGAAATATCAATATTATATTTTTTTAATATTTTTATGAAGTAAAATGAACGAATTTATTATTTATTTTTAAAAATTTCATTTTTTAATTTTACCGAAAAAATTATGAAAGGTCATCGTAGGATGACCCTAGGTTTTCGGCATAAAAAAATAATTATTCATCAGAAATATCAATAATATATTTTTTTAATATTTTTATGATGTAAAATGAACGAATTTATTATTTATTTTTAAAAATTTCATTTTTTAATTTTCCCGTAAAAATTATGAAAGGTCATCGTAGGATGACCCTAGGTTTTCGGAATAAAAAAATAATTATTCATCAGAAATATCAATAATATATTTTTTTAATATTTTTATGATGTAAAATGAACGAATTTATTATTTTTTTTTTAAAATTTCATTTTTTAATTTTCCCGTAAAAATTATGAAAGGTCATCGTAGGATGACCCTAGGTTTTCGAAATAAAAAAATAATTATTCATCAGAAATATCAATAATATATTTTTTTAATATTTTTATGAAGTAAAATGAACGAATTTATTATTTATTTTTAAAAATTTCATTTTTTAATTTTCCCATAAAAATTATGAAAGGTCATCGTAGGATGACCCTAGGTTTTCGGCATAAAAAAATAATTATTCATCAGAAATATGAATAATATATTTTTTTAATATTTATATGAAGTAAAATGAACGAATTTATTATTTATTTTTAAAAATTTCATTTATTAATTTAACCGAAAAAATTATGAAAGGTCATCGTAGAATGACCCTAGGTTTTCGGCATAAAAAATAATTTTTATAAGAAATATGAATAATATATTTTTTTAATATTTTTATGATGTAAAATAAACGAATTTATTATTTATTTTTAAAAAGTTCAGTTTTTAATTTTACCGTAAAAATTATGAAAGGTCATCGTATGATGACCCTCCGTTTTGAGCATAAAAAAATAATTATTCATCAGAAATATCAATAATATATTTTTTTAATATTTTTATGACGTAAAATGAACGAATTTTTTATTTATTTTATAAAAATTTCATTTTTTAATTTTACCGTAAAAATTATGAAAGGTCATCGTATGATGACCCTCCGTTTTGAGCATAAAAAAATAATTATTCATCAGAAATATCAATAATATATTTTTTTAATATTTTTATGACGTAAAATGAACGAATTTATTATTTATTTTTAAAAATTTCATTTTTTAATTTTCCCGTAAAATTTATGACAAATCATCGTAGGATGACCCTAGGTTTTCGGCATAAAAAAATAATTTTTAGTAAGAAATATGAATAATATATTTTTTTAATATTTTTATGATGTAAAATGAACGAATTTATTATTTTTTTTAAAAAATTTCATTTTTTAATTTTACCGAAAAAATTATGAAAGGTCATCGTAGGATGACCCTAGGATTTCGGCATAAAAAAATAATTTTTATAAGAAATATGAATAATATATTTTTTTAATATTTTTATGATGTAAAATGTACGAATTTATCCTCCGTTTTGAGCATAAAAAAATAATTATTCATCAGAAATATCAATAATATATTTTTTTAATATTTTTATGACGTAAAATGAACGAAATTATTATTTATTTTTAAAAATTTCATTTTTTAATTTTCTCGTAAAATTTATGACAAATCATCGTAAGATGACCCTAGGTTTTCGGCATAAAAAAATAATTTTTAGTAAGAAATATGAATAATATATTTTTTTAATATTTTTATGATATAAAATGAACGAATTTATTATTTATTTTTAAAAATTTCATTTATTAATTTTCCCGTAAAAATTATGAAAGGTCATCGTAGGATGACGCTAGGTTTTCGCCATAAAAAAATAATTATTCATCAGAAATTTCAATAATATATTTTTTTAATATTTTTATGATATAAAATGAACGAATTTATTATTTATTTTTAAAAATTTCATTTTTTAATTTTACCGAAAAAATTATGAAAGGTCATCGTAGGATGACCCTAGGTTTTCGGCATAAAAAAATAATTTTTAGTAAAAAACAGGGCTTCGAACCGTTATTTTTTTCGTTTCGGTTTTCGTTCCGGTTCAATAAAAAAAAAAAATATCAGTTCGGTTCCGGTTTTCGTTCCGGCAAAAATAACGGTTTTTTTCGGTTTTCGGTTTTCGGTTCAGCTCCGATTAATTAATTTTAAAGACCTTTTATTTGTATTAGAAATTTAGGTCGGGGTATGCCGAGTCTGCCATAAATATATAAAAATATTTCTTGCTACCACCCTAAATCATACTACATGAATTGATACAATATAATATAAATAATAATAATTAATTAAAGGTATAATAATTAGAAGTATTTAATATAAGATGTTAATATAATTTATTAAACGGAACAAATAAGTATGAATATTTTTTTACATCCTTCTACTTTCAAACACTCAACAAACGAAACAAATTCGTATATTTAATGTTAAAGTATACAGGATTCTTGGATATATTTACTTATAATTATAACTATAATTATAAAAGATGAAAATTACTTCTAATTATCAAAATACCTTCTAATATATTTTCATTTAAACTATTTCTATTGTCTCATAAAATAAACTTTAAACCAGAGAAAGCTCTTTCAACACTAACTTGTGTTGCAGTATCTCCTAAAACCACCATTGCAATTTTGTTAAAATGAGGATATGTATTTTTATTTTCCTCCCAAAATTCTAAAATAAGTTTTTTACTGTCTAATCTTCGTACTTGGTCAAAGGTATTCAATATTTGTTTAAATTTATTTAATAATTTTATTTATATTTATGAATCATTTTCTTTATATCAATACATAACCCTGTAACAAATGGAATAAATAATTTAAAAAATTAATACTATCATTAAATCAAAATATCAGTATTAAACAAACGATGAAAACATTAAATTCTGTATTGCGACTACGAGACGCTGCCAACACAACCGAAGGGAGAGTATGACTAGGACACTAATTTTTGAAACAAAGTTTTTAGCGACACCATGCAGTGCGAGGCATAACTAATTGAAAAATTCGGGCTTGGGTGTTGCCAAAACACCTCTTGTGGCAACTCTGGATTGAACACGTACTGAACCGAAATAAACCGATATTATTTTTTCGGTTCAGCTCCGGTTTTCGTTCCGGCAAAAATAACGGTTTTTTTTCGGTTTTCGGTTTTCGGTTCAGTTCCGGTTCGAAGCCCTGGTAAAAAATATGAATAATATATTTTTTTAATATTTTTATGATGTAAAATGAACGAATTTATTATTTATTTTTAAAAATTTATTTTTTAATTTTTCCCTTAAAAATTATGAAAGGTCATCGTAGGATGACCCTAGGTTTTCGGCATAAAAAAATAATTTTTAGTAAAAATTATGAATAATATATTTTTTTAATATTTTTATGATGTAAAATGAACGAATTTATTATTTTTTTTTAAAAATTTCATTTTTTAATTTTCCCGTAAGAATAAATAATAATAAAATAATTTTTAGTAAGAAATATGAATAATATATATTTTAATATTTTTATGACGTAAAATGAACGAATTTATTATTTATTTTTAAAAATTTCATTTTTTAATTTTCCCGTAAAAATTATGAAAGGTCATCGTAGGATGACCTTTGATTTTCGGCCTAACAAATTAATTATTCATCAGAAATATCAATAATATATTTTTTTAATATTTTTATGATGTAAAATGAACGAATTTATTATTTATTTTTAAAAATTTCATTTTTTAATTTTCCCGTAAAAATCATGAAAGGTCATCCTAGGTTTTCGGCATAAAAAAATAATTTTTAGTAAGAAATATGAATAATATATTTTTTTAATATTTTTATAATGTAAAATGAACGAATTTATTATTTATTTTTAAAAATTTCATTTTTTAATTTTCCCGTAAAAATTATGAAAGGTCATCGTAGGATGACCCTAGGTTTTCGGCATAAAAAATAATTTTTATAAGAAATATGAATAATATATTTTTTTAATATTTTTATGATGTAAAATAAACGAATTTATTATTTATTTTTAAAAAGTTCAGTTTTTAATTTTCCCGTAAAAATTATGAAAGGTCATCGTAGGATGACCCTAGGTTTTCCGCATAAAAAAATAATTATTCATCAGAAATACAGACACAATCAAATGCAAAAGAAATAACATATCACTCACTTTATAGATCGCAATATACTGAATGACAAAATATATTTCTATCCTATTTAAATAATCATCAGGTTCAATAATCCCCTCGGATCGGATGGATTATCTTTTTTTAGAAAAAATAAAGAATCTAAATGAATGATTTAAATACATACACCAGTCTATTTTACTTGTTATAATTATTTTTAAAAAGAGCAAAGGTGTTATTGAAAAAAAACAACTAAAATACATCTTACTCGTATATAAATATATATTTAATAAAAAAAATATAAGAAAAAAACTTTTTAAAAAGACGCTTTTATTTAAATGCACTAAAAAGGAAAAAATTTCCTCAAGCGGGGAAAGGAAAAGAATACGAAGGATATTTAATTGTTTGTGCACAAACCTTTGTTTTTTTCGTTTTCATTCTACTTGTCTATTTGAAGTAGAATTTGCGCTTTTCCTGCATGTTTGGCTCCCACGATTTCATTTTTACAATCTCGCCAGAGAAAGTATTGCGATCAAGAAAATTTTCAATGTTGAGATTTTGATGTTTTTATACGTTTTGAAGGTTCCTGAATCATTTTCACTAAGGTTGAGAAAAATGTCTCTGTGTGTGTATGTATGTAGACAAGATTACGCAAAAACGGTTTGAGGTAGAATCATGAAATTTGGTATAAGGGCATTATTCAAAATTCGTAGTTTTCCATCAACTTTTGAGAAATGTAGCTCAACCGGAAGAGGGTCATTACCTACAACGTTTTAATTTTTTTTCCTCTAAACTGACCGTAAAAATAAAGATATATGTTTGATAATTTTTCACATGATTAAAAATTGAATAAAACTGCTATATATAGAATTTCAGCTTGATTGAATCGCTGAAAGTATCAGAATTAATTTTCTAACACTGCAAATCTCACGCGCCAACACGTGACGTGTTGCCATCAATAACCATCAAACACGCTCTGGTTTAATAAATATTATTTATTAATTTTAATTAATAATTAATTAAATTTAATTTAAATATAATATATTTTGTTATTTAATCCAATTCAAATTGCGAGATTGTCGAGTGGAGTCCAGCTAATTTAGATATGATTAATTGTAAGGAAATCATGGTGTGTATAAAGAAATTATTTTTTCCTTTTTAGTGTAATTAAATAAAAGCGTCTTTTTAAAAAGTTTTTTTCTTATATTTTTTTTATTTCCTAATTTTTAGTCTTGTCAGAAAATTCGCCCGGCTTGATTTCAGGTTATAGTGTGAATGTTGAAAGAATTTAAGGTCGATTCTTCACCTCAAAATACTATAAATCAAATCGGTTTTATAGGGAACTGATTATTATTATTATTAGATTATTGGTTTATATATATATATATATATATATATATACAAAGTTAGGCTGTGTACATTCGATTATCGAATTTTTTTTCTGTTGTGTTGGTATACATGTTCCTCATATGTTGACATTATCAGTCATTTAGGATTAGTAGTTTGTTTTTGACAGCTGAAAAAATTAGTCACGTTTTGTGTGTTCTTCGATTTTTTACTTAAGAAAAAAATAAGAAATACTACAAAAAGTTATGCAACGTTTGCGTGAAGCAATACGCCTTAAACGATCGGAATTGTGGAAAAACAAATCATGGATTCTGTATCACGATAATGCACCAGCTAACACATCATTACTTGTTCGTGAATTTTTGGCCAAAAACAACACCGTAATCATGCCTCAACAACCGTATTCACCAGATTTGGCTCCCTGCAACTTATTCCCAAAACTGAAGAGACCAATGAAAGGAAAGCGTTTTGCTACATTTGATGAAATAAAATCAGAATCAAACGAGCTGATGGCCATACCGAAAAGCGCAGAAGTGCTTCGACGATTGGAAGAAGCACTGGCATAAGTGCATTATATCTGAGGAGAATTACTTTGAAGGGGACAAAATGGATATTGATGAATAAACAAATACTTTTAGAAATAATTCAAAATTCACCTTTTCTTTTGAACAAACCTTTTTTTTTAAATTCTTGAATTAAATTAAGTCACTTGTTATTGTCAATTCGTCGCTTCATTTTCACACCTCTTCAATTAAATTTAGATACCCAAGGTAGATGGATTAAATAAGTATAAAAGTCGAAATATATAAATAATAATGATTTTATTATAAATTATATTATTAAAAAAATATACAGTAAAAATTCAATTTCTTTTAAAAATAATGAAGAATAACAATGTTAGTTATTTATAAGATATTTTCTTTGATTTTATTTGAGATTTGTAATAAGATATTCTCCTGGTTATCAGCACCATCAAAGAAAATAATTGAATTATCATTAATTATTTCATGTAAATAAATTTGTGATTGTGGCCAAACAACTTCATCAAAATACCCAGGAACATCTGGGGGATCATAAACTCGATTTTGGCGTCGATTCCAACACACATCTCTAGATAAAGTTATAAAAAATTTTAAATTGAAAATGGGATATAATGGTTTATAATTAAAAACAGAAAAACCTTCGATTAATAAAATGATTGGTTTCGAATCAGAATTTATTAGATCTTTGACATCATTTAATAAGCGCTCCATATCTAAACTTGATAACAACTCCCAATTATTATGTTGTAACTTTGGTAGAAAAACATGATTTTTATGATTAACATCTAAAAAATAGCTATCCTGATTTATATAATGAACTTGAGGAAATAATTTTAATATAGATTTCGCAAGGGTAGTTTTTCCACTGCATGTTGTGCCAGATATTCCAACAACTAAAGACATAATTTATTAAATTAAATAAGTGAATAAATAACAAACAATGTTATACTTCCAACAAAAAATAAACCGCTTATAGATGGAATGATAATACCATAACGAAGATTAGGAAAAATTGAATAAAAATAATCAGTAGACTCAGCAAATGGTGTTAAAAATAGCCAGCATGAGAAATAAATAAGAAATACAACTGAAGTAATAACAATTAGTTTTCCATAAAACTGATCGTTCATCACTCGTCACAATATTCGTCTTCAAATTTCTTAAAATCTTCTTCTGTGAACACGGTTTCTTTTGGTTTTTCTTCTTTTTCAGGTTCTGGCAATTTTAGTTTTCGATGGATAATCTATGGAAAAATTAATATTAATAATTATTATCATGTATAAAAAAAATATAAAAAAAGTTTTGTCCAATAATTATTTCTAAGAACTTAATTATTTTTATTTAAGCTATGAATCTATTAAATTTATTTGCCAGCTCTAAAATATTTATATCTAAAAAATTTCACATTTACATAAATTTCTTAATATAAATAAATTTTTACAAATTAGGGTAAACGTACCAGTATGTGACCACTGTACCAGTAATTGATCATTTGATTGATTTTGTATCAAAATAAGCTTTTTAATTTCAAATTAAACACGAGATATCGATAAATATCAAAAAGAGCCTCTTCGGGATTGCTTAACAATGAAAAAGAGAAATTAAAAACCTTATTTTAATAAAAAAATCTATCAAATGGTCAATTACAATTAATTAAGAATCAATAACAGATTATTTATTTGTTAATTTCGATTCATTCTGATAATGCATTTTAATAGTTTCTTAAATTATAAACGATTTAATCACTAATCATTTATAAATAAATGAATAGAAATTAATAATTGTAAACTTAATAAATAAAATAACTATAATTTAAATAGAAATACCTTTTCAGAAGTTTCCTGATCAACGGGTGATCTTTTAAAGGCTAATAAAAATTTTAAATTTTCATCAAATCGGTTTGTTTTTTGTGATGCATTCTTTTTTATTTGTTCAACAGTAAGACCTAAAAATATTTAATATATAAATGATGTTTTTAAATAATATAATGTGATTATAATAAATAGTTACCTTTTTGTTTTTGCTTTTGCAATTTTTTAATATGTTTGATAGCTCTCGAAGAACGATTGGGTTTATTTGATACTATAAATAAGTAAGAAAATTAATTATATATATATATATATATAACAAATAAATTACATAAGGATAATAAATCATTCATAAAATGTTACTTAATATAATTACGTTATATAATTTCTTAAAAATTTTTATATCAACATATAAAGATAAGAAAATTTTTATCAAAACTCTTAATAGAAAATTAATTAGATAAATATGTTATTAAACAGGTTATTATTAAATATAAAAAAATATACTGAAGTGAAAATGGATTAATATATAAAAAAATATATTTATTTATATTTATAAAGAAATTTTTATTCTTATTTTTATAAAAAAATTTACCTTTTGTATTGATAGCTGTATCATCAATTAATTCAAGAGTTTTCTTTAAAATAGACCGCGACATATTCTATTATTGTATCATTATTAAACTATATCACTTTGTGTAGTATTAATATTTTTATCCTAGGAGTTAAAAGAAAAAAATTAACAATTTTAAATCTAAAATTTATAAATAAGGTATTTGAAAAGGTTAACAACAAAATAGAATGCAGGGATGGTCTAGCACGTGGGTTAAAATTATTAGTTTAAAATTATTCCTTAGTAGCGCTAGTATATTTTTAAAATAAATAATTAACAAATATAAATTATGAATTTAACACATTTCTGTGTTAAAACTTGTTTAATTAAATTTTCTTTTATATAATAATAATATAAAACCCCAGAAAATATTTGATTACGATTTATACTGTTAATTGAATTCTTTGGAGAAATTTTAAAATAAACGTTAATTTTTTTACATTTATAAAATATAAATTTATATTTTCTATTTAATTGTAAATAATTTTTATTTTCAAATTTATCTAAAAGAAATTTTACGTTATAGATATTTGTTTAACTTTTCATCTTGATCTTTATTAATCATTTTTGTTTTTCAAAAGGTATTTTTACGTATGTTTATAATTATTTAATTATATAAAAAACTACTTTTATATATATATATATTATATTTCTTTTAGATAATTAAATATTTATTTCACATCTTTATTAGTTATTTCTTAATTTAAAATTATATAACGTCACAGCCTCTTGCAATATATATATATATATTATAAATAAAATAAAATTAAAAATGTTTATATTTATTATTTATGTATCCATATCTGTTTTTTATTACATTAATAGATATATTAAAATTATTTAAAATTGTTTCTGTAGCTGGAAATTAATTTACTTCAAACCGTGAGTCGGTTCGGACCTGGCCATAGGTCAACTTATTTATTATATTTTCTAATGCCAGCATAGCCAGATGGCGCCAACGTTTAGCAGTTTGTTTGATGGTCTGTGGTTCGGAGATAAAACTAATATTTAGGAAATCAATTAGGGTTTTTTCAGAGTATTGCCGAAATGTTGATTTTATATCCAAATAAAGAATTTTTCACTTAACTGAAAATTCCAAAATTTTTTTTATGTAATTTACAAATCTAGATGAAACGAAACGAATAATGTTCTAGGTCACGGATGGCGAATCTTTTTCAATGTCCGTGCCACAAAATTGTCATTTTTTTCTCTACCACCTGTACCCCTTTTAGCTTGAATATATAATCGAATATTTTTGTATAACTTCTAACTATCCTGTATAAAAGTGTTATAATTTTAAATATTAAACTTTATTCCAAACAAATAAAATGATTATTAAAAATTTGAAATTTATTTTTGATAAAAATACATCTTTCCTAAAAATTGTTTTTTTATTTTTATTGTATGGAAATTCTTTAATTGATTTTAGTTTGTAGTTTTTAGTTGTAGATAATGACAAAAAAGCAAAATTTATATTTGATACCGTGAACCACTTACATTTTCTTATTTTGATGTTATGTTAAATTCTAGAAAAAGATTGCGATTCTGGCACTATTCTCCAACCGTCCTATGCGTAAAGTAAAGCTTAATATAAATTTTATAAAATTAATTTTTCTTTTTTTTTAATAAATATTGATAAAATTTACAGCATATATTAAAATAAGAGCATATAAGAATATTCTGGTAATAGGTGTAATAAAATGACAGACACGAAAAATACAAGTCATATTTGGGTTCTCCAGGTCATGAAGAGTAAAGATTTGCAAAAAATTGTAAATCCTGAACAAATTTGTACGGTAACAACACGCAATGACATAATAGAAGTCCAAACGGTATACACTGAGTCTATCTATCATGAATGTTTTTATACTGCGAGGGAATTCGAGCGATATTTCAGCTTAATAAAATGTATAATTTGCCGGTTTAATTTTTTTTTACTAAGATAGATAAATAAATATTCAGTACTTCAAATTTCATAAATTTTAATTTTAATGTGATTTATTCATTTTTAATTTATTTCTATTGTAAAAAGTTATAATTATTAAAAAAATAATTTTGTCTTTATGCGTGTCATGAAATTTTTCAAACGTGCCATAGGTTCGCCATCCCTGTTCTAGGTAATATATATTTATTTAAAAATTAATTATAATTATAAAATACACTATTTACAAAATTTTATATAAAAGGGTACATTTTTTTTGAAAGACAAAAATGGAAGGGATTAGAAATGAAAGGAAACAAATTAGGGGGATGGATGATACTAGGTATATTAAAAAAAAATTAAATAATTCTATTAATTTATGAAGTAAGGAGACTGTAGGAGAGGAGAATTCGGTCGCCATCATCTTCACAATTCGACTCGATGCTACATTTTGGAATATTATTTATAATAACTGTTTTGAATGCATCGATGAATTGTAAAGTTGAAGGTTTGCTTTTACCATTACACAACCCTCTAATAATATTAAATAGATTATCTAAGGGATCTTGATTTAAAGATCGTATACTTAGATCCTTGAAACGACGATTCTTTAGAGATTCACATAAATACAGTACGTTCCTGATTGTTGCAATCAATAAATATATAAATCGAGGGTTATCCACGCTCTCCCCTCCGGATATAAATTTAAGATCTGCCAACGTTCGTTTAGCTTTTTCCCAAAATTGAAAGTGAATTGAGTTTTCAGTTGGATTTCGGAAAATAGGACACAGAGTAAGACTAACAGAATTGAGAGAGTCGAACAAGCGATTCATAAACATAACAAAAGTACTTGTTCCCGAAGCTTCAATTACTTTCGTTGCCGTTAGGATGGCAAGCATAGCAGCAGTTTTCCGACTAAAAGTTTGCGAAGCAAGTTTCACTCGCATTTTTTGTCGAGATGAGGGATTAACATGAGCATTAGTGAGTTTGGTAGATCTAAATTTATCTTCTGATTTTTGGTCTAACTCGTATAAAAACTCTATGTCACTCCACTTTGCTAGCTTGCCTTCGAATTCGATATTTTTAGTCATGAAAGTGTTCCTCATGCATTTAAGCAAATAAGGAGGGTCAAAAAGATGGACAATTTCATGACCTCCAATATTGTATATGAATTTGTTAGCTACCCTGTCAGATTCTACCGAAAGTAAACGTATGGCAGCAATATTCCGGAGACCACCGACACAGACCGATGCGACGATTTCAAAATTTGTTTGGTCATGAACAGTCTGTACAACCTCACTGATCAACTTTTTTAATGTATATTTATCTGCATTACATGTAAAATAAAATGCTAAAGGTTGCTTCCACTTACCAGTAATGCCACGAATCATAAACACTAAAGCCTGATCAGCGCCAGACCATTTGTCATTGAAACATTTATCAATTTCTGTATCACCAAAAATTAGTGTGCAATAACGTTCTTGCTCAGGCAGATTATTCGAAATAATGTTTAAATATTTAAACAATTGACTGTTGATACCAGTCTTCACTTGAAAATTGTATAATGTATGTTGAAGAGATTTAACCGAAGGAATAGATAAAATTTTTTTTAAATATCGGTAACTTCTTGGGCAGTGTTTCATAATCGATATGAAAAGGGCCTTTTCATCCAAAGAATATCGACGGAATTTTTTGGCTTTCAGGAATTTTTTTAGGAGGGATAAAACAAAAATACGGAGTTGGACAGGAAGTTGATAAATATTATTAATATTTTTAAAGGATAGGTGGGAAAGGATGCGATCTTTTGTTTTTTTACATTTTTTGCTTATAATTTTGCTTCTTCTTCTATTTTGTTTGAGCAGACGACTAACTTGGCTTAAACTGTCGGATAATTTTATATCTCTTAGAATCAAAAATTTTTTTCGCCTAAAGTGTAAATACAATTTTTCATCTGAAAAAATAAATGAGATTAAAACGATATAAAACACAATTAATAAATTAAATTATCATATAAATAAAGAAGGGATTTTTAGTAAGGATTCAAGTAACTATATATAAGAGCCAAGTTTCACTCTATTAAATGTAATGCTTTGTAACGGTATATGATATAATGTGAATTCATGATAGAAGAATTGACATTGACTTTAGTTATAAATAGTCACTTGATTATTTAAGCTAGAATCATAGATATCCTAAGTTAATATAGCATAGGATAAAGATGTAAATTTCTTATATTTTTTCGCTTTGTCTTATGTTATATTTGTTATGTTATCGATAAGAATTTACATTAAAATATTACTTTAGCTAAGCTACGTTAATTAAAAATAAGAGAGAGAATGCAATTTATAATTTATTTCCTATCACTAAAGCAAGGTTATATAAAAATGAGAAAAAATTAATAATTTATTTCCCATCTCTAAAACTAAATTAATAACCAGGGCGGAAAATAGCTTGTTTTGTATAACTTTTTTTTCCCCATCATTGATATTTTGATATTTATGGTAGTCTGTTACACCAGAGGTTCTTAAACTTATGTACTCCGCGGACCCCCACTTGAAAAAAATTTTTTTGACGGACCCCATCCCAACTTTAGGTACTTTACGTCATTTTATTAGTTAATTTCTGGCTTATGATCTCATAAGAACAAGGGTATATGATGAATATTTCTAACTGTGATTGGTGAATAACGATTTTTTTGCATATTGTAGAACACATTTTATTAGAAATTATAATATTGAAGAAAGAAAATTCAGCTAAATATGAAGATGGAAATGGTAGCAATAGTTTTCTTGCACATTTCGTTGAATTTGGGTATTTGATCTCTGTTTCCTCACAAAGCCATGCCATTGCTCCTTTTATATTAAATAAAGTTTTAACTGACTCATCATTTTCTCGTGCACCTGTACGATGGCTTTGCGGACCCCCAGCAAAGGCTTCGCGGACCCCCAGGGGTCCGCGGACCACAGTTTAAGAACCACTGTGTTACACCATCAACATTATATATGAAAATAACCATTTTCCTAAATATAATACATACATCTGCTTTTCTCTTTTGCTAAAAGTGCATATAAACTGGAAATTGATTCGTTGTCTGATGATGTTTCTGCTAATTCAACTTCCTGTTGTTCAACCCGTGGATTAGGCTGTTCATCAACGACTAAAAAAAACAATAAATGAAAATTAGAAATTTATTCTCTAGCCAATAACTACATTAAATTCTACAACAAAAAGGACACGGATAGGACAAGATAAAATCAAAAAATAATTCCCAAGGAATTTTTAAAGAAAACTAAAGTATATATGCCGTTTTTATTTGCAACTTTGAATATGGTTTTATTATTAAAAAACACAAAACATACCATCTTGATCCACCTTCAGGGGCACACTTCCACGGAGTAATTTTTTCTTCTCCGATGTACAAAAATCGGCGTCTTTAAAGTGAAAACGACATACCCGATATTTAAGCATTTTACCCCATGGGATGCCAACTAAATCATTCCGGTTCAATTGCTTTAACCATCTTTCACGTAAATGATTATTCCTGGGAAAACAGAACATGTGTCCTCGTTCTACCACAGGAACAAAATTTGTTATACATCCAATATGAATACAATCTAGGATCTGCAAAAAATAACAAATTTTATACATATTATATAGATACTGTCAACTTAATATATGTACATATAATATATAAGTACCGGGACCCCGAGCCTCGGCTCGGTACTTAAGTTAAAAAAAATGATTCATTATTATTGGGTTTGGCTGATAATATTAATACCTGGGACACCGTGCTCTCGCTCGAAAAAATATTTAGACATTATTATAGACATTTTCATTCTGTAAATTAAATAATTTTATTTCATTTAAATAAATATCTATTTTTAAATAATTTTTCTCTCTACATT
This sequence comes from Labia minor, assembly GCA_963082975.1. Lineage (NCBI taxonomy): Eukaryota > Metazoa > Arthropoda > Insecta > Dermaptera > Spongiphoridae > Labia > Labia minor. The sequence goes on from OY720345.1 coordinate 18,614,649, forward strand.
ATTTATCTAATTCTGACAATATATTAAGATCACACCGGGACCCCGAGCCTCGGCTAGGTAATTAAGTTAAAAAAAAAAAATTCATTATTATATTGGGTTTGGCTGGTAATATTATACTTGGGACACCGAGCTGATATACAATTCTTTAATTATTTATTACAATTATTAAATGTTGCATCATTGCATGGAACTTGGGGTCCTCAATAATACATAAATATGTATACCGGGACCCCGAGCCTCGGCTCGGTACTTAAGTTAAAAAAAATGATTCATTATTATTGGATTTGGCTGGTAATATTAATACCTGGGACACCGAGCTCGCTCTACCCTTTAAAAAATATTGATATACAATTCTTTAATTATTTATTACAATTATTAAATGTATTAAATAATATTTTATTGAAAAAATATTAAAAATTATAAAACTATCTAAAACTTAATTAATAAAAGAACAATGAATAAATAAATCACTAAAATAGATAAAAAACAAAATGAACGCGGCGAGTTTCGATCCTTCGAACTCGGGGAGTAAAAACAATTGTTCTTACCGCTGGTCTATGATATATTTTGATAATTAGAAAGATATTTTTACCATCTTTCAAAGACATTTATTTGTTTTGTTGTTTTTTTTTGAGAGAGATTAATAAATATATATATATTTTATTAAAAATAAATATTTTTAATTTTATTTCGAAATTAAATAATGAATTTTATTTTAAAATATTTTAAATATTTAAAAAAAAAGCGGGAGTAAAATTTCAATATGAATGTCATATGTCATCGATAAATAATAAATAATATTAATAAATATTAAATTTAATAAAAGAACAATGAATAAATAAATATAAAATAGTAATTTATTAATTAATTTATTAAAAAATAATAGATTAAAAAAAAAAAAAAAATTATTTCAAAACCATTTTTTATTTTGTTGTTATTTTTTTTTTGAGAGAGATTAATAAATATATATATATATTTTATTAAAAATAAATATTTTTAATTTTATTTCGAAATTAAATAATAAATTTTAAAATATTTTAAATATAAAAAAAATATTAATACAAAATTAAAAAAAGGCGGGAGTAAAATTTCAAAATGGATGCCATTTACGTCACCCATATATAATTTTCAATTAAGAAATTAATAATGAAGCTGTAAGTTTCAAGAGATGTGATCAATAAAACTCAATTTTTCTTTATAAATACTATATCTAGTGTGAATTTGAAAAAAATCGTTAGAGCGGTTTTTGAGAACCAATGGTTATAGATAAATAGAAAGAAATATAGATATATATATACAATTTTAGCTAGCATAATAAGATAAGATTATACTATGGCCCCTACACCTCGCAGAATTTGATGAAACTTCATCAGTTGATTCTTTGATTAATTCTAAGAAACTTTTTCCTTAGGCAATTCTTGGGAAAACTTCTCGTTTCCGAGATAAAAAGGATTAAAGATTGGATATAAATCCATTGATATCCCATTAAGCTACCATGTCTTATCAGTTTGACCAGCAGAGGGCGCGACTAATTTTCGGTTTTTTCAGTTCGGATTGTATATAGGAAAATTAAAAAATTAATTAATTAAATAATTTTCTAATATCCAAACCGAACAGAAAAAACCAAAAATTAGTGAATATGTGAATAATTAGTGAATTAGTCAATGAAAATTTCTTAATGGCTGCACATTTCGACATTCATAACCATCTAATTTATATCCAATCTTTAATCCTTTTTATCTCGGAAACTAGAAGTTTTCACAAGAATTGCCTAAGGCAAAAGTTTCTTAGAATTATTTAAAGAATCAACTGGCGAAGTTTCATCAAATTCTGCGAGGTGTAGGGGCCATAGTATATATACCTAAAATAATAATAAAATTATACTTACATTATAAACCATATTGGTTCACGTTTAATTAGATATGTGTTTAATACAAAACGGATGGCGAATGTACAAAAAGGATGCTCTGTGCAGCTCTGTGCGCCAAGTGTGGTCACTCCTGTTATTTAGCATGAGGAATATTGACATTCGATTTCCACGAAAAAATCGAATGTGAATATTTCGATTCGATACTTCCACAGAGTATTAAATTTAAAATATAATTAATATTAAATGAGCTTTCTTTTATTTATTTATTTTTTTTTTTTGCATAGAATCGATATTACTTCTAAGTATAGAATTTTCTTTATTTAATTCAGGATATGAATAGTCTGTGTTCAGGAATCGAAAGATAAATATCGAGTAGAGTATGAGATTTATTTGAACGTCACTGACTTTAACGACCACATGTCAAGAAAGTTGTCTATTACTGATTGACAATTACATGAAAATAAATTAAAATTATTTTGATATTATAAACAACTCATTTTTATATATTTCTATTAAGAAAATGGTCAGAAGTGTTATAGCCGAGAAAGTCACATTAAATTATCTTACTGATTTAGCTAAATTGAAATCATATAATATTGGTTTGATATTAGGACAGGTAAACAAACATATGTGATTAATAAATTAGATTAAATTCAAATATTTTGTTATTTTTTAAAGAGCACTTCACAGAAAGATTTTGTCTTTCATTTTGCTAAAACCCCTGAGAAAAATGATAAAAATAGTGGAAAAACTGAACAAAATATTTCACTTTCAACTAAAACTATAAATGATATTCAAGATTCTTTTATTGCAGAGCATGCAAAATATGTAAGTAAATATATAATATTTATTTAATTTAAATTTGTTTATAATGTTAGGAGAGATAATAAAATAAAAATTAAATTGAAATAAATAATTGTTTTTAAATTGTGATTTTTTTAACCAATATATATATATATATATTAATTTTATATTAAGTGATTATTACATATTTTAAACCACATTCTATAATTAAGATTTTCTTTTTTGAAGAAGAAAAGTACTCAACACTTTATTATTTCAATAAATTAAAATATTGTTATTTATTTAGAATTTAAACAACTTAATAAATATATTACTTAATATATATATATCAATAATATAAATAAAATTTAATTCTAAAACCTCACAACTCCTTAAGATAACCAAATCCTTCTTAAACAAATAATAAGTAATTGGATCAAATTAGTTTTCATTTTTTTTGGATACAAATTAATAATTTTGAACTTATTAAATAAAATAATTATATAATTTAAATAGAAATACCTTCTTAGAAGTTTCCTGATCAACAGATGATTTTTTAAAAGATAGTGAAAATTTTAAATTTTGATCAAATCGGTTTGTTTTTTGTGATGCATTCTATGTATTTTATTTGTTCAACAGTAAAAGTTCATTTTAAAATCTCATCTAATTTATATGAATTTTTATATTAATTAAACTAGCTAATATTTATTTAATATTTTAATATTTTTAGGTCACCCGAATGCTTCCTGGAGGGATGTGGGTTTTGGGTATATTTATTGTTGGACCTGGTGATATTTTTCAGGAAAGCAGTTCCATAACTAAGATCAAGCTAATAATTTCAAAAATTAAAAAAATTTTATCCCTTAATAAATATTTATATGCAATGCCTCCTCATCAAGAAATGTTGATTTTTCAATTATGCAGGTAATTAAAAATAAATCTTTTAATATAGTATATATTGAAACTATTAATTTATAATAATAAAATGTATGAATAATTTATATTTATATATTCATAAAATAAATATATTTATTATTAAAGAAAAATTAACAAAAAATAAATTGCCATGAAAATTTAAAGACAAGTGGGATGGTCTTATTTATACAGTAATAGGGAATTGTATAGAAATAATGATAAAGGAAAGATCAAATTTAAAGAGATTAAACCCACTTAATTTTTTGTTTATAGTTAAATGATATACAAATTTGACTAGAATTGACATGTTATTACTTGACCAAAATCTCTTTAAACAGGAAATAATATGTTTTTTTTTTTACTATTTTTAGTGATACGAAAAATTTTCAATGTAAATCTTATAATCCGGATTCATTAAAAGGTTCATTACAAAATGTAGAGTGGAAATTTCAAGAGAAACCAACAATTTGGTTGCAATTAGAATGTCATTGTGATTTTGAACAAATTTATGCTATAACAGATTCAAGTGCAAGTTCAACTCTCAAAAAATACTTTAATGTAGGCATTCTTTAGAGTTAAATTTATAAAAAATAAATAAATCTATACTATACATATTTATATATACAATATATATTCGATTTAAAGGAAATTGTTGAATCCATATCAGAAAAAATCCATAAAGCTATTTGGATTATTGACGGAGAAATAAAGGATTTATCTGATTATATTGAGGGTACGAATAAAAAGAAGAAAGGAAAAACTCAATCTCAAACAGAAGATAAAATATATCCTATTAATTTTTACATTCCATGTGTAATTTTATTCTTATAAATTATTAAAAATTAAAAAAAATATTGTTAAAAATTAAAATATTTTTTGTTTTTTTAGCAAGATGTACCAGATTCTGAATTAGAAATAACAAAATGTTACGGGGAAATGAACTTTTTGGGAATTTTAGGGAGTCGAGTTTTTGTGCATCAAAAGGCAATGGTAGAAGATGCAATCGAGGTAAATTTAAATAAGTAGCAATAATTTGGGATTTCATAATTAATATACATTTTATTTTAGGCAGTGAAACAAGATATCATTAGATCGTTAGCGTCTAGGATTGAAATGCATTGTGATTCTCTTGTAAATGAAGAAGATAGCTCTCTTGAGGGTAAATTTGTTTCCCAAAATAATTTAAATATATATTTGTTAATATATGAAAAAACAAGATAAAAAAACTTAAATAATATAATTAATTATATTAATTAATGGAGAAAATAATAATAAAAAATAGAGATTGAATAAATAAGAAAAGCCAAAAATAATTTTTTTTTTACATCTAAACAAAGCATATTTATATATATTTTTAGAAAAACTAACCCTTCATGAACCACCTAGAAGAGTTTTGATTCCATTGCCTAATTCTAAGATCACATTATCCGAATATTTATTCCCTGGTGAAGGAGCATCTGAAGCCTTAGCTACATTACAAGACCTTTTAGATGTTACAGTAAAGGAAGAAGATGTTGAAAAAGATATTGAACTTTCAGTTGGTAAATATACACGAAACAATTAATTTAATGGCACTATATAATTAATTTTCTTTTCTTTTTCAGATCCAACAATATTTTCAAAACTTGACCAAAATTTAGAAAACATTGATAAATGTGTGAAACCTCGTAAGAATTTAAATTTATATTTATATTATCTCTTGGCATTTTTAGTTATGATTATAGCTGTCTTAATTGGATTCCAACTAGTGAATTAAAAAAAAAACACGTAATGTAATATTAATTAATAAAAAGAATAATTTTATTTGATATTAATTGAAAACAATATTAAAGATAAGAGAAAATTTTTAATTTAATATTTTTAAAAAATATCATGAGTGCAAAAGTGGAATACAAGAATTATAAGGAATACATATTTTTAGAGAAATATTTTAAATTTAAATTCACAGACTATTTATTTTTTTAATTAATAAAAGTAATTTTTACTTTTTAAATTCTTTTAGATAGGTTATAAAATAATCTTATCTTTTATTCCTGGTAATAGAAATTTCCATTAATTAAATTTACAATTGGAGAAATCCATTTCTGGATGTTGTTCCATAAATCTAAAAAAATAAAAAAATAACATATCTCAAATAATTATATTTCTATATATATATATATATATATTCGTAAAAGTTACTTACTTTTTGATAACATCTTGTTTTTTTTGTTCATCTGAAGTTGGTAATCCAAGTTCTCTTTGCCTTTGATCATACATCATTTTTTCGACTAAACCTCTAGTCTCTCCATCTAAATCTGATAATTTAGATGGTTCTGGATTAATTTTTCTTGTACTTATATCAGGATCACTAAGAACCAATTTACTCCACCATTCAACTTTATTTACCTAAAAATAAATTGTTAAAATTTCTATTAATATTATTTAATAATTAAATAAATATTGTTAAGTATGTTTATGCCTTCTACGATAAAATAGAATAAAATTATTGTTTTATTAATGTGATTTTTTATATTTATTTGTATTATATTTTATCAATAAAAATTCTATGTTAATAATAAATTATTTTTACCTTTTCTAATGTGATAAAAACTACTTTTCCATCTTCAAGAACCCAAGTGGATTCATCGATTTTAACTTCATGTTGTAAATCATCATCAATAATAGGTTTTTCTCCACGAAGACCACACGTAAGATGTCTTTTCTGAATATTAATTTTTAGATCCCTAGGGCGAAATGATTTTCCCAACGGTACTCTTAACTGAAAAAAAAACAAAATTATTTTATTTAAAAAAAAATGTGTTGATATTTTTAGAAACAACTTTTATTTCATGCAGCAAATAAGGGCACTAGGTGGTGAACCTTGGCCTGGCTGCCATTGACCTAGGAGTTCGGGGTCAGATCTTGTCGGTCGCGGTTCATTGGACAGTTGGGCTAAGCTAAAACGTGAGCCACACCTCAAACTTCCCTCCCCCTTTCTAAAATAATTGCAAATGAACATCATCCAAATTCAAGAATATTTAAAGTTTATTTTTTATTTATCAAACACTATTATATATATATATATTAAATTATAAATAATTGAGTGCTCTAAAAATATTGAAAATCAGGAAGGAAAAGATTTAGGAAGATATATAATAAAATAATAAATTTGAAATAAATGAAACAGGAGCATATAATGCATAATTGAGTTTGGAAAAAGGGTCTATATCCATACATCAAAATAATAATTATATGGTGTTTTTAAAACAATAACAACAACAGCAACAGCAACAATTTTCATTTGTTCTTTCTAACTAAAATGAATTAAATGAAATATCCAATATGTTTTATTTTTTAAATATAAATAATTTTCCCCTTGACATTTCATAACATTTAGACTTTTCTTATATATATATATAATATATTATTATATATAAGACATTGTATTAATACATTTATTAGGGTAAAAATGAATTTGAATGAATCGCTAAATTATTTTTTCCAATTGGTGTTGTTACAAAATAAAATTGCTAAAAATATTTATAAATTTATGAAGACATCTAATTAAGTTTATACATCATATCTTCTTGGGACTCCTATAGCATTTTTTTTTACCTTTCAAGGGTATGTTTGCATTTAGAATGGAAATCGAGAGTGGCAAGTTCTATATCATGTTGAATTCTCACGATTGACTTGCAATGGAACAATAAAATCAGTGGCTGGATGGGGATCGTTCGTCTCCCCATACAACCACAATATGTTTTAAACTTTGTGAATATCTTCGGTATCATTCAATATGCCAAGGACGATGGGATCGACATTTTATACTTATATATATATAAATATATCTTGATAAAGACGGAAGTGCTTCAAATATTGATTTCATAAATATAAAAAAAACATGTGGAATTGTATCTTCGTGAAAGAAAATTTTATTTTCAAAGCATTTCTCTATCAAATGATGTTTTTGTAACTTTTAATTTACACGAGAGCACTTAAAAAAGACCGTGATTTCCGTAAACTTATAAAGACGAAAAAAAGACAATAATTTGTTAAGTTGCTGTTTCTGTGCAATTTATAGGAAAGAATGTATAATAACAAAATATTCTGTAACTATTAATTATTATTTTATTGTTGTGAAATGATGATGGTTTTACTCAGACAGTTTTGGATATTTTTTTTTTATTCATTCTTAAATCCATTAGCCATTTTGATCACTCCTAACACATTCAATTTGATTTACTTTTAGAATTTAAATTATTTTCTTTTTTCAATTTTTGTAAAATTACGATGAAATACACAAAAATGATATTCGATTTATTTCCTAAAATTAAAAATGTTATCCAAACCTTTTCTTGTCAATTTAAATAAATATAAATATTATTTAGCATATCTATTGCGTTTGAAATGAAAGAATAATCTTAAAAATCATTTTTTTTTAATCAAAAATTTCATTTATTAAAAAATAAAAAGAGGAAAGAAATTGTAAATTCTTTGGTAACGGCAGTCTCAGGCCAACGGATATAACTCTTTTTCATAGATGAATGCGTACGATTTTTAATGAAGAACTTAAGTCATTTGCATAATTTAATTGAAAAGGATGAATGATCTTGATTGTATCTTCTCAATGTATTGTATTTTAAAAATTTTTCTTCCTCGATAATCAATATCAAAATGGAAGTACATAATATTATAATATTATTTTATTTTAATAAATATAATATTAATATTTATAAATATATATATGTCATATTTTTTTCTTGTTAAATTAGAAATCATAATTGTACGAGGGCAGGTCAATAAGTCCGTGATTTTTTGAATTTCCCGTCTCTTAAATGAAATGGCAACACTGCTCCCGTCAGCTGACTCCTGTCGAAATTTGAACCAGCTGGGTCTTTTAGTTTTTGTTGACATCCATTAATAGCAGACTACTTCGTGATTTGAGAAGAAAATGGAAAAAAGTAGATTTCCATGAAAATTCATCTCCCTCATCCGCCCTATTCTCCGGATTTAGCCCTGAGTGACTATTTCTTGTTTCCAAATCTGATGAAATGACTCGGCGGAAAGAGATTTAACTCCAACGATGAAATCATCTCACAAACAAATCTATTTTGACTCGACAAATCTGATTTTTTGGAAGAGATAAAAAAATTAAATTAATTAAAATTCGATTAAAATAGATTTTATTTTAAATTAAATGTTTTTTAAACTTGCATCCATAGTGTTTAAAAGTATTTTAAAAAAATAATATAAATATATAAAAAAAAAACTATAAAATAACGTTTTTCTCATGGACTAAAAAGAATAAAATAATATTTCTATAAGCCTGACAAAATTTATGGATGAATTGCTTCATATTCAACGAAAAACGTTGGGCGCATTTAGTTTATGTTTCATATAAATAAAATCAAATTTTTGTAATAATAAAAATTTTATTAAACACATAAACTGACAAATATTTTTATTATGCAATAAAATTGATAGATTAATCTTTTATTATTTTTCACTGTAATATATTTCTATCAAAGTATATAACAAATTTTAAAAAAATTATTTTCTTAAATTTACATATCAATCAAATCCAATAAAGTTGATTATACTAGAAGAAATAGTGTTACTTGTTAATGAAGTGTTTTAAGCAGCCCTGGCCAACCCAAATGACTCCATGGGCCTCTTTGATTAGGAGCAATGCTACAGGAGCTGCATTTTAGAGAAACGTGCAACAATGTATTAAAAAACACTTAATACCTTCTTGATGCTATTATTTCTAACTTTTTTCTTCCTTTTTATGGAATTAAATTTTTAGTTTAAAAATTGTAGGAAATATTTTAAATAAAAAAAAATAATATAATTAATTATAATTATTTCAATTATATTCTTTGTTTTTAAATATACAGACGAGAAATGAAAGTTACAAAAGAAATATAAAGTTAACTGGCGGGCCGCATGCGGCCCGAGGGCCGCGGGTTGGCCAGGCCTGGTTTTAAGTGTGGTATGTAAGTATATATATAAATTATAGCTCTATAAAGGAATTTAATTATAATTCAAATCTATTTCTTCCATACCTTCTAGAGATCCATTGAAATATCTATAAAAATTTTCAAAAGTCTATCTCAATTTAAAATTGATGAAAAATCGATTTCGAGACAGACATGAAGTTGATAAAAACATTATAAAAATTTATCTTTATGAGAATATATTATTGTTTAGAATGACTAGAATATTTATAATAAATATTTATAATTCAAATAATATTTCGTTAAGAAGGAAGAATGAATAGAAAAATAGAATCAAATACTCCTTGAACATAAAAAATTCTTGATGCAAATGCAATATAATTCTTTGTAAGCATCTATCCTTGGCTATCTAGTTAACAATCTCTGTTGTTAGCGCGAAAGTCTCAATTTCATTCAAATATCCTTCATGAGAGAGCCGTGTCGGATTTTGGAATTGGCCAACCATTTCGCCATCATGTCGCTGAACGTTGAAGGTATCTCAGATGAGCCGGCCAAGGGAGTCACTGGCCAGTCAAGGTCCGGTCGTTGCACAACAGGCGCCAGGAACCATCAGGTCCCTGACATGACCCAGGAATTCCCGAACCTTCCCTTGCTCACCTTGCTTCTAGGGCATTCTTCCCCCCCCCCCTCCCCCCTCTCCCCGACTGCTTCACAAAACCTGATATTATGGACTTTATTCTTTTAGTAGCAGCTTTCAAGATAATTAAATCTAATTAAGATGATAGTTCTAACTTATTTATAGAATTTAGTTATGGATTATATAATAATAGAGGTAAAAAAAAAATAAATAAATAAATTATGCATGGCTAATTGAAGAAATGCTTCATTGGAATGGTATGCAAAATAGAATCAAAAGAAGTTGGATATAAATGAGGCTAGATCCAGATGGATTTTCCGTGTCCTTGGACGATCATTCCAAAGTGGGAGGATGAGCAGAGAAGAAAGCCGCAAGGTTGAGCGTCTCACGCGGATGCATCCTGCCAAAGCTACGCTGACATGAAAAAGTAAATTGCCGAGGGGAGGGAACCACTTGTAGACAAAACATTTATTTCTCGATTCCAATAAATTTTTCAGATTGGAAATTGGCCATTTAGATCCGGAATGCAACATTCATAAATGAAACGAGAATTTTCGATTAACATTCCAGTGGTTTCCAATCCAAATAAAAAGACGATTATGATATAACGGCTTTTGATCCTATTAAGTAAAAAACTAAATTACATACAATAAATTTATCCGAAATATTGTAACGTTTCAATATAAATATATGAGATTTACCATTGCATTAATTAAATTTAAATTATAATGAATAATGAATTATTGATATTTTACAATATACTCAAAAACTTGTCTTGATTTTGAATAATAATTGGAAAAAACGTATTTTTTTCCTTTGAAATGAAATTTTATTTTATTTTAAAAATAATAATTATTTTTTAAATTTTGAAGAATGGGTGGGGTCATTCAATAAGTAAAGAGACAAATGGCTATAACTCAAAAATGGTTTATTCCAGTGATTCCCAAATTGTGAGCCGCGGCTCCCTGGGGAGCCAAGAAAAAAAAGCTCAGCCGTTTTTTGGACCAAGCTTTTGAACATTTCGTACTTTTTTCAAATTTTTTTTCAATTTTTCTCTAAAAAAAAAAGCTCAACCGTTTTTTGGACCAAGCTTTTGAACATTTCGTACTTTTTTTCAATTAAAAGGTTTGTCCCAGTTTGGTGTTTTCGAAATATGGTCACCCTAATTATGGGAGCCGCGGAAAAAATCCGAGTATTATGGGAGCCGTATATCTCAATTTATCTTTAATTTCCTTAACTTTCTCATTATTAACAAATTTTTTCACATTTGGCGTCTTTGAGTGGTCCAAACAGGAAAAAATCAGATGGTGCGAGGTCGGGATTGTAGGGAGGATAAGGTAACACCTCCCAACCCAATTTTTGAAGCTTATCACGGGTCGTCTTAGGAAGCTGCAAGAAAGATGGGACAAGTACTGCAGGGGGGGTGATTATGTTGAAAAATAGCCTGATTTTGTAAGAATCAAATAAACCATTTTTGAGTTATAGCCATTTAACTCTTTATTTATTGAATGACCCTTGTATTTATATTATATTAAATATAACTTAAGTCTCCCCATCAGCCAAAAGACAGATAACAATACCCATCTTCATGTGATGACTTCTTAACATATTGATCATAGAATGAACATTTTAATATGTTAATATAAATTGAAGAAAACAAGAGAAAAATAGAAAAAAAAAAATAATTATAAAAATATATTTGTATTTGTATATTATATAATATTTAAAAGGAAAAATAAAATTTTCTTTTTGTTTGATATGTTAAATAAACAAAAATTTAATAAATCAAAGAGAGAATATGGATTGAGCAATGAGTGAATTGAAATATTTCATATGTACATAGAAAAAGGAGCATATATTTCTGATCCTTTTCTCTTAAAAAAAGGATACCTTTTCGAATACCCAAAATTCTAATCAAGGAAGCTCTTCAGTTCAATAATTATTCACCAGGAACTGGAGCAAATATCCAAGGTCTGGAGCTGGAGATACATGCAGATCAGATGCAAGGATTGGAGGGAGCCAGCGCCCACCCATTAACTACGTAAGAAAATTTATAAAAGGGAGTTAGAAGGAGGGGTCCGGTTCAGTCCTCAGTCAACCATCCGCGATTGTGGGTCGATTGAGGGGGACTGAAGGAGCCGGGTGTGACAGGGACTAAACCAGAGGATGGATTCGCCGAATTTTCTCAACGCAGTCCCTTTTCCAGTGAGTGAGACAATTTCACAATCATGTTTTTTTTTTAAGATTAGAAATGATATAAATTAATTATTCAAAGTGAAGAAAAAATTATGAAATTCTAAAAAATGACTTATTTAAATACAAACAATCCATAAAAATAATAGACTTCTTTTTACATTTGTCATTTTTAATTTAAATATTTTTTTTTCTATATATTCATAAGAATGGGCGTCGTTCAGAAATTTCAACTAGAAAATATGAATCTATTTTTGTAAACATTTCAGAAAATTTTCCATGATGATATTTTTGAATAATTATAAAATATGTTGTTCTTGTTACTTACTAACTATATTTTTTTTTGTGAAAATGCAAAATATAATTTTAATGGTCTTTTTCATTTAAAAAAAAATCTTCCTTAAGAGAGGTGGTGTTCAAGTTGATATAAAAATATAAAAAAAAACATTTATTTATCCCTTTAAGAAATTGAATGAATTAAAAAATATATAAAAACTAATATTAGTATGTATACTGTAAAATAATCCGAATATATGAATTATTTTTAAATAGAAAAAAGATAATTATTTCTTTTATGAATTCTAACTCACTAACGAGTGATGACCTGTTTATTTTGTCCCACGAATTACAAATGTTAATAATTATTTATTTATTTAATAAATAATGTAGTAAAAAGAACCTTGAAAATTATTTCCCAATACTATTATTTTAATAAATATAAAGATTTTGACACACAGTTTTAAAAATGAAGCAATTAAAAATAGAGAGAGAATATTTATATATACTCTCTATTAACAGTTATTGATTAATTTGAGATTACTTTAAATAATCTTAAAATATACTACTATATAGTAAATATCTGTGTAAATCCCCGATCCCTCGAATTTTGCTTTTGGTGGGAAATGAAGGTTTAAGATAACTATACAATATATATATATATATATATAGGGTGATCATATTTCGAAAACACCAAACCGGAACAAAGGTTTTACCTTGTTTTTTGTTTTTTTTAGAACCAAATTGAAAAAAATTAGAAAAAAGTCGGAAATGTTTAAGAGCTTAGTCCAGAAAACGTTTTACCTTTATTATTTTTATTTTTATTTTTTTTTTTAATAACGAAATTGAAAAAATTTTGAAAAAAAGTACAAAATGTCCTAAATATTTAAAAAACGGGACAACAGGCTGTTCCGAAGACATTTTTGGGGACGCTGGGACAGAGCACCTAAAAATCCCGGAGCACCTAACAATTCCGGAAAAACGGGAGGTTTGGTATATATATCAATTACCAGGAATTTTGAAGTTTAAATTTATAAAAATCAATATATATTTGGTTTTAATTTTTAAAAATATAATTTTATTTATTAATTTATGTACTCCATTATACATTAACAACTAATTTTAAGTTCTTCATTCATTCATTTGATATTCTTTAACTCAAAAATATTTATTACTATATATACTCTACTACTTATTTTGATAATAGTTTAAATTGGAAAGAGTGAAACAAATAAATTTTCATCAAACTTTAAAAAATAATATCATCATGACAAGAGCAAAAGTAATGTTAAACATTAATTTTCTAATGCCCTTGAAATATGGGCTTTTATATGGTTGAAGTTTTATATTTATGAGTGAAAAACTTATTGTCTATGGAGGGGATGTACAGGTGGGCGAGTGCAGCCACCAGAACGTCCCTATCAAAAAAGGCAATAGCCGGCCGGCAATTGGGTCCTAGACCTACATAGGGGTGACCTTTCAAAAACCTATGCCTCATCGCAAGTTCACTTTTCAATATCCATCAAAACTTCAGTTTTTCAAGAAAAATTGATTAGATTTTTCATAATTTTAAATTAATTAATCTTCATTATTTTTACATCATGAATATTAATTATTTATTTATATCTTTGAGAAAAGAACATAAAAATCAGAGTACGAGCATATTTACTTAATATTAAATATATTTTTCATTTTAAGGTATATAAGGTAGGTATTTAAGGAATATATATATATATATATTAAATTAAATAAATAAATAAATAATAATTAAATAAATATAAAAAATATATAAAAATATATATAATATATATGCCTTTAATGATAAATTTCTTCTAAAAATTAAATTTCAAAATTTTGTAATAATAGCTTTGAAAAGGTTATTATTTATATTAAATATTAATTATTTTAGAAAAAAAAAATACTGAAATATAAATGTCTTCCAGATTCAGTCTACTTAAAAAAATATTTTAATTTTTTTCCATCGATATCCTTGATTCAAGGTCCTTAAGTTTTGTATTAAATTATACATTCAAACATACTACATTCCTTAATGTAAACAGTATAATATTTCTTAATTTTTTTATTAATAATAATTCCCATGGGACAAAATATGGTGAAAAATTTTTATAAATAAATAAAAAAAAAAATTGATGAGAGAAAAAAAAACATACATTTAATATAAAAAATTCATATTCATTCACAAATTTAAATAATGTGAATTATGAAAAATCTTAAATATCAAAAATATATTGGTGAGAAAATGAAATAAATAAACACAATAGACAAATTTGCAAATAAGATAATAAATTATTTTGTAATGGAAACAATTAGATTCCTCATATATAATATAGACATTAAAGAGTATAAATAAACATAATGAATTTAGGGAATAGTTTAATAAATTAATATTATAAAATAGATTTAATTGTAGGTATGAGTTTTAGTACTCGATTGAAAAATGATTTATTTGAAATTTATCGTTGAGTTTAATTATTTTTCTTTTTAGTAATCTTTTATTTAACGCTTATATTTTGAAAAAAGAGAAAATTAGCTAATAGGAGTTTATAAAATCAAAAATTATTTTGTTTTCTTTAAATTAAGAATTAATTTCATATAATTTATTATATAATTTTTCCTCGAATTCGAATTTTTAAATAGAACCCCTAAATTTCAATTCTATATATTCATTCATATATTTTAGGAATGGCGAACCTATGGCACGTTTGAAAAATTTCATGGCACCCATAAAGACAAAATCATTTTTTTAATAATTATAATTTTTTTCAATAGAAATGAATAAAAATTGAACAATTAAAATAACAATTTATGAAATTTGAAGTACTGTGAATAGTTATTTATCTATCTTAATAGATTAAACCTGCACATTGTATATATTATTACTGAATACCTAGTATAAAAACATTGATAAATACAGTGTATACCGTTTGGACTTTTATTAATGTCATTGCGTGTTGTTGCCGTACAAATCGCATTGATCAGGATTTAAAAAAATTTGCAAATCTTCTCTCTTCATGACATGGAGAACCCAAAATATTTTCATGTCTGTCATTTTATCTATCAGTTTGTTTGGGAAATTGTGAAATTATAAAGTCAAAATTGATTGGGCCGATGAAATATTACCAGAATATTCTTATATGCTCTTAGTTTAATATATACTGTAAATTTTATCAATATTTATTAAAAAAAAAAAGAAAAATTAATTTTTAAAAATTTATATCAAGCTTAACAAAGCTTTACTTTGCCGATAGAACGGTTGATAAATAGTGTCAGAATCTTTTTCTAGAATTTGACATAGCATTCTCAAAACATGAAAAAGTAAGGTGTTCATGGTATTAGATATAAATTTTGCTTTTTGATAAATATCTATATTTAAAAATAACAAACTAAAATCAATTAAAGATTTTCCATACAATAAAAATAAAAAAAAAATAATAGACAATTTTTAGGAAAGATATACCACAAATAAATTCCAAATTTTTTAATAATCATGTTTTTTGGTATAAAATTTAATATTTAAAATTATAACACTTTTATACAGGAGAGTTAGAAGTTATACAAAAATATTCGATTATATATTCAAGTTAAAATGGGGTAGGGTGGTGGAGAAAAAAAATCATGACAATTTTGTGGCACAGACATTGAAAAAGTTTCGCCATCCCTGATATATATATATAATACAAAAAATTAGTAATATTCTCCAGATTGTGAAAAATGTATATGCAAATAATTATCCCTCACAAGTGAAATTCGATGGCACATAAACAAAGAAGCATTTGAGAAAATTTCAGGAATGAAATTCCTT